>OY735199.1:27843702-27848702 GCA_963457665.1 Thysanoteuthis rhombus | reverse complement strand
TATATACATACATATACATAGATATATATACACACACACAGACATATGCATATATATATATACATATATATATATATATATACATATATACATACATATACATAGATATATATACACACACACACACACACAGACATATATATATATATATATATATATATATATATATATATATATATATATATATATACACATATATTCACCTAGCCTTGTTTCTGCAAGGAAAATCCATTTTGCTCAATGTATATTGTCTCTTACCTCGTGACCTTCGACATGAAAATGCACGAACGTCACCATACAGAAATGTTTTTTTCAAACAAAATGAAAAAAAGGATATCCTTTGTTTTCTGTCCTAAACTCTCAGGTGTAAGATCTTGATGATTATCAAGTATCCATTTGATAAGCGAAAGCACTCAATCTAATACATCCATTACATACATCGATACCTGATCTGCGTTCATTCATTCATCAGCAGCAATAGCGGCCTGTCGTTGAACATGGACCATCTCCAATATCTTTCAGACCTTTCGATCATGAGCATTTCGGCCCCAATATCTCCTGAACTTCTCTAAATCGTTATGCCATCTTATTTTTTGGCAGCTACATAATTTCTTGGGATCAACATTGTGAGTTTATGATGTCCATAGACCGTCTGAAATTCTTGCAACAAGGCATGACCATTGCCATTTGGGTTCTTTTAATGAAATTCCTGATATCGTTGACACTTTTTTAGAGATTTCTCTTTTTGAAGACTTCATACTCACCCGAAAAAAGACGAGCTAAGGTATTTTCTTCGAATTAATCGTATTCTTGAAGGATTGCTAAATTAACATAACAAACACACGCGTGCGTGCACACGTATGCACGCCAACTCAGGAATCAGTGAACACTCATAAACAGATACGTATGCCTATGTATACAGCTGAGTAACATAAGTATGTGTGTAATTGTCTTTATAGTTTACAGAAACTAATAGTATTTTGTTACCAAACATAAATGCATGACTATAGATCAAGCAAAGAATCACTCTACGATGGCAAGTCTCCAACGGAGCTAGCTCAACATTCAAGAACAAGAATATCCGATTAGTTCCAAAAAGAAGAATATACAACCAATGCATCTTCCCGATGGTCATTTATGGAGCTGAAACATGGAATCTTACCAAGAAACTGACCGTTATACTGAGAACTATGCAACATGACCATGGAAAAATCATGCTCAACCTCGCACGGAGAGATCACAAAACAGCACGATATAACAGGGGAAAATCAGAGTCTAAGATATCATAGAAGCCATAAGACATCACAACTCACATCATTGAACCCCAGAGATCATACGCATAAGTGAGACCGGCAGAGTACCAGATGGAGAGGCGAACAAGACTAGTTCAAAAAGAATTGGCTCAGCGACGCCCATTAAAAGGAATCTGTCGGATCCTGCGGAAGGTCTATGTCCAACGATGGACGATAAAAGACACGATCATGATCATAATGATGAATATCTACTTTGTTTTGTCTAGGACATGAAATTCTTGTCGTGGATGCTTTAGGCTACAAGATTGTTTACAACACTCGATATCATAATAATCAGCCGTTTATACGTCCACAGTGAGACCAAAGCTTTCCACTTCTCCTTCCGTGACAAACGAGATTCACCTGATCTCTTTCATGTCTTCTGAATTTTCTACTTCGTCTCCCCATGTTGTCTTTTCTAACTGCGTTTACTGTTTCACTGGCACTTATCGATTAGACCATTGCTCCATCTCGCCATTCTTGTTGCCTAATCATTTGCACGAAAAACCCTCTGGTCCATGTTGATCGTTTTTTTTTCATTCGTAACATTGATCTTAGTCATGTTTTGAGTTTTCATTACGGCGCTTGACATCTAAGCAACAGGAGAGACCTGTATTCCATTCTATCTCTCACCGATCGTAAACAAATTGAGATTAAAGTAGATTACGAAAGGAACATTGAAATTTGAGTCTATTCAAACCACAATAAATCATTAAAGTGAAAGACTTGATCATACTTTGATATTAGTTGACCTGTAGGGAGACTTGCAGAGGAGACACTTTTCTATTTATAATGTTTTTACTGAGCTACTACAAATCTTCGTTTCCAGATTTTGCAACATGCACACACACACACACACACACACACACACACACATATATATATATACATGTATGTATGTATGTATGTATGTATATATGTGTGTGTATATATATATATATATATATATATATATATATATATATATATATATATGTTTATATACACTGACATTTCTGTTTTTACCTTTTGTTATAGAAAACTCGATTTCCTTTCGAATGTTGAATAATAAGAAAGCGTTTGAGAAGAAATCTTATGCCTGGCGCCGTTTATAGATAGGATATAACATACAATAAGACACTGGGTGATACCGACAAAAGCAATATCTTCTTTTTTTTAAAAATACATTTGTTTATATCATGTAAATATTGTATGCAAAGTACAAATATCGTAATATTTTTGTATAACGTAGAATAGATAAATGTAATATAGTGTATCAAATTTGTTGGTTATAAAAAATTTTAAACGCGATTCTTTCAAGAGTGCATTTTTCAAATTCAAGTGAGCTCTCCTCCATAATTTATGAACTGATTTTCATGAGACAAACGCCTTGACAAGATTTCTTCTAAAAGTATTTCTTTTGATTTTTTTAAATTTTTTGAAAAAGTACAAAATTCTGATGTTTATGTTTTTTCAAAAAACTTTTTTGCTCTTCCAAAAAAAAAACAAACAAACCCGTCTTCAAGAAAATAGTTTATATATCTTCAACAAAGATATTCAAATTTCTCTCATTCAACAAAGTGCTAGCTAAAAAATACCTCAATTTTATCCCCTTCTCCGCCAAAAAAATCATAATCGATAATAGTTAATAAAAACTGTTCTTTAAGGTAAGTAAATATCATAGAGCAACCGTAAAAACTAAAGGTAGTTAAGACAGAGAGATCAATAAGATGTGGGTTACCCGTATAGGCCAAGTAAAGCAGAAAGCTATCAGGCGATCAAAATGTAATTAAAATAATTTTAATGATTCGGGTTACACAGATAGACCATAGGCTAATCCTTAGCGCACGCTCTATTGTCTTTTGAGACAATGGGAGGACAACAATGAATGGTAGCAATCCTTCACTGAGACTATTGCTCTCTCTTTGATACATGTTTTGAGCGTTTAAAACATGGCGCATTTTGGATTTTGGTGACCACCACCTGAACGATTTTCAACTCTTTTCTCACTCAGGATTTATTCTTTAATTTTTTTTTTATCGGAAAAGAGGTTTCTGTTTTTTTTTTTCATTCCATATTATTCCCATAATGACTTGTTTTATAGAAATCAGAGTCTTTTGTTGTAGCAAAATGATAATTTGTTGATTGACGTCATCAAAGAAGCCACAAATCTGTCTTCGAAATGTAATCTCTGTCCTCGCTGGGTGTATGGCGGCAAATTCAGATTTTTCTTCCGAGACACTGCTGACCAAAGAATGAATTGATAAATATCCTCTCAAGCAGTGATTTGTATGCTATGAATTTTTCTCCGCATTCGATGTATTTTTTGAGAAATTTAGTCTTTTGTGTCTATTTTTTCATTTTTTGTATATTATTTTTTTCTCATTCTTTCTTCCCTTTTTTTATGGCCTCGGCTTCATTCATTCATGATTTTTTTTTTACCATCTTTTTCATTCACACTTTCTTCCTTTTATAAACTACTTTTTCTTTTCAACATTTTTATCTTTTATTGCATAATCTATCTCCATCCATACTTTCTTTCTTACAGAGCCCATTTTTCTTTATTTTCTTTCTTCCAGCACCTCGGCTTTTTTTAGTCATTCTTTCTTCCTCTTGAGGATTTGTTTTCTTTCATTCATACGCTCTTTCTCTCAATCACTTGTATAGCTTTGTTTTTTTCACAAACTAATCATTTTTTATAGCCTCGTTTTTTCTGCTTTTCTTCCTTGGTTGCCTCGTCTTTTTATTGAATCGTTTTTCCATTATAGCCTCTTTATTTTTTATTCATTCATTCTTTTGTTACATATCCTTGACAATTTTTCATTCGATCTTCCTTACTTGCAGAGCTAGTTTTATCTTTCTTTCTTTCTTTCTTTCTTTCTTTCATTCTTTCTTTCTTTCTTTCATTCTTTTTTTCTTTCTTATATTTCATAGCCTCGGATGCTTCAGTTTGTTATTCCTAACTTCATAGGTTTGCCATATTTCGTTCCTCAACGCCTTCTTTAATCACTCCCAATTCTTTTGACCAATACTCGCTATCT
Organism: Thysanoteuthis rhombus; assembly: GCA_963457665.1. Lineage (NCBI taxonomy): Eukaryota > Metazoa > Mollusca > Cephalopoda > Oegopsida > Thysanoteuthidae > Thysanoteuthis > Thysanoteuthis major. The sequence goes on along the minus strand of OY735199.1, from coordinate 27,844,390 downwards.
TTCCAGAGTTCGTTCCCCTTTCATTCCTTTCTCGAAACTCTTCTTAAACTTCCTTTGTCTATCCATTCTTTCATTTGTTTTCATTTCTTCTCCTTCAAAAATAGCCCTTTTTTTTTGCTTCGTATTTTCACAAATACCTCTTTTTACTTTGTTCATCTATTTTTTTCAGATCCCTTTTTTTTTTCATTGGTCTTTTTTCCTTCGGTTCGTTTTTTTCTGTTAATTCTCTCTTTATTTTATGCCTCAGATTTTTATATTCATCATTTTGTTTTCATTCACTGCGTTCCATTTTCTCCTTTATTCGTTGATTTGCTCGTTTCCCGTTCATTTATTTCTTCTTCACCCACCTCTGTTCTTATTCATACTCTCTATTAAATATTTGATCTTTTTCACGTTTATGTTTTTTCATTCATAATTTCGTTCTCTTTTTGTCCACCATAAGTTCTCGACTTTTTTTCTCATTCATAATTTCATTCTTTCTTTTCTGTTTCAGCCTTTCTTTCTTTCTGTCTTCAATTATCTCGTTATTTCATCCATAGCATCCATCTATTGTATCAGTATTGTTCTCCTTCACACCTTCTTTCTCTCTTTTCTAAATCCAGTTTGGACTTGATTCTAACTTGTATGCTTCCTTTTTTTTCATTCTTTCATTATTCATTCATCCTCCATTACTTTCCATATTTCACTC
>OY735199.1:27811202-27838702 GCA_963457665.1 Thysanoteuthis rhombus | reverse complement strand
ACAGTTTTCATCACAGACGGACCTTTCTTTCACACAACAGGATGTCACTTGCAAATGGGATACCATTTTTTGCGAACATAGCAAAGCTCCTGATGCTTGACTAATGTTCCACATCAAACTTATGACTTCTAAAGGTACACACACACACACACACACACACAAACAAACGCACACAAACACACACGCAGAGCACACACTACTGAAGATGAGAACACATCCTGAAATATGTCTAAACCATTCATGAGAACATTTACAGATGAATAAACCTAACTTCCATACACTTTCACTCCCAAGTCTTTTTTACCCTCTATAATTCAAATTATATATATATATATATATATATATATATATATATATATATATATATATATATATATATATATATATATATATATATATATATATCAACTGGAGCAGTCCTATTTTTCGAATAGACAGACAGACATACAGACAGACAGAGACAGAATGTGACATTCTGGCAGCAAATTTTTTGGCACCTGGCTGATAGTTTTTGTCAGTTAAATTTTTTTAGATTACAAACGAGAAGTTTTGTTGTTCTTTTTGTTTGTTTTTCACAAAAAAGAAGGGTTTGTCCAAAGTCCCTTTATTTTTGTAGCTAAACCAAAAAAAAAATAACTTATTCTCAAACAAAAAAAATTGATCAAATAGAACAAACTTATCCGTCGTTTTCGACGAAGCTAAATTGAAAGAAAAATTGCTGCCAAAATGATCACAGTTTCATATGTATACATATATATGTGCCCGTGTGCGTGTGCGTGTGTATGTGTGAGCGTGTGTGTGTGTATGTATGTGTGCTGATCAAAATGTTAATTAGAAAGTAGGGAAAAAAATCAAGGAGGAAGCAGGTGTCACATCTCAAAATTTGTTATTATTCTGTGGGCATGTTCCGATGCATATCAACGGGTGCCAGCCTTTCGGAGACAGATTTTTCAGCGGTCCACAGAAAATTCTGCTTGAGGTCAAGGAAAGAAAAGTAGATATTTCGGTGTTGTTGGATTGTTTGATATAAGCGGGAAGGGAAGTGTATATATCTGCAAATTTATAGTGAAATGGCGAAGTGGTGTCTAGCATTTAATGGATAGATGTTGGTATATGTGGGACAAGGTTGAAATAGGGTTTTATTTTTGATTTAATCTTTTGGGTCGGTAGTGGATGAGACATTTTTCCTAAAGGGCTGGTATGTTAGTGCTGGTACCATTTCTCAAATTGACTGTTGGCAGTTAGCCAATTATTTGTATGTTAATATCGTAATGTATTGCGTCGGTGTGATTCTGTTTGCTATCTGAAAAAGACCATAACTTTGTGTAATTGTATTGCATTGGGGTACAAGGGCTGGTTCTGTGCATCTGCGTTTAATTCACCAGCTATTTTGAGCCTATGGCGACCAAACATGAAACCGTTTCTTAATTTGAATTTTTACGACCGTGAGCTCTATAAACCACGACCGTACGTTCTGTCCAAATAAGTAGGTAACTGTCCAGAGGGCAGTAGCATTTATCAACTTCAAAAAGGCTTTCAATTCGGTGGAAATCCCTAAGGTCATGGAGGCCATCACTCGACAAGGTGTACATCCAATATGTATCAAAGTGCGCTGAAACATATACATAATCACAACAGCTCCTTTACCAGACTACATAAAGAATCAGAGCCCTTCCAGTTCCAAAAATCGTCAGACAAGGTGATAATAGCTCATCCAAACCCTCCACAGCCTGCCCTAAATGATCTTCAGAAGATTAGATTGAGAGAGTAGAGGAATCGGAACATACGGTCAAAATCTGAGCAACCTCAAATGAACAGACAATATTGCCCTTTTTGCAGAGAACCTGCACGACCTCCAACAAATGATAGATAAACTTAATGAAGAGCGAGTAAGTTGGCCTGCACATGAACTTCAGCAAGACTGAGATTATGTGCAACAACCACATCGGAAATAAAAATACTCTAATATCAAAATTGAGGACACAGAACTGGAGGAAGTACATCACTACATCTACCTACGACAACAAATCTCCGTGAGACCCTCAAAAAAAAAGAAAAAATTAAGCAAAGAATCACTTTAGAATGGCAGGACTTTGGCAGAGCTAGCTCAACATTTCAAAAACAAAATTCCATTAATCCCAAATAGGAGGGTGTACAACCAATGCATCCTCGGAATAGTCACTCATAGAGCTGAAACATAGAACCTAACCAAAAGAAAGACCTGTATACATGGACATGAAAGATTTATGGTCATCCTCATATGGACAGGCCACATGACAGCACAATACATCTGGGAGAAGACAGGAGTCAGGGACATCATAGAACCCATTGAAAATCTCAAATGGCCATGGGCTAACCACGTTGCAAGAATGATAAACAACCAATGAACATTGCAACTCACAACATGGATCCCCCAAGATCACATGCACAATTGAGGCCGACAGAGTATAAGATACAGAGATGAGCTGGACAAATTCATAAATTACTGGCTCTGCCACGCCCAGGATAGAGAAATATGACCAATCCTGGGGAAGATCCTACGTCTAACGACCGACGTTAAAATACTGATGATGATGATATATAAACAAAACAGTGATGTGACATCAAAATCAACATTTTATTCCTAAAACCGAGGAGTAAGTTTTTCCACAGTAAAACTTTAAAAAATTATGAAAAATAAATTTAATTTTGATTCTTTGAAGACGAAGTTCAGACCAATACCATGAAAAAATGTAATTACATTTACTTTTGTAAATACTTTTTGTATGAGAAGCCAGGATATGTTCACAAAGATGAGAACATATGTTCAAAATTTATTTGCGCATAGCCTGAGAAAGCAGACAAGCAGATAATCTTGATTCACCTATTATCTTCAACATTGTAGTGCTTCCACCACGTATACCCATCAGTAATATGATTATTCAAAGAATTAACGGTCAGTTTATATTGTTGCATATTATCTAACCGCACCAATGGTTTATGGTTGAGCTTCGTCATCATCATCAGTCTTTCAGTGTCTGTCGTTGGACAAAGACCTTCATCAAGATTCGCCAGACCTCTCAATCATGGTCGTCACGGGGCCAGTACTTTGCTCGTCGCGTCATGTTGCTTCCTACGGGTCACCATTTCACATGTGATTTTGGGGGATCTGTGTTGTGTGTCGTGGTGTCCAGCGGTTGGCTGAAATTCTTGCAACATTTCAAGCTCATTTTGTTATGGTTTCTATAATATCTTGGATTCCTGTCTTTTTCGTAATATACAACGCTGTTTTGTGATGTTGAGTTTGATTTTCTCATGTGCACGTTGCATGGTTCTCAGTTTGAAAATAGTGATAACAAAAATATCAGCTGTTAAATTGGTTTGCCAAACTTAAGACGTTTGAAAGCCGCAAGATATTAACAAAATTTTCTCACGTTTTTGTTGTTACACGAACGTTTTGTTACGAATATTTTACACAAATACTAAAAGATACCCATTCAAAATGACCGGCTTATTTATGTATGGATCAGCACTGAAGGAGCTTAAAGCTATTGGGTAATTTCTTTTTTAATGATTCAGGTAATATTATTTCTATGTTTTTTTAGTCTCCACTCAACTTATCCTAAGGTGTGATCAGGTGTTCCAAGTTTTAAGAGCTTTTATGGCTTATTTTTTTATGTCATAATAGGGAGTTAAATTAACCAATGAGATGCACAAGCAACTAAGAAACTGACTGGAAGTTGCACATATAAGTTCATTATAATATCAAATGAAAAAATACATGTATGCAATATGTAATCAAAAAGTACACCCACACACCTGCACATATATATACTCCTTCTACACTATCCCAAACATACCAAAAAATCCACCTCCACAACACTACCCCCTACCTTGACACACTCTGCCCTCCCCAAGACCAACTGCTGCTGCTTTACCAAAATCCCAATACCTGCTGGTCATTCTTACATTCAGCAGGAGGCCTCTAGTAGCCCTGACAACAAAACTTACCCACAATGCATAGCCCCTGGCAGTGGACTCTGGTTCCACATGGTACATTTTAATTCACACTCACACAACGCACACCACTGATGATGGGAGAAATCCCGAAACATGTATGGACTATTGACATATAAGGATTAATAAACCTTACCACCAAAAACTTCACTCCCGAGTCTGTCTCACTCTCTAAAGTACACATTATATATATATATATATATATATATATATATATATATATATATATATATACTTGCCCATTGTCCCTGTCCCCTGGAATTCTTCTGTAATCATTCGTGACATGAAATTCCTTCATCCCACTGTCTCCCATTGCCCATTCTCTCAGCAATGAAAAACAATGCTTCACTTAAATGTAGCGTTAAAATCAGGATGCAAATTCTTTTTTCACTAACCATTACACATTTGTATTCAAGTCCAGTAGTGTCGAAGTTCATATCCGTTAGAAAACAATGAAGGATATTATGTTTCTATGAATTGCATATTTAATGTCAAAGAACTACATGAGGCTCACGAGCCTTGGCTTTGGCACCCTTGCCATACATCATACTTTTTTTGAGATATTCAGAACACCGTGCTCTTTTGCAGTATCACACCTAACAAAACTATTACTTCCTTTTGAATCAGATGTACTTGTGACTGCGTCCTCTGAGGCATGTCCGACTGTTTAGCTGGAACTGTCATTTGCATATTTATGAAGACACAACGTCGCTTTCTTGTTTATTCCACCACAAAAGATTTCATCCGAATGATGAGCAGAAGCGATCGTATGTTATCAGCAGCACCAGACATTTGTTTATCTTCTCGCAGAAGAGAAGACTTGCAAAGTCATTACATAATTTAAACCCGTGTTACTGCTAACCACTTCCTATTCAGACACCAGACGCCACGTCATCAGTCTTTATTAGACGAGGTGCAATTTCTAAGCTTTTGAGATGTCTTTTAACATTATTTGTCTCACATTATTGAATTTACCCAACTTTATAAGTGAATTATGACTAAGAAAAGCTGATTTTTAGCTTCTTTAATACAAACAAGACGTAAGCTAACGCGATATGTTGCTGAAATACATATCTCAAAATATTCTGAAATATTTAAAATCTGGGAATTGCACCTACCTGTACACATAATTCGATGCTGTCTGCCAGTTTGTTTGTTTGCATGTTTGTCTATCACACCATTTGGCATGAATACTAAATTGGCATTGAGAATTATTTTGAAAATTGGGAGAGAAAATAGTGAGGGGTCGGCATTTGCACTCACACCAACTAAAATCAACAGATTTCCACCAATGTGTATGATACCAAGAGTCAGATCTTGTTGAATTGAGCCAACCCTGAAATGTGGTGCCCAGATAGAATGCAAAATGAGCCTGGGCGATGAAAAACCAAATAATAAGAGTGCCGAATCTTCACTTGTAATCACCTTGACAATCATGATCTGATCCCAATATATATATATATATATATATATATATATATATATATATATATATATAGTTCAGTTCATCTGTATTTGACCATCAAATATCTAAATCTGTACGCTATAGCGAGACCGACCGAATTAAGATTAATCCATTTCAATCCATTAAAAAAATAGTTTCAATCTCTCGTCGGAACCAGAAACCCTAACAAGATCTTACACGCGAACTAACTGAAAAATGCTGACCATAGTTATCGATGTTACTTTTAATGCGTTGACGGTGCTGATTGACAGTGGCCATTGCTGGAGACCAAGTGATAGCAAGTCTCCTCAAATTCAGTGATTCTCTTCAGTTATCCCACAGAATTTGTAGCGCCTTAGTTTGTGTAATCTCCGTAATTCTTCCGTGGACCAACAACTACTCCGCGTGGACATTAACTTTGGTGCCATTTTCCTCCGTTTTTGTCTTTCGCATTCAAGGTCTTTCTCATTTTCCCATTCTCATGTTGAATTACAGAATTTTCTTTTTTGTATTGTCAGATATAGTCTGTCTTGTGTGCTCGAGCAGTTCATCTGTATGGTTCAATTAATGGACCTTGCACTCCGTACAACTATGCCTACCAGATTATGTTTATTTTATTTATTCTTTCTCACTAAGTTCTCAGCGTTCGCTGATTATATGAGTAACAGTGTTTTCTCCCTGCAAAGACCATGCAAGTCCCTTCTTTATCCAGAAGTAGAGCGTTCTCATAAAAACCTATTGTAAGTCGAAATCGCGTAAAGCGAAGAAGTAATTACCATTTTTGACGAGAAAATTTTCAGCGTTTCCAGACCAAAATTAGTAAACAGTGTATGTAAGGATGAGTTGTGTGAGGTGGAGGTTTGGGGAGGCATAGAAGGTCGGGCTATGACAGACAGTGGAAGATGGAGTGCTCATTATCATCATCAGCTTTTTAATAGCAGTTGCATATGCTCTCTAGGTTCCTTGTTGTGTATCACGATGTCCAGCATTCTTGCAACACGACCATCCAATTCCCAACTGAGTTTTTTAATAGATTCTATAAAAAACATGCCTCATGTTTTCATTCTTTTATATACTGCATGGCTTTGTGATCACTCCATATGAAGTCGAGCATGATTGTTTCATGTGCATGTTACATAGTTTTCAGTTCGATGGACAGTAATCTGATTAGATTCCATATTGTAAACCCTTTTCTTTAAAACTTATTGTTTTTTTGTTTTTTTGTTTTTTTGTTTTTGTTTTTGAAGGTTCAGCTCTATCTTCTATTCTTTGGAGGGTTTCCTTCACCATCATCATCATTATCATCATGGGCCTCTTGATATACGTCGTTGGGCATAGATCTGCCCCAGGATTCACCACACCTCTCTATCGTGGGTGCCACAGAATCAATACTTCCTGAATTCGTCTACTGCGTCTGCAGAATCGGGTTGCACATGTAATCTCTGGGGATTTATGTCCATCGGTTGTCTACCATTCTTGCAACATAACCAGCCCACTGCTATTGAAGTTTTGTTATGGATTCTATGATGTCTTGAACCCCTGTTTTCTCTCTGATATATTCTACGGTCTTGTGATTTCTCCGTCTGATGTTGAGCATGATTCTTTCATGTGCACGTTACAAGCTTCTCAGTGTGCGCGTCAGTCTCTTGGTTAGGTCCCATGTTTCAGCTCCATATGTGACTATCAGGAGAATGCTTCGGTTATAAATTCTCCTTTTCAGGACCAATGGGATCTTCATGTTTTTGTTCTTCTGTTGCTGACCTTGCTTAGCCGAAGGCTAAACATCCTAAACTGATTATCTGCTTGATCTCTTCTTCTTTTGAAGATTTCAACGAGATTCGTTCTCTTAAGCAGATGTAGTGGTCTACTTTCTCGGGTTCTGCGTGCCAAACACATATTGAGCGCTGTATCCGCGTGTCATCTATTTGTGTAACGGTGAAAAAGTGTTGCTGAGCAAAATTTTAATTTGTGAGTGATACCTGTATCACCTAAGTAGAATTTAGGGAAAAAATTAATGTCACGGAACTGATCTTTAAGTTAATTGTAAAAGTCGGCTGTAAACGATAGAGATTTTCTTTCGTCGTGTTATCATAGATCTTGATTATACAGAATTTAGAATGAGAGATCTGTTTTGATATTCCAATGTATCTTTCTTTATTTTAGAACCCCTACTGTGTTTTGACTTTATTTTCCTTGCCTAGAAGCAATGACAATTTGGGTCGAGTTAAGACTAAGTGAAAAGATTAAAATGATTGATAAAGAAGAGAAAGGGGAAGAGAGAGAGAGAGAGAGAGACGGACAGACTGACAGATTCTATTCCTAAGTCATCAATGGACGAAACGAAAGAAAAATGGGGAGAGAGAAAGAGAAAAAAGAAACAATTAAAGAAGAAAAGAGATAGAGAGGAAGGGATCAAAAGAGAGAGAGAATGAAGAGGACAGTTAGGAAAGAGGGGACAAAGAGAGGACTGGGAGAGAGAAATTGGAAAGCCATGGCAGCTAGTTTTCAGTCGATATCTAAATAGGTTCGCATTTTAGATTTCCATGCCACCTGACAATATATATATATATATATATATATATATATATATATATATATATATATATATATATATATACTATTTGCAAGGCTTTTTCCATGGCAAAGATTTCACTCAAAGGAAGATGTTCCAACAAAATCGAAATATCTGAAAAAAAAATCATAAACTTAGATTGGTGGCATTTTAACCCGAAACTGCTGGACTCGTGTTTTTTTTTTTTTTTTTAGTTTTTGATTTGTATTCATACCATCTGTTTTTTGTAGTCTAACCAAAGACCCTTGCACAATATCAAATGAAAAGCTATCACGACTCAATCATGTATATTCTTATTTTCTTTCGTGACCCTTTGTTGTATGAGCGAATTATGAGTTTTTTGACTCTTTGTCTTTTTCTTCTGCTAATTTGGGCGGAGTTTTTTTCTTAATTCAGTTTTCACCTTTATTTACATGACTTCAATGTATTTTTTTCATTCTGCTGGTCCATAATCTTAATTATTTGTCCTAGTGATTCTGCATCATGCCTTACACTTTCGACATTCGGTTCATGAATATCCACTGAGACTTACTGTGGCACAAGACTACAATAATGGAACACGCGTGATGTGCAAATTTATTTCAGTAGCCTACCTTATTACATTCCTAATAATCGACCTAACTTCAATCTTCATTGACATTTGGCTGGTGTGGTCTATTTTATAATTAGAAAACATCGCCCAAAACTGTCAACAAGGTTTCCAAGTTAGTCAGGTTGACTTGCTATGTTTATATGTTTGTATGTATCAATCTATCCATAATGTGTACAAGCTTCAGTAATGGAGGTAGCAGGCTGAGATATTCAACATTTATTTTTTATCTTTTCAAAAGAAATTGGATTTTGACCCCTCCTTAAATAGTTTCCAATAGGGGGGGGTTAATTAGCTGTGTAAGTCCATGCCAAATAGATCCCATAGTTTGTGTCGAGCAGCATAAACATCTGTTCCATTAAAATGCAGACTTTTAATGACCCATATCTACCATACGGAATATGAAGTAACTTACTCATTGATCACTTCTTTTTCAATTTTTTTTAATAGATCAACCTCAACACGGCATAGTGCTTAACGATGAAGGTCACAAGTTTTCTTTTGAGTGACTAATCAGACCTGTATTATAAATTCTTTTTTTATTCTTTTGCAAGTTTTGAACTTTCTGCGTTGTGTGTTATTCGAGTAACATGTTTTTTTTTTACTGAGATAACTAAGTCTGTTCCGCTTTTATTTTAGGGATGGTCCCGTAGGCTACCTAGGTGGCATTTTGCTGCATCTTCAGTTTCTGTAGCAGGTCGGTTTTTTCCGGATTGATGTTATCAGCCTCACATCCATTCCTCTTGACTTGGACTGGGGAATCCTTTTTCCCCCGGGTAGAGTAACCTTTTCTTAGTTTAACTACTTTTACACGTGTAGACAGAACTCTGGGCTAATGCATTAGATTTCTTCTGCTGCACCAATATTCTGAGTCCCAATTTTTGTCCAGTTTTATAATGATCTGAATAAAATACTACAATTATTTCTATTGTACACAATAGGTTTTCATACCAGTAGTATCTAATGGTTATCACTGGAGATTAAGTGACCACAAGTCACTTTAATACGTGTAAACTCTTCTCATTATCCTTGCTGTTTTTGTCAAAGCTATCGTCTGGATCTGTTCAATACTTTTGATGGTTACGATTTCGTCAAATCTCTTTGCCAGGTTCTTTGGGATTGTTTCGTGCGCGCCATTAATGATGAATATGATTCTAAAATTTATATTCCATCTTTTTTTCGTTTCTCAGGCAAAGTGCAGTGATTTTTCCAGCATTTTATTCTCTTTTTAGATATTTTCTAACTTTTCATTTTTGTTCCTTATTTTCGTTTTATTGATTTTCTTTCTCCCCTTCCGGTGCTTGGATATTTTTCTTGATTTTTATTCATTGAATGACGGTTTTAACTTTTTTTTCTGTTGGCGTTAACTGTGGATTATTAGGCAGGAATTATTTAAAGAATCCTGCATTATCCACAACAATATTGCCAAATCCAATAAAACCTTTCTCTCAAGGGTCTTAGGTTTTTGTAGTATGTCCAATTTTTGTGGGGCTTCAACAAGAGTCTTCAGAAATGTCATAAGGGATCCCATAATCTTGAGAACTGACATCATATTTGAAATATTGGTCAAGATAGTTTTCTTCAGTCTTCGAATGATTCTACCTGGCTATGTAAGTGCAACGCACACAGACTGTACCTAAGGAGTGAGAGGCTGAAAATTTAGACATTTCTCCGTGTGTCTTATAAAAAAGAAAAAAGGTGGGGTTTTTTTCGAAAATTTCTGCCCCAAAATTAGGAGGAGTTTTTTTTTTGGACGGGGCGCTTGGTATATTTATTTTTTTTTTGTCTTTTGGGGGTTAATTAACTATGAGAGATTATGTTAGATTGATCTGTTAATTCGTGTGTGGTTGCGTTCACGCTTGTTTTTGCTGTTAATGTTTGTTTTTTGGGGTTTTTTTTGTTTTTGTTCTTCAATTTGGACTCTTTGATGACACAACAAAAGGCGAGAGAAGTAACTTATTCTGATCACCCCCTTCTTTCAATTTTTCAATTAATCACATCCAACACAGCTTTCTGCCAAAAAATCTTGATCACGTGATTTTTTTGTTTATCATGCGAGTATCCAGGCCTGTTGTGTATTCCTCTTTGACGGTCAAGATATACACCAAGGTTCTACCCGGCATATGTTTGAGCAAGTTTTCCTGCGTATCTGTTATTATTATAATGAGTGTTATATACCTTGGACATAATATATAACATGCAGAATATATATCATCAAACATGTCTTAGAAAGTGTCAGAGAAAACTATCACCAAATCTGTCAGAATGGGTTCCTTCGAGTCTCAGTTTGGTCCGATTGAATACGTATGTATGTATGTATGTATGTATGTATGTATGTATGTATGTATGTATGTATCACGCATATAGATCGTACCAAAAGATCTTGAGGGATGTATTTTCAACATTTATTCTTTATTATGTCTACAAACAACATTTTTCTGTGATTATAAAATACTCCCCCAATAAAATTTTAGTGGTACTTCAATTTGCTATGTAAGTTCATGCTAAATTGATCCCTGGTTTGTTCCATCATTCATGATTGTATTGTTTTGTTTTTTTTCGAAAATTCAGACTTTATTAGTGATCACTGTTCAACAAGAACCGAGAAAAAATTACTCATTTACTGATCCCCCCCTCCTTAATTGGTCATCCAAAACTAGATTTGCTGCCAAAAGACATTGTTCACATGACGGTTTTCTCTGAGAAAAAGACTAGCTGTCAATGTGGCTTTGCTTCGCAAACGAAGATTTTGGATGGTTTTCAACGTTTATCGCAGACTCTCAAATTGCCAAAAAATATCTCTGCTGCAATTGCATGAGGAAGCCTGGCTACTGAATCTAACTCGTAAAATCAAATCATATTTCAATCCAAATAACAAAAAAAAAGAAAACTCAACTGAAGCAAGTTCCACGAATCACAATCTATGTTAATACTATAAATCTAAAAATTAACATACCCGTGAGACAGGTAATGTGCTCCAATCACCGCGGAAATAAGGGCAAAACAATCAATATCAAAAACGCCGAACTGTAGAAAGTAGACCACTACTTTTACCTACGACAACGAATCTCCATAAAAGGAGAAAAAAACAAGCAAAGAATTACTCTGGACATGTAAGCTTTTGGCAGAGCAAGCTAAAACATCAAAAACAAGAAGATCGTATTAGTCATAAATAGGAGAGTGTAGATCCAATGCATCCTCGTGATAGTCACCTATGGAGCAGAAACATGGAACCAAACCAGTATATATATATATATATATATATATATATATTATTGTGTCATCCACAGACAGCTGTTTCGATGTATTTCGTATGTTTAGTATGGCTATAGACTTTCCATTATCCAGTACCGCAAAGTAGATTTGATATCCTATCTCTGGACTACGGAATCTGACAGGCTGTAAGGCTGAATTTAAGTGTTATATTAAAATTACACAGATATCCCTCATCCACCAGAGTGCTCGATTCCTATAAAAGAGCATTATATATATATATATATATATATATATATATATATATATATATATATTTTATAGAAAGCTTTACAGCTTTAAAGACAATGGCGGAGTAAATTGCTGAGGATTATCTCCCGGGGAGCTATTGCAGCTTCAAATCTTAAGACGGATGAACAAAATGGGCACTATTCGATTTATTAGACCTTACTAAGGCGTTAGACTCGGAAGGTAGATCGGACCTCTAGATAATCTTGGAGAAATTCAGCAGCCAGCCAAAGTTTATTGCCATTCATATCCAACCTCACGATTCACAGCTTGGTCAAATCGGTTGTGACTCCACCAAGCCCTTCCTAAAACAGTGTCAAAGAAGGCTGTGAGCTAGCCTTACCTTGTTTCTAATCTGGATTCACTGCAACATGTTCAACCTGGAATGTGCCGAAACAACTGGTCAGAGAACTTATGTTTTCATACATGGTCTTATAAGGTCAAGCTTTAGAAAGACCATTGAACTGTTTGGCATGGAGGTTAGTATCAAAAAGACGGTTATCTAACTCCAGCCCGCACAAAAACAAAAGCATTACTGCCTTACATCAACAAAGGCCAGACTGCGCAAAAAGCTCTCCACGACCTTGGTTGCGTTATATCTTCTGACACCAGGTCGGACAGGGAGATACAAGAAGACTGGCTAAGGCAGACCAAACTTTTGGTAAACTGTGCAAGCCTGTCTGGCGTAGTACAAGTCTCCATAAAGATACGAAAAATAAAAGTCTGCAGAACCATAATATTACCTAACCTTCTATTTGGTACCAAATACTGGGTCGTTTACCGTCAGACACTTTCGTGAAAGTCTTCAGCAGCGCTTCTGCATCGTTCTTGAAGTATGTTGGACCGACTTTGTCACGAACAACGAGATCCTCAGATCAGAATAGCCTTGCTACCTCCTGTGCTGAAACCAAACAAGGTGCAAAAGTAGTGGAGTGTTTATTTGCAAAGCCAAATCAATATCTATAATCTTTCTCTTTCTCTCTCTCTCTCTCTTTCTCTCTCTCTCTCTCTCTCTATATATATATATATATATATATATATATATTCGTGAACTTATGAGAACTTGCACTGAATAATTCTGAAAGTATTTCCTTTTATGCTACAGTGGATTCCATATATATATATATATATATATATATATATATATATATATATATATATATATATTATAGCCAAAGTATTTTCTCCAATAAATCCGCTACCTAACGCCTTTATACGCGCTGAGTTCAAATGAAACCTTATGACTACGGATAATTCAAGAGCGTGAGACAACAGAAATAATCATTGCTAAATATGGCAAATATTTTGTTCAATCATACTACCCCAGGTAAAACGGAACTTCCGAAAATCGCTTCAGTGATGAAACAGTATTTGAATGGCTCGAATGTGAATCAAACGCAATATTTGATTGACATTCTCTGCTAAAATCTACTTCTTATGCAAAAGATACGAGCCAGTGTTGCTTAATTTGGTTCATGGGAGCGTTAACCGCAGTCTGGCATTACTCATGATCTACTGCATCATTTGTTGTGCACTGCTCGGATATTGCGGGCATATTATTATGTGTTCTATTGTACATAGTTTTTTTTCCCTCTTTTGGACAGCCGAAGACACTGGGCATCTAACTGACAGGTCAAAGCCGATCTTCTCGGGGGCGTTCCTCCTTGTCCACTATTGTAGTGTATAATGGCCTTTACTTGTACAATTCTAAGGCTCGAAATCATAGCAACAAGTCAAAATGAGATAAGAAAAAAAAAATGAAGAAATGAAAGTAAAAAACCCATCGAATTATGCTTGGAGCACAGTAGACTGAAGAATAGGAAACCAACAAGGGTTAGGTAATTTGGTATTGTCACATAGCCCCGTGACCAGCCTATTGAGTTTTACACAGAATCCCAAGTGGAAAAAAATAAATAATGAAGATTGATTGAGTCAAGGTTTTTATCTGGCTACCTTTTATTTTTGTTTATTTTTTTTTTTTTTGTGGATTGGCAGGTAGAGAGGGTTTATTTTTTTTTTTTTTGCTTTTTTACTGTAATATACGCAGTTGTCTTGTCACGACAAGTAAGATATTGTCAACAAACTTCAAATAAGAACTAATCGTTTTGCCCAGAAGGGTAAGATACGGAAAATTAGCTATATTTATTTGCACATGCGTATATTCAGGTGGATGTATGCACACACACACACACACACACACACACACACACACACATATATATACATATATATATATACAAACATGTTCTCTTGTTTGTGTTGCGCTTGTGTTTTTATATATACATATATATATATATATATATATATATATATATATATATATATATATATATATATATGTATATATGTGTGGGTATGTGTGTGTGTATGTATGTATAAACTGTATAAACAGATACACGAGACATACAAGAGAACATGCATGTATATATCTGTGTGTGCATCTGTGTGTGTGCATGAGTATCAAATAGAGAGAAACATTTATATCAATGTACAATCGTATAATAAATGAATATATATATATATATATATATATATATATATATATATATATATATGCATATATATGTATGGATGTATATTCAAACACTCAGATACAAGTAAGGGATAGAATTACATTAATGCATGTAAGTGTAAAATAATTGAAGTTTATGCAAATTTATATTACACACACGGGTACATAAAAATTTCTATTACCTGTACAAACAAAGATTGACATAGTATTTTAAGCAAAATTTTGTTAACATAGTTCTGACAAAGCTCCACATATACGTACTGATAAATCTATCTATCTATATATATATATATATATATATATATAGAGAGAGAGAGAGAGAGAGAGAGAGAGAGAGAGGGGGGAAGGGAGAGAGAAAGAGAAAGAGAGAGAGAAACGCATACGACAGTATGCATTCAGTGTACATGAAAAAGATCAAACATGTACACACATGCCATGCACATATATATGCGTGTGTGTGTGTGTATACGTGTATAAAAGATGTTATATATGCACATATATAGAGAGAGAGAGAGATAGGTGCGTACGTCAATATGCATCTAGTATACAAAAAAAAAAGAATTAACATGTACATTCATGCCATACAAAGATATATACATATATATATATATATATATATATATATATATATATATGTGTGTGTGTGTGTGTGTGTGTGTGTGTGTGAGTGTGTGTGTATGTTAATCACTGTGTGCATGTATATGTATAAAAGACGTTTTATATATATATATATATGCATGTTTGTTTACATATACATTCGTTATTTTCCATGCATACGTGTGTGTGTGTGTGTGTGTGTGTGTCTGTGTCTGTGTCTGTGTGTATGTGTGTCCGTGCGTGCGTATTCACTCATTCACGGGTACTTATCTCCGACTCTTATTCAAAATTAACCTGCAATTTAAGGAGGTCGACCATTTGCTTCTTCCATTGTAGGCCACGTTAGGCTTTGTTCCGTCAATCTTGTCATTGGCCCCGGGGAAGATCACATGTCGGCACGAATAGCACAAATTGAACCTATAGAGGGCTCTTGAACTGCTCTTTGGACTTCTCTTGTACTCGGATAGGAAATCTGTTGTAATCGCCAAAGTGGGTAAATTGGCGATGTTTCCGTAAACTACAACCTCGTCTAAAATCACTTTCCTGTCTACTCCTGCATTGGATTTTCCGACTGGGTTTTTCCGTTTTTTCGTTTTACAAATATCTATCCGTGGTTTGTTGTATTTTTTCTTCATGTATTTTCTCTATTTTCCTCTAAGCTGTCTGTTACATACCGACACACATACACTCACAAGCAAGGATATGTATAATAAAGTACAAAAGTATTTGTACGTATATTTGTACACTTGAAAGTCGTGAAGTACGCATCACTGAAGGAAAACAACGGCATATTCGAAATCAGCAGGTTTAACATTACCAGAAGCACAAATCTTTAGGTCTAATTTTGCCAAAATATTAAATGATTTCTATGGTGTCTGCGTTGCAGCAGAAAAATTATTTTTCTTTTCCGTCTAGGCCTTTCTCAATAGATATTAGAGTTGGATCCATAAAACTATAAACAGATTTTGAAAAAGCCACTCACAGGGAACATTTTACCCAATTTATTCGAACCCAAACTCGAACTAAATAAATTCAGAAAGTACTGGCTCTGCAATTCCCATGATAGAGGTGTGGCAAATCTTGGTAAAGATATATGTCGAACGATGGACCCTAAAAGGATGATCTGAATACTCTTTCTTTTGGTCGGGGTTCTAATTGGTAGAGTTTAGAATCTTGGTCACTCATTAAACGAACGGTGAGAGGCACAATATATATATATATATATATATATATATATATATATATATATATATATATATATATATATATATATATAAGAATTACAATGATATATACCAAGTGAGAGTCAATATTTTCAGATTGATGCTCTCATCAGTAAGTTTATTCGTGCGTCAGTTGGCATTAACTGGGTTTATATCCTTGTAATTCTTTCAATATATATATATATATATATATATATATATATATATATATATATATATACGCTCACATCGAGAGTTGTATTTATTGTTTTATACTTTGAGACCGTTGATTAAACATCAACAACGAATACAATCTGTTTTTTCTCTTCTTTTCTATTCTTATTCTTACAAATTGAGCACATGTTATGAACTATATATGTGTTTGGGGTGTTAGCGTGTTTATATCTAATTTTTAAATTATTTTTTTCGAGGGGCTAAATCTCACTCAATAGGTCACTTCGTTTTTATTATGTTTGATTAGGGGGTAATGTTGATTTTTTTCTCTGAGTGAGCACATTTGGAACTTTGGTAAAGGAACAGGCATTTCAAATTTGAATATCTTATTCAGAAATATACGTCGATTCTAGAATAAGTTAGGGGAGCTCGCTCAAACTGTTACTCTCACCCACATATCTACAAACACCTCTCCTCCCGTTCTTACTAAGCAAGTGAGCAACACTGAAATATCCCAATTTCTTTCCCCAGCATCAACAGATGTAAACCAAAAAATTTTCGGTGAGCTGCTGAAAATAATCTCTCTGAAAAAGATGGCTAGCTAAATACATGGAAAC
Source organism: Thysanoteuthis rhombus (assembly GCA_963457665.1). Taxonomy (NCBI): domain Eukaryota; kingdom Metazoa; phylum Mollusca; class Cephalopoda; order Oegopsida; family Thysanoteuthidae; genus Thysanoteuthis; species Thysanoteuthis major. The sequence continues at coordinate 27,821,498 of OY735199.1, read as the reverse complement.
ACACCCCCGGAATAATTTTTCAAAAATGAGATGTAATACCTATCTCTTGAGTTTTCGTCTTAACCTTCCAATTTTCATTTTAATCAATATATGTGTATACATATATAAATATAATTGCAAATTTTCACTGGCAGCTGTACATCATATTAGGTAGTCCTTGCCATTCAACATCTAACTGACGTGTACTTAGTTGGTGATATGATTTTGCAACGAGTAGTTAATATCGTGAATAGTGACTTGATCTCGTGTTTTCCTTTACTCACGTCACCTTACTGCATATGAGATATTATATCAGCCGTGATCTTTAGCCAAACCACATTGCAGAATATATAACAATACCAAGTTCCATCCAATTCTTTTTTTTTCATGACAAATCTCCAACGCTGACTCTTAGACTCGTAGATTCCCTATTATCTCTCTGAGTCGAGCACTTGGCTAAATAAGCGTCGCAGTAAAATACTGTATGGCATTCCGTTCGCGCGCACATCTCCTAAAATTTCCGGTAGCACCTCACGTTGGCTCATTTATTAGATGGATTTATACTAAAAGAAAATTTATTATGAGTCAACATAACTGCTGTATAATCTGTCTGATATTGGTTTTGAGGAAGTTCTGTGGGGTACATCCACCCATTTCATTTCGCTGTAATAACAAGCATTAAAAATGGCGAATGTATACTTTAAAAAAATATCTGTATAGCCTGATTAAGCCGAAACTTATTTATCAGATAGAGTACCCCATTTCCAAAGACTGTTAAGAAAGCCAGCGCTTATAATAAGTTTGTTTCTCACTTGGCGAGCAAGAATTGACACCTCGCGCCAGACTAAGCTTAACTGAGTAAATATATTTAAGGCTGGGTTGCAAATAAGCACATATGCCTGATTAGAAGAGACTTAAACGAAAAGACAATTTCCAATTTTCTTCCCAAGATATTTGGCGCTTCCATTTAATAGCTTTTTTTTTTAAATTGCACTCTAACAATTTCGGCGTATCTTTTGATTCCCCTTGGGATGGAGCAACCCGGCTGTACTTGTATTGAATGCACGCCTACAAACACTCATGTTAAAGGATAATCTTTGCAAAGAATCAATTTCACATCAGGTAACGTTCGCGATTATTCACTTTAATGAGCCAAATTTCCCGTTTGAAAAACGTCAGAGCGCAGCTGACATAGGATCGTCTTCTTAGATTTTCCTTTTATCTTTCTTTTTCATTCGCAATCCTTTGTGCTTGAATTGGTATCCCTTTTTCTCTCAGCTGCTTTTGCCATTCCACTTAAACTTCCATTCTGGGTGGGGGGCGTTACGTAGAATAGATGAGGTCGAGTACTTTGGAGCTTAATGCTCTGCTCTTGTGGTGAGCCGAAGATTATAGCAAGGCCATTACGCAACGACCTCTGCCAAGTCAGATAACTTTGGATTGAACCTCATCAAATATCTGCTCTTATTTTGAGTGTCAGCTTTTCTCTCACGTCATTTCAGGCATTTCCCCTCGGACTTTGATTTATTCTTTCATCTGTCTCTCTGGTTGCATCTTGAAAGTTGAGAGCTGTTGATTAGTTCATGCAAGAATATTGCAGAATCTGAGCGGAACCTGTGATAGACCTAAGATGTGTCCATCTGTGTGAAAACCATATTCCCAGGTGAATATATATATATATATATATATATATATTATTATATATATATATATATATATATATATATATATATATATATATATATATATATATATATATATATATATATATATATATATATATATATATATATATATATATATATATAATTTCCTGGATATCCTTCGTGGTCTGGGAGAAAATTTAATACCTGATAATGCAGGAAAGCAAACAATATTTTGTAGGGATTTCAGAGAATCAATGCGTGATCAAAAATATGCTAATACTGTTGTCAAACCTATTTAGTTTATACAATCTGAGGGTATCGATTAAACGGGTATTGGAGCATTTTGTATGTATATCAACAAATATGTTTATGCAAGACCACCATTGCTAGGCATAATGCACAGGGTACTCTCAGCTAAATTAACCTGCAAACAATCCCACTAAATCAGACTTCCTATATATATATATATATATATATATATATATATATATATATATATATATATATATAGTACAAATTAGAGATGTAATGAAATATGATTTAATGTAATATCTGGTGTAAGATTGGTTTATTTCATAAATGGTTCGATACATTCAACTTTAAATTTTCTGGTGGTTTAGAGTAAAACTTAAATATAATGGAATAAGGCTTTGCTACAAAAACAAGTTGATGTTTCTGCCCTGTTTGGGGTTCTTCAAGCGAATGATTTGGTTTATTCTAGATTCCTGTTGGGACATTTCTTCCAATGGGGTGTGTACCATTGTAGGTGATGGGGTCTTTCTTTTATCATATTTGTTTTAAATTAGTGATGGCTATTGATTGCGATATTTTTGTTATATTTAACTGGGATGCATAAATACGTAAACAATGACACCAACCAGCCATATAGAAAAGAACATTTTGTGAATAGATATATCCATACTTGCTCTAACCATCTAAACGAAATCATTAAACAGATTGCCAAATCTATGGAAACTAAACACTATATAAATCCTGGAATGAAATAACATTCATTAAGGTTAAAAATGAATAAACTAAAACCCTAAAGAGTAGCAGTTTAACTGAAAAGGGACTCTAAATATGATGAAAAAGTCAAATTAGTTCAACACAGCAACAACAACAAAAAATAGATTTAGAAAAAGTATCTTGTATACACTAACATCCATCTTACTAGTGATAACTAACTTTGGGAAAAATATTCATCGAATTAAGAGAAAAACAAATCCCTTCATGCAACCAACTGAGTAGAATATTTCAAACAAACTTTAGATTAGCTCTAGTTGTACGAAAATGTTAATAAACTCATTACGAAACGTGGCAATGGATGAATTAGAATTGATACTAAAAAAGAAAGCAGGAATAAACTAGATTGCAATCGTACAAAGAAAAATAGATGCCCTTTGCAAAACAAATGTTTCAAATCAAATATTGTATACCAAGGCGAAAAATCATCTCAAGAGAATCCCTTCGAAGTAATGTATTATATAGGAATATCTAGAACACACTTTGAACATAGATTTGCCAACCATATATCATCTTTTAGTAATGAAAAGTAGTAAAAAACTATCAACGTATTATTGGAGACTGAATGATAGCTATCTCAAACCGATGATGAAATGGAACAAATATACGTATGCCAAAATATTGAAACGCCATGACACCTATGCCTAAATAAGAAATTCGAAATGTTCAATTTTTCCAATATAACCAAAAACATAAAACAGAATTATCAAACAGAAAAGAATGAAATAACATTAAAATGCCAGGTCTGCTCAAAATTTCAATTGACAATCATAAGTCAAAACCCATAAATAGATATATTTATTCACATGGCCACCCTGAAGAACAATCCAATCAACATGATTACCTCAGACATTAAGAAGTAAACCAAACCCAATATTATCAAATATCCACTAAGGTCGTAAAGAGGGGGTATTAACATGAGAAAATTGATTTAAATGAGAACAAAACAATATCTGAGGGGAGACATACCACAAATGATTGAAAGAAGTTCCACTTACTGATAATGTAACTACTTAAACCATGACCACTGATTTTTAATTTATAACCACCAACTGACATGCATCCCCGTTGAATAAAACAAAAACATACCAAGCAATAGCCAACCACTGATCTAAAACAAATAAAATAGAAGGAAGACCCTACCCACTAGGATTGTAGGCACCCCCCACCTAAAAAATGTCCCAAACAGAAACTTATTATAAATCAGATCATTTGCCTGAAGGAACCCAAACAGGACAGAAACATCAATGTGTTTGTACTGTGAATCTTCATTCAATTATACATATATATATATATATATATATATATATATATATATATATATATATATATATATATATATATATATATATATAGGGAGAGAGAGGGGGATAGAGAGAGAGAAAGAAAGTTGCCCCTACACATGAACTTCAGTAAAACGAAAATTATGTGCAACAATCATGTTGAGAATAAGAACATAACTGTTTAAGACAGAAGATGTAAAATTCAGCAAGGTAGACCACTACATCTACTGAGGACAACGAATCTCCATGAGACCCTCAAAAGAGGAGGAAATCAAGCGAAGAATCACCCAGGGATGGCAAGCCTTCAGCAGAGCTCACCTTTCAAAAACTAAACGATCCCAATAATTCTGAAAAGAAGAGTATACGACCAATGAATTCTCCCGATAGTCAATTATGGAGCTGAAATATTGAACTTAAACAAGAGACAAACCTAGAAACTGAAAAGCATGCAGCGTGTGCATGAGATTCATGCTCCACCTTACATTGAGAGATCACAAGACAGCACAGTATATAATGAAGAAAACGGGATTCCAAGACATCATAGAAACTATTTAAAAACTCAAATAGCAATGGGCAGGCCATGTTGCAAGAATGAAAGACAACCGATGGACATCACGACTCACAACATGGATCCCCAGAGATTACATGCGAAACTGAGGCCGACAGAGCACAAGATGGAGAGATGAACAAGATAAATTCGGGAAATATTGGCTCCGCGGCGCCCATGACAGAGAATTTTGGTGAATCCTGGGGATTGGTCAATGTCCAACGACGGACGTTAAAAGACTAATGATGATGATGATGATATATGTATTAGCGTGAGATGTGATATCTACATGAAATAAATGGGCAAAATAAAGTTTCAGAAAAATTCAAAGTATTATGGTGCATGATTCCCGGAAAAGTCTATGTCTGACGTTAAAATGCTCATAAAGATTATGATACCCCACAACTCTAGAGGCTGATTTTGAAGGGGCAAAAGTGTGAATCATTTTTTAATGTTTTCGAATGAGATTCAAATCACAATGTTACTATAATGCTTCCTTCCCATTAAATATGCATATGTTCTTTCAATCTTACTACTGACGGGGTGCATTAGTTGTGAGAACCGATCTTCCATAACTATCTTACCTGCCCCCGAACTAGTGGCCAGGGGCGTAACCCACTAGTTCAGTCTGGTCGAGTATGATAGAATCTAATAAATCAATTTTAGAAACCGTCAACCAAAACTGTCCACACAGATTTCTTTGGTTTTCAAGTCAGTCCAGCTGGGTATATACGTATGTATTGTGCGTACATGCTACACAAACGGAGATAGCGGACTGAATATCAAATCATTCACTCTTTATAGTTGTCTTTAAAAATTATCTCCCCCCCCCCCCCGATAGGTTTTTACTTAGAGTTCAATTTGCAGTGCAGGGTTAGGCTAAACTTATCACATTGCCTGAGCCACGCTGGGCGTTGACACTTATTCTTTTTTTTTTTTTTTTTAAATCAGACATTTTAGTGATCATTGTCCAACAAATTGCGAGAGAAGTTATTCATTCATTGATCACCCCTTTTTTCCAATCTTTCAATTTCTCATTTTGAGACGGTATGGTACCTGAAAACGTTGGTCGTAATGGTTTCTGTTCAGTGACCAAACAGATCTGTTTTCAAAAGCCTTGGGGTGATTTCCCGTCGAAACAAGGAGAAGATGGAAATTGCCAAATATTCCTCGGGTATGTTTTGTCCTAAGTGATTCAAATCATGAACATTCCATGTTCAACCGAACAATGTGAGCATTCTAGCGTCCGGCAGTTATTCAGTTTATATCTGGTGTTTACTTGTGTGATGGAATTCAGCCAGCAATGCAAGTGAAATGCTTCGATTTAATACGAGACACTCGCAAAAGTTTATTCAAATAAGATGACGGAGCATGCTCGATTAAACGTATCTTGTCTCATTAGCATCAACAGAAGTAGTTCATTTGCTATTTGATAATATCGAGTAGCACAAAATCAGGCGAACAGTTCTTTTTCCTCTGTAAAAAAAGGAGCCGTCTACTAAAAGTTACGGAAGGTTTTTTTTTTCGCTTGTGCCTGCGTTTCCCTGTCCGTAACTTTTAATGGCAGGGTCCATTGTCAATAAAGAAAATTGACTGGTCAGATTATCTTTTGCAGCCTTGAATACGTGTGACTGATCTACATTTTGCTCATTTGCAGTTCAACCAAAGATCTGTTGACTCATTTTTAAGTCAACAGTTTGCCACATATATTTCAAGTATAATGAGATTTATGAAAGTGGATCCATATCTTCCCGAAATGCATTAAAGCTAAGGGACGATAAACAGCTGCAGGGTGGGGGGATAAACAGCTGCAGTCGAAATTCGAACTCAGTCCGTTGATTCGCTGTTGGTAAACCTTTCGCCTCCCCCCCACATTGTGGAAGAAAAACCAAACACATTTTAAGGGACGAGAGATTACACCAACCGACAGCAGATAGAGAAAAGAGGTTGGCTGCTAGCAGCCTATTCATCCACGCGTTACAAACCTATCAGACCATGAAGTTTAGGGGTCGAATTTTTAGGATTCGTTCATGTTGGACAATTTGGGATGCATTTGGAGCCTCATCTGTGGCCTCTTCTCTATTCTGATTGCATGTTTTTTACGTTGACATATCTCAATAAGACGTTTTTTGGTCGTTCGGTCCGTTAGTTCCAATTAAGTTAATCAACAGATAGGGAGAAGTGTGATGTCATTAAAAGAACATCATGTTTCTATCTACTGCTATGATATCATAATGGAAAGTATACGGTCGACATGTTTTTGTGAATTCTAAAAAATCACAAAAAACGTCGGAAATGGCTACAAAATCTGCAAAATTGTCATATATGGTTTTCATTGAAAATGATACTTGCAGAATTTTTTCATATAGCAATATTTTCCAAATATCGGAATCAAAAGAGTGCTATTTGCTTTTCTTCCTCCTCCTCGCTCTACACCTACTACTCCGATGGAAAATGGGTGATTTCCCTTTCATCTGCTCTAATTAGGATAATCTACTAGTCTGGTAGATTACAACAAAAATATTTGGATATCCATTCAATGATATGATATTGAAAATAGCTGAACCAGTGGAGATCCAAAGGATGTTGACGGCTAAGATTGTCTAATGCTTGCTGCTCTTCTATCATCCTAAGCTTGAATCTTTCGATCTTTGCCGCTGGTTCACGATTTTTGGTTCTTATACAATTGTATGATTCAATATGCAATCTCCTCAGTAAAATATCAAACTTTCTTTTCTGTTCACTCCCTATCTTCTCTCTTATTAAAGAAATTCACTTTTCCACCGTCACAACCTCATCAGATACTATCTAACACTACCTAACTAGCTCTAAATCTCTCTCTCTCTCTCTCTTGATAAAATATGTAATTCCACTTCCTCTTCCTACCTTCAGGTCAACTACATATTCTCCCTTTCTCCCATGTAGCATTATAAAGAAAATATAGAATGTTCTAGCTATAATAAACAATAATCATGATAGATCAAGTAACTATCTACGCCTGAAAATAGTCAAAACTGGATGAGAGATAGATATATGAAAATCCGATCATCAGTATCGGTGTGAGCATGAACACTGATACCACGATAAATATTGGCAGAAGGACATAAAAGTAACGATTCCCTTTAGTATTATACTAGTATTGTGAATTGGATTTCTCGCTATGAACATTTTTGGATATACTTTTGTAGTGGAATTTCCAAAGATTAATTGTGCTTCAGTGTCATATAAATTCATGAAAAGAAATTTCAGTATTACTATCAATGGAAAAAAAATCTTAATCAATTTTGACTCATGAAAAGGGGGAAAGTTCCCCATCAATTTTGTTTTTAGAAGCTGGACAAAAGGCCTTCCCATCAACTTTATCCCAAGGAGAGGGAAAAAAACTTCTGACCTCTTAAAGTAGAAAAGTGATTCCCCCCCCCATATCGATCCCTAAAAGTGGAGCGAAAATTTTCCCCAATTTGACCCTTAATAGTTGGAAAGTCCTTACAGTTTCGTGTCTTGAAAAAGGGGAAAAATCCCCTCCATTTTTCCCACAAAAAACTGAAATAAAATGAACCCTCTTTTTTGACCACTGAAAGAGAAAAAAAATCCACTGCAATTTTAACCCTAATAGTGGAAAAATGGACCTAGATTTTTATCTCAGAAGAGTAAAAAAGAGTTCTGACCCTTATAAGTGAAAAAAAATCTTTTGTCGATTCTGCCCCCACCCAAAAATGAGAAAGAGATTTGTTGGGGAAACTTTTTGTCCATTTCCTCAATTTCTGTCCAATTTTGACTCCTAAAAATGGAAAAGAACATCCCCTTTTATTTCAACGAGCAATGGTTGGTAAGAAAAAGAATCGTCCCCAGAATTCTCACACCTAAGAGTGGAAGAACCCGATACCATTCAAATGGTGGAAAATTCCCCTCTTTTTTGATTCCCAAAAGGGGAAAATAGACCTTTCCTTTGATTTTCACACATACTTATTTTAAATGAATTAATTTTTAGATCTTTCTTTCTTTATAGTATTTTATATACTAAATGAATTGAAGTTGTTCAGTGAATGAAATAATTTTCGTCGTCAATTCATGGGCACAATTACCGATGGAAAATAAATATGTCAGAGTCGAAACAAGCCTATTAGAATTGTTGATGCTCCATTAAAATATCTCAAAACCAGACAGCTTTGTCATCAGCTAAAATGTTCCACCCATTTCTAGTCTCATATAACCGTGGGACACCGATGTCTTGGAATACTGAAAGGAAAAATGGAAACAAAAAAGACAGTTTAGTCAATTAATGGAAATCGCCATGTGACCAACGTCTTTTAGCAGCATGCCGTGTTGGGAATGATCAATGGGAAAAAAATGAAAAAGGGGTGATCAAGGAATAAGTTACTTCCCTCGTCTTTTGTTGTATCACTAAAAAGTGTAAATTTTCAAAAATCAAGCACGCATACTGCTGTGCAAAAACAACAAAAAAATCCTTTTAGCATAAACCTGCATTGAAAACTGAACCATCTACAGAAAACCTTTTCTTTCTTTTTTTAGGGGGTAGTATTTTCAAAGAACAAAAACAATTTTTTTTATCCCAAATAAGGAATCAATGTGGAAATTCACTGGTCTCTAGCTCTAATGGCGTGGCCAGTATGCATAATACATACGTAGCCAGCCAGATAGAAAGACAGACTAACTTGAAAACTGAAGAGGCCCCTTTTGACGGATTTAGTGACATTTTGTTTCATGGTTGATAATAACATCCAGGGTTTCATGTTGATATCCATTATGGCAAAAGCTCTGGTCGGAAAAGCTAGATTCGAAACACTTTGACAATATCTTTGTTCATTGAATTCGGACATGCATTGTCTTGTACGCGAAAACAAAAATACTTTCTTTTATACGTTAAGAAACGCAAATCTCTAATTAAGTCTTTGGTAAAACTTGTATAAATGATGGCCTGCTGCCTGAAAATTAATATATATATATATATATATATATATATATATATATATATATATATATGTGTGTGTGTGTGTGTGTGTGTTTATATATACACAGACACACACACATACACACACACACACACACACACACACACGCACATATATATATATATATTCATAAAAATTGGTGCAAATGTACGTAGTTTCCGCATGCTAAACTCAATTACACCCAGTTCAATACTCAATTAGCAACTGGTACTGATTAAATTGTTAATAATGTTTCATCCAGAAATGAATTTGATTTGCAAACTTTTATAAAATAATTTTATTTCAGTAAATGTGAGTACATGTGCTATTATACATGAAAACAAACTCATCATTATATAATCATATGCGGAGAGGGTGGCAAGGATGTAGGATCAATAAACGACCGGTTGATTGCCACGAATGCATCAATTGATACAAATTAAATGAAAATGGATATTTCATAGTGCATTCGAGTAAGCATGGCGTGGGCGAGGACCGAATAGGCACAAACACTTCTATACTGTACATCACAAAACTTCGTTGAGACAATTATGTATAAATTTATTACTTGTCTGTAATGAATTCCTGCTTTTGATTTTTAGCTTTATTATTACATAAACACAAGCAGTGATTATTACATAAGCGCAAGCGGTAGTTTTAACGGAATTTTAATCATTTTAAATCTCTTGTCAATAAACTTTGAATCTATAGACAAGTGATGTGATATAAAAGGTTTAAAGTTTAATATATTTGTTTTCGTTGATGTTAAAAACAGAGTCATGTTTACACCATATGGGGAAATCTAAATCTGATTTCGAACATGGAGTCACAGTTTATCCCAAAGGGAAATAGCCAATGAAATTAAT
>OY735199.1:27701202-27806202 GCA_963457665.1 Thysanoteuthis rhombus | reverse complement strand
ATTCATGCAAATCAATTGACTTCGACTCATTGATATAAATTTAGGTAATTGTGATGTGAATAAAATCTGTTTTTGTTCAAGTTTATGGATCGTTTACTGATTACGAGAGCTACGATACTATTGCAACAAGATGGGGCTGAAGTTGTGCTTACTTTGTAACGATGTGTTCCCTGTATTTTCTGTTAACATCCTATATAACTGCATATGACTGTTAATAATCGTACTCTACAGAAAAGTCCACCGCTGTTTCTAAACAAAAACCTATTATGTTCTGACTGAGCATTAGATAGCCGAGCTAGTTCGCCATTGACTATTCAACTTACAAGAAGTTTCGAACGAGGCAAATAGAAATATAGACCAGAGGGCCGGTGACAGGCCATCTGTCTTCCAGGCAAAAACTCTCCAATTCACTGATTGGAATGGAATATCTGATGCATCCTGGTGTCTGCTACAAAAGGTGGAGAAACTAGACTGTTTTTAGATTATACACACCCTCTTGGTTGGGAGATGTCATAGAAACCATCGGAAAACTCCAATGGCAATGACGTGGTCATTTTTGTAAGAAAGTCACATCACTGATGTCAAGAGTTGAAATGAGAAATTGTGTCCGGCGAAAGAAGATGGTGAGCCGAAGTAGACAAGTTCAGAAATTAATGGCTCTGCAACGCCCGTGTTAGAAAGGTCTGGCGAATATGGGAAAATGTATATGACAGGCACTAAAAGGATAATGATAATGGTGATGATGCTTATAGCTGACGATACATTGAGAGCTTGCGTCGTTTTTCGTATTGAATGGTTATACGAATTGTCCATCAACAATGTTTGCCATAGTGAAATGGCTTCTACTACAACTATTGCTACTACAACTAGTCTAAGAAACTTTTAAAAATCTATAATCACTTTGACAGATTCAATCAGGACCAGGCACTCCCGTTCTTCAATCCCTCCTCTTTAAACACTTGTTTCTTTCCTTCTTCCTCCTCTTCTCACGGGATGAAGGAATATCCATGACTTTTTACACAGTTTCGATGGATATCGATTTGAAAGCTAGGCCAGATCTCCTTTGATTTGGTGTATAATTCTTTTCCCCACTCAGCGGTTGCTGAGGAAGGTTTACTACCAGGGACGTAGGACTCAATAATTAAAAGGCTAAATTCACTCTCCTCCTCCTCTCTCTCTCTCTCTCTTTCTCTCTCTCTCTCTCTCTATATATATATATATGTGTGTGTGTGTGTGTGTGTGTATAAATCTTCTCAAAAACTAGAAGAAAAATATTTTTACCTTTGTCATTCACATCTTTACTTTTCAATTCATCTCTTCTGAATTATATTCTTTTTAGTTTTTGTTTATATTTTCATCATATAGAAACAAAGGTCATTAATCATCATAGTTGCTTAATACTGGGTATAGCTTAGATATGCCTTCCTGAACTTTTCGTCAATAATTGTCGGTAGCTAAAAATTTAGACAATCGCATGTGCATTTATGGCTCTTGTTTTTAAGAAAAAATCACTACAAATTACTTTTGATTCATTAGTTTTCTGTATAATAACAAAAAACTGACGGTTACATGATAATTCGTGGACACTGATAACGTACATAAACGGCGATCGTTTTTTTTCTCTCATTCATTGTGTTCATTGAAGCAGCCAAAATATGCGATAACATAGCCATACAAATATTTTTTCAAAAATGTAGCGAAATAAACAGATTTCGCGTTTCAGCCAGGACCATGGTTCTACTTGGTAATATTTTGATCTTATTATGATCATGGCATCAAATAAATCCTCACAACTTATCTCCCCCTGGTTTTCCTCCTCGTCTGTAGTTTGCAGTATGCAAAACAATCGTCTCAGAAAAAATGTGCCCGGATTATTTCCTGTAAAAATAGAGACACGCATGCATACGCATATATACACACATACACACATTTCGTAATGATCATAGCAATAGATAGGTGAATCCACCCAAGTATTTCACATGATTTGGAAATTTTCGGATTTTTTTCATAGAAATTTCTAAGATCTTATGTCAGCATTACCAAAACTATATATGCCGTAGAAAAGTAGCATGCTAATATAAATTTGTTTCTTTGTTTCCTTTGGAAATTTGTAAAAAAATCTATTGGATTTTAGGGTATTTTTATTCCTTTGAATTGTAATCAGTAATTGTGTCAGTACTATTGGACACAACCTTTAGTATATGACCTCGCAGTTATAAGAGTGTTTCTATACAAGAATGCACTTTGGTGCCAATATCTTGGACAGCTTTGTTTCAATACATCTGTAAACACTCTACACACACACACACACACATGCACGCACGCACACACAAGCACGCACACACACACATGTATATATAGTGGCAAACAAGAGTGTTCGACCTTCTGGGAATCTTTGCCATTTTGTTGCATAACAAACTGAAATCTCAATGCAGATTTTAGAAGAATTACATTATGGACCTGCACAATTGTCAAAATCAATGAGGAGAAAATTTGATGAAGAATTTCTTTTTAAATATTTTGCACAATAACTGACTTGAAAAGTATACGACTCAATTGCTACAAAACCCCTAATAAGATCAGATTTAACTAACAACTTTCCCAAGTCATATGATTAGATAAGGTCCATCTGGTGTAATCTGAATGTCACATGATAAGTCACATGATCTCAGAATATATCTACTTTGAAGGCCGAAAAGTCTGCAACACTACTAAGTAATGCACACACCGACCAGGTGACATCATGAAGACCAAAGAACTCTCTAAACAGATTCTGGACAAAGTTGTGGAGAAGCATAGGGTTAGGGTTGGATAATAGAAAAAATCCCAAACATCTTGCATCTTTAGAAAATTCCTGAAATCTGATAATAATTACTCATTTTGTGTGAAATTGTTTCGTCATTTAGTAGAAGAGATATCAGGGAAAATTATAATATATATAGCATTCGTTTTTAGTCTTCAGATTGACTAGAGAATGAACTTTGGTGACTTTGTATGACCCTCAGATTTAGTGTATACGAGAGATTGATCCGTTTTGATTCTCCATGCCAGATATTAGATCAATAAAGCTTGTAGTTTAAGCAGAGAAGAGGCACGGACAAACAAACAAGAAGTTCAAATATATATATATATATATATATATATATATATATATATATATATATATATAAATGTGTGTGTGTTTACTTATATTGTTATGCATGTTTGTGTTATTTTACAGATGTTTATATATATGCAGATTCATGCAGGGACGCTGACTTGTACAGACAAACCATAAACACTCACATCCAGTTGCATGCACATACAAAAATATGTGCATGCTCACACAACCATATTCACGTTGATATTTTTGTGCGTGGGTAAGTGAATAAAATTACATAACTAAATCCTCATTTCAGTCAAGGTAGCGAGGGAATTGACTTGCTTTTATCTATTTTTGATCGCTACGAAGCTTAATCTGCTCATCCAGTAGGACTCTGCTCTGAAAGAACTTTTCTCTTACCTTGAGGGGAGTACGATAAGTGCACTGTTTGTTTTTGATAAATTTTCTCTCGGTGTATATGGATATTATACGTTGAATTTAGTCGGATTACTCTATTTATTGTTATGGATTCTTAGTACATCTGAAGGAAAACTGTGAAAACCTATCTTACCGAACGAAAAGCATTCCGCTACCAACAGGCAAACGTTACAGTACATACATTGGAAACAACATTTCATGCGATACACTAGATTTTATTTGAAGAGAGAATATGAATGAAGACTATATGATCAAGTAAAAATAAAACGTGATATTATAACAGAAAAAAAGCTACCACACAAGGCAAAACATCGGTTTTAATGTAGTGTTCGCGCTAGCAACAGGGGTGACGTATACAAATTTTTCTCAAATAAGGGTTCTATAAGGATAAAAATTATTCTCAAGGAAAGGGGAAATGTAGCAGACGTTATTATGCTATTTTTAGTCCGAGCAGACACATACCCACGTGTATGAAAATATTCCTAAGCGTAGGTTTTTACAAGCAAGAGTATCCATGCGTCACTATATGATTGATTAGATCCTGTCACGTTTGACTGTGAGGGTAACAGATTTCTGCAGCAAAAGTATATAATATGTATATGGGAGAGCGGTTCACCGAGGTGCTCATTCGCAAATTTTTTCTTTTTTTTTTTTTTTTCATTTGAATCATGCCAGTATGAGATCTATTTTGAAGATATCAAGCGGTGTTTCAGAGCGCAGGAAGAATCGAAATCACACCTTTTCCCAAGGGCACCAAAGAGACGGGAACATAAACACTCCAACCAGATCGATATCCCACTCAGAAACAGCAATGTCTATATTCGGACGATCTAGGAAAGGAAAATAAAAAATTTAAAAAAAATGGGTTGAACATAAAAAGAGCAAAAGACAAAAGTAAAAATTCAGCGATATCATCATCATCATCATCATCATCATCATCATCATCATCCGTCTTTTATCGTCCCCCGTTGGACATAGAGCTTCCTCAGGATTCGCTAGACCTCTCTATCATGGGTGTTGCGAGGCCAGTACTTTCTGGACCTGTCCAGTCCATCTCGTATTCTACCGGCTTCGGTTCTGCATTTGATATCTGGCGATCCATGTTGAGAGTGGTGGTGTCCAGCAGTTCTCTGACGTACTTGCAACACGACCAACCCATAGCCATTTGAAATTTCTAATGTATCTCATGATGTATTTTTTTCACTGAATACCGTGTGCTGTCTTGTGATCTCTCCATAGTTTCTTTCACGTGCACGTTGCATGGTTCCATTTTTCAGCTCCATAGGTGACTATCGGGAAGATTCATTGGTTATATACCCTACTTTTTTTTTGACTAATGGGATTAGAAAAACATTGAAATTAAGTGATTCCTAACGTGCTTAGCAGTATTTGGTATGAACAAAGACATATTGAAATGCATCACACCAATGTAATTGATGCATAAAGAACATACATCATCATCATTCTTTCAATTACTTGCTGATGCAGAACATCTAAATTAACGAAACGAACTGGAAATCAAGTCAGAATATCACGGCTAGCAATGGGAAAAATCTAGGCAATGGGAAAGGATCAACATGGATCCGTGGGCAACCAGGATAAAGGATATTATAAAATCAATTAGGTGGGGAAAAATTGAGATGTGTTCTATATTTGCTTCATTAAAGTCTGAACGAAACAGAATTCATTTCTCTGTACATTATCATCCCAGATCTACGTGTCCAATTTTAACTCTTTTTTAGTCGCCCTTGCAAAAAAAAAGTTGCCGTAAGTTGTAGGGGTTTATTAATAAAAAGTGTGTGCATGCCTAATCCTTATTCGAGCTCTCGAATGTTATTTGGTGAAGTCATTTTGATTGTTGTAAGAAACGAGAATAAAAACATAACCCAATCGTAGGAGTTTTACTATATTTTTTGAAACAGGAATTCAATGTTTACAAGAAATACCGAAAATTTGCGAATGCAAGTTGACTCGACGTAACGTCATGCTATTACCTTGTATCGTCAGTCTCTCTCTTATTCATTGTCTTGAATTCTCTTCACTCTCTTTTATTCGTGTATTGAATTCAAAAGTCTTAAATCCTGATGTCTGAATCAACGATGATAAAGTCAGCCGTAGAAGTTTGACAAAAATAATGTAGAGAAAGGAGAGCAAGGAAGGGAGAATAAGGATGTGAAGCCGGTAGTGCAGGGTCAAGAGGAAGTACAAGTGAAAAAACTGACAGAATGAAAATATAGAAAGAGAGGAGGAAAGAGGTGATTGAAAGATACTATCTGAATAAAATAAAGATTGGAGCTGAAAAAAAGGAAGAGAAACAAAATAAAAAAAAGACGATAAAAGAAATGTACAAGAATATGAGATTAAGATGAAGGACGGGTCGGGAAAAAATGTTACAAAAATATTTGAAAAAAAAAAAAAAAGAAAATCTTGAGGCTATAGTTAATTGCAAAAATCGTCGGACAAGAAAATAAAAAGTAGTAAAATGAAAAAAAAAAAAAGACTGGATGACTGGAAGAAATCTAGTATTAACGAAAGAAGAAGAGCGTTGTAAAAAGTAAGCTATAAAGAATAATTGTAATAAATCGATGGATACACATCCAGTATCCAATAGCTCGCCCATTTCTGAAGGCACTGATTATTTCAGCTGCTGCTGTTTCCAATTTCTGACCTCAATATCTTCTTAATGTGTGTTTACTACACGCAAAAGCACTCACGATCCTACGTACACGCGGCAAGGAGTCTCAGAACAAGTCACAGACTTACGACTATGAAAAAGACACGAAATATTTCGATTAATCTTTGACAGCATTGCTACTTTCACGATCCATACTTACCCATAAACAACAGCTCTATAGAGAGAAACATTCGCCCTTCCATGGTCAGTTTCAACACTGATATATAAAAGAAAGCGGCTGCAATATCTATGAAAACAGGTCACAGTGGATGAGAAAAATATTTATCGGTGGAAGCTAATTCTATTAATATATTTGGATAAAAATAAAGAAAGATCAACTTAGTTGGCTGTGAAATGGGTTATATGAAGGTTAAAAAGTAATATCTCTGAGCAGCTAACTGGCACTAAATCAATTTTAAATAGAAGAAGTGTTTCAGTCCTAGAATCGATTCACTATGCATAAGTTCATTGTGCCCAGCTATACCATTGGGAATGATAACCGTAGATTTCTAGGAAAAAACAAACACAGAAATTACAGTTGGGGCTGAAAGAAATTTGGCCACAATCTTACTTTCATCTCAAATTGCAAAATTAGAAAATTATTGATAATTGTGGCTATATCAAGTTAGAGTATCTTATGATGTTGCTTATTTAGCTTGTACACTGTACATGAGTTTTCAAACAGGAAAGTTTTCCACATAAACAGATAGACTGTTTTGACTGGAGAAAATGAATTAGTAACCCTCTTTTTGCGTATTCATATTTGTGAAAAAAAAAATAAACACAAAAAGATTCACTGCACATCGTGCCCTGGTTTTGTATATATAATAAAGTGAAGATTCTCTATACGAACACGTTCATGTTTCTGCCCTGCTTATGCTTCCCAAACAGGACAGAACCATGAATTCGTTCGTGCAACAAATCCTTACTTCATTAAAAGTTCCACTCTAAATCAACTCAATGTTTAATGTTGAATGTATCGAGCATTTTATGAAATAAACTTATTACACATACGATATTGTCTTATATAATACTATATCATATTGTTTTCCTGGTTTGTATTATATATATATATATATATATATATATATATATATATATATATATATATATATATATTGTTATTTAGAACCTATAAAAAATGAAGGAAATGGAATACATAGAGATATGAACAGGATAAAGATAGAAAAAGGAGTGAGATATTGGGATACAATATCACCCAAACTATTTACAACGATTACAAAGCATATTTGAGGAAATTGACTGGTGGGGAATGGACATGAAAGAAAATGTCTAAACTAATTGGAATTCGCTGAAGACGTTTACATGGTTTAAAAAGCATCGAAAAAATTGAAAAATAAAAAAAGATAAAATGAACAACGACAAAAGCAAGGTTAAACGATACAGTCCCCCAAAAGATCATAAGATTGGCCAAGGAAGTCTTTAGAAGAAGTTGATGAATACATTTACCTAAGACAAATAATAAGGTTTGGGAAAAGGCATAAAAACGATAAATAAAACTATAGATAATGATCTGCTGGAAATCATATGGTTTGAATAGAAACCTATTGAAGAGCCGAGCCAATGTGATTAAAGCAAATGCATGATATCAGCATGACACAAATGCAAAACATGACCATTAACAAACCGAAACTGAGAACCTTCTTAGAACTGCACAGAGAGTTATGGAGAGAACAAAACAATGGTTATTTCAGGAGATAGAAAGATTCAATAAGGACCCGAATCCAAGAGTATTACACAAATAATAGAAAAACAAAAAAAATAGAAACAGACTGGACACTCAGCAAGAAGAGATGACGACTGATTGAGCAAAAGACTGGGACAGTAAGTGCAATACGACTAAGAACTCAGAATGGAAGGATGAGATAGAGAGGCTTTCTGATAAAACATGGCAGAGATGAGTGCAATCGTGATAGCCATGCTGAAAGATGGGAAACGTTTTGGACAAGCCGTTCTCTTAAAATGGATGCTGCTGCTGTTATTGATGATGGCATTGGAGGAGGATAGGAGAACATGGAATGATAAGTAAAAAGTGTACCAATGGAGTATCAGATTTAGGTATTACTATCGGCTAGAATGTTGCTCAATTTCTTCTTGAATGTATATACAAGGCTAATTTATATACTGATTTTTATATATGTGGGAGCGAGATTGTGGACGTCTAGGGAAAATTAAGTCTAAGTTTAGTGCAAAGAAATCGTTAAATTCTCTGGTTGAATATGTTGGTCGAAAGATTTTTATCAGTTTTTCTGTGTAACTAGCATTCTTAAAGATCATATCGTAAGTTGTTTTGGATGAGGTCTGAGATTAAAACCGACACAACAGGTTTAATATTCACATAGGTGAACACTCAAAAGAAGAGACACGAAAAACGAGTTTCGTCTGTTGTCAAATATGCTTTTCCAAGTAACCCACGTAAGTAAGACGTGTTTCAACAATATTGAATGATATGAAAAATGAAATAACATCTAGATACAATAAATAATGATAATGCTCAACATAAAATAACAAACTACATATGGTATTACAAAAGCTTTATATTAAAGTCATGGCTGAAGGTAAAGTAAACACTGTTATTAATAAAACGGTTTTGTTATGAAATCCCCGCAACAATTACATAGTAAACAACTGTATGTACTCAATTTCAGACAACTATTTTCCCAATGTCCGTTGATGTAATGTATGCAATGTTTTCTTTGTTTTTTTCTTAATGTTTCACACGGAATGAGATATGGTACTATGGTTGAATTTTTTTTTTTTTTTTTTTGGTGTCTTCAGTTGTTTACTCTGTTACTATTACAGGGATTAAACAACAGTTATATTAACATAGTTCTCAGCAGTTTTGATCAAAAATCACTTTCCATTGATATACATACATACATATATATATATATATATATATATATATATATATATATATATAGTTACCCACAAAGAGAACTGCATATTTCTTTGTCGTTGCCGATGGTCGGCGTTAGAGTACACATCAAAGCCAAGATCCCAGATGTTGATCTCCAAAACAGGAAGTCGCTACCCATTTAGGAGACTGCTGAAACACAATCTTCCTAATAACTCCCTTTATTTAGTCCATGAAATATCAAGCTAATATGAGTATGCATCTGTATACACCCACACACGTGTATTCACATGTACAAATATATGTGTCTACTTCTATTTATGTATTTACGTGTATATATGTGTGTTAGCTACATAGGCGTCTATGGTATAAATAATACTACAAAAAAAAAAAGAAAAACACGAAATTATATTTTTCAAAGACAAAAACAAAGCTATTCAAAAAGCAATTTCCTCTTGTAATCTCATTGTAGGTTCATTTCGGACATATATCACGGTTATCGACTTTGCTGACACAAGTGTTGTTATCTAGACATAAAGAAAAAAGCAAACTGCAAACAGCAAGGGACATAATGTCGCTTCTGAAAGCCAATTCTCAACGCTCTTGCAGCTCATTGGGCGCCAATCTTACTCCCTACAATCCCAGTGATGATCTTTTTAGGCTCGCTGATTAATATCTATCATAACTTTATCGGCGGTCGTTTTCAGTACCAAAACTCATTGCAAAGTAACGAGGAGGCCATAACAACCAAGGCAATCGATAATCCGTAGACATCTGGGATTTTACAAATACATCTGTACTATTTTTGACCATTATTTCATGCAATAGTATCAATCTACCGATAGTGTTCCAATAATACCTAAAAAAAATTCACATTCCAGTCTAAATTTAAGGAAAATAATTCCCGTTCAACTTTTATGACAAACCTATCGCAAAGAAACATATATTTTGTAAAATGTTTTTTATAGCGGCTGATTGATTGAAGGAATGAGTTGATATGAGTTCATTCCAGTCTTGAATAAGAATATATTGAACCCTCATTCAACATGGAAGGGCCTGTTGTAAATCATTGGTTAGCAACTGTATTTCGCAAAACATTATTAGTTTATGGTGATTAGATGGCTCAGTACTTATTGGACTGAACTCGTGCACGTGCCACAATAATACTGTTAATTGAACGACATCCGAATGCAATTAATCAAAGCTATGATTAATTTCTAAAAGACAGCTTCTGATTCACCGGATAAGTTGACGATCGATTGAGTCATCATTTAGCATCCCATGACTCCGTCACCTTTATTTCCACTCCGCTAAACACGGAACAGATCAGGTCCGTGCAAAGTTGGTTATTGGCCCCGGTCATATGGCAGATGTAAGTTCCATTTCGAATGGTTAATTAGAGATTTTTATAATTAGTTCTGTTTACATATGATTTATATTCGCGTATTGGTAATACTCATAATGTACTTGCAAATAACAGAACAAAGTAGAAGAAACTTTTATAAACGTTGCAACAAGCAATTGCATTCAAAATGACTGTAGATTAAGAGGCAGTGAATACATTAGCATAAGCCTTTGACAAGGGCATAAGCCTTCAAAATCTCAGGCCTATGCAAACTGGCCTATTAGTACCCATTACTCCTTCGTCTAGTGAGAGTCAAATGCTCCGTAGCACTGTGCCTCTAGAAGAATATCGAACATGTACACTACCATCTATTCAATTAAGTGGGTCCCACAAACAGGAGGCGTCTAATTTAAAGATATGCAGTGGGATAATTAAAAACACTAATTACTAAGTTGCGACAGGTGTCATTGTAATGCATGCAGTTGTGTTCATGAGCAATAGCTAGAAGTCATGTAATAAAAAGCATACTTCTCTCATCAATGTATTAGTTTTTCCATATCCATTTACGTAATAGCTGCTTATTCACTTTACATTACTATTTTAACAAATGATAAGTAACATGTATCTAAATTATCATATTTACTTATTTTTTCTAATGTACGCTTGTTTTTATGCATGTACAAAAGCCAGAAAGTCGAATTACGAAGTGTAAACCATGTGGGAACGTGTATCCATCGTGGCACAAAAAATCGATGAAAAGCTTTTTGCATCGTAGCGCACGTGCAGGTCCGAGGGGATTTCTTTTGTGAATCTAACAACTCGTTAAAATCAAGAGGAGAGCCTCCAAAAAAAAGTTGGACAAAGATTTGACGACGGGGATGTGGGGTTCGAATCGGACTGAAAGACAGAGGAGTTTAAAGATGATTTTCCACAATAAAATTCTTAACTGCTATTCTAATACAATTCGAATTCTCTACTGCTCCCGCATTTTGTTTGTAGAGTCAACCGATGTGAAGAAAGAGGTACTTCTAAGCTGTACGCCGATAGGCTGGGTGAGTAAAAAATCAGGGGGACTTTGATTAGCCGATGGAATGCTTTTGATTTTTTAAAAAACTTTTTTTATAAGCCTCCATGATTGTTCTGTATCCTCCGAGAAAATATATCAAGTTTATCTCTTTGTTTTTGACAAACCAAGAAGGTCACCATCAAAATATTTTTTCTTAAATCGGACTCCTCTCCAAGGATAGTATATCTCATCTCTGGTTATGATTCATTCTTTGAAATCGGCTTCATCTGTTTTGATCTTGCTAAAGATCAGCTCTTTGAGCTGGCTGATCTTCGCGCTACACTTTGGGCACAAATCAAACTTGCTGTTAAAAATACCTAATCATGTGAAATCCCAATTTCAGTAGTTATTGTATCAATGATAATTCAGTGGTTTTTTCCCCACCATTTTCTGTATTTCGTCCATAGTTTTTTCATTCATCAAGATTGATGGTTTCCTCCCCCTTGGCTCATTTATGAGGTCTTCAATACCTTGTTCAAAATGTATGATCCATTCAAGAACTTTTTTTATGTGAGGCAGCAGCCCCGTAAACTTGTCGTAAATCCCCAACGATTTGGAAAAATTTCGAATCGTGGTCCCTTAAGAGATTGATGTTTACCCTGAACTTTTTGCTTTTTTATAGTGACAAGTGCATAAAAGAGAGAACTTGTTCAAAGCAGCATGGAGTAAATTTTCAACATAAAAGGCGCCCCCTTGCCAGAGCAGAACAGGCTTTGTAGGATACTTGTAAAGAGGAACAGTCATTAGTAGAGTGGGGGACCCAAAAGATAAGGGGTGAATAACGCTGAGATCCCAAGGACAATGTACCAACTGGGTAATTTCCAGTAGAAATGCCAGCTTACATTTTCATTACAGCTCTTTCATTTCACTGTTGGTTAGTCTTTGAGATCTTATCTATTATCCTTTTATTCTTTTGGATTCTGTTCAACACAAGACTTCAAGCTTTTCATTTTGGAACAACTGTGGACTCTCTAAGTCAGAACTTAGAAGGGAAAGACGATTACTACTCTGCTAACTACTTTATAATTTACCTTAAATGCTCTATCATCCTGTATTCTCTCACAACGCTGTGCACACCCATGTATCCCCTCAACAAGAGGGAATAAAATGGGTGTTTAAGGGCCGGTGAAGCTCTGAGGTTACTTTTTGAAAACCGTTGCAACTAATCCACCAGACCCCACCTAACATCATAGGCTACCTTGGCAGGGCAGGGCATGGCAAAACCAATCGTTCACTCTATCAAAAATATACCTGCTGTTCCTGCTAGGCTGTCGGTTCCGAAAGGCCAAGGTGCATAATTCGCTTCGGGTGGCGATGTACTCCAAGGATGACTATCTAACCACACCAAGAAAAAAATGCAAATATGTTAGAGCTAAAAAGCAAGCAGACCATCAGTAAACGCTCAGAAGAAACAAAGATTCAAAAAAAGGCGAAAAACGAGTATGTTCGAAGGAAATGGAGACCTAACAATGGATAGAGACTTAATATTCGGAGGCACTTGAGAATGTCCTTTCAAACGAGGGACACAGGAGAACAAACAGCGTATACAAGTTATGAGCAACCAGTTTGAAGAATTCCCAGAAGTTACTCCCTGGGAGTAGAAACAAGCCATCAAACAAACGAAAAAAGCCCTTCGGCCGAATAACAGCAACAGTGACATATATGACGAAGATGGTGAACCTATCTACCGACACAGCAAATCTTTTATAAGGCTAAATAAAGACTGAGGCCGATAACAACGAAAAGGAAGTAGGGCGGGGTGATGCTAGCCCATCAAAACTCTTCACAGCCTGCCTCAAGATGATCTTCCGAAACCTAGCCTAGGTGAATTAATGGATCAAGAGAGATGGTGAATACCAAAGTAAATGTCTTTTATGCAAAAAATAACTTCACGATCTCCAATTAATGCCAGGTGAACTAAACAAAGAAAGCAAGAAACTATATATGAAATTCATTGAAACAAATGTCATTTAGAACAAACATGCTGCGGGCAAAGACACAAAAATTCAAATTGAAAACGTAAACCTGGAAAAAGTACGACAAGGAATCTCTATGGAAAAAGGGGAAGAAATCAAACCAAGAATCACTCTAGAATGATAAGCTTCCCATAGAGCAAGTTCTAACTTTGAGAACAAGAAAATATTATTGATTTTAGAAAGAAAGGCCCACAACCAATGGTGAAAGTCACTTATGGAGCTGAAACACGGAACTTGACCAAAAGATTGACCCTGAAACTGAGAATCATGCAAGGTGCACAAGACAGAATCATGCTCAAACAGGGCAGTATATTAGAGACGAAACAGGAACATCAAAGAATCCATACGACAACTCAAATGGCAATGGACTGGTCATGTTGCAAGGAAGCCAGGCAGCCGACGGACATTACGACTCACAACATTGATCCACAGAGATCATACGCGTAACTGTAGTCGACAAAACATAAGAAGGTGTGGCAACTGGGCAAATTCAGAAAGTATTGGCTCAACAACACTTATGAAAAAGGGTTCTGGGGAATCCCAGGGATGGTCTATGCTTACCAACAGATGCCAAAAATGCTGTTGATGATGATAACGATGGCTTACACTAGAGGTAAATTCAGATCCATTTTGCTCGCAATATACTCGTCCGTACTCGAACTGGAACACTCGTAGCAACACTTCTCGGCATACAACTCTCTATTACATGCGTGCATATAGACATTAATGCATACTTTGGCTCAATCCTAATATTTCAGCCTTTTTGTTACTTTGCCTGTGTATTTTTCTTTCTAAAACTACAACTCCAATTCACCCGATATTTGGCACAGAAAATACAAAAAAATCAACTTCACATGAAAGCTAAACTTTGAAGCCACTAGACGACATTATCAAACCAATCTTTGGTTCTAACCATCCAAAACAAATAATTTTATATCAAGATTCCCATCATTTTCCCTGCGAACGACACACATATTTGTGACAATAGAAACAATTCTAACGCAAGTTTTGGTATTTTTGGTCATACTTGGCTTTTTTTCTGCAATGGAACAGTTCATAGCAGCAGTGAAAGTTACAGAGTCAGTCTGTTGATGTTCTTTTTTCTCTTTCCTCTTTTCTCGTTGTCAGAATTCATCCTAAATCATGTCATAGAGAAGCGAAGGAGGTGGAGGGTTGACGCCTAGGAACACGTCACACATCCTCGATCGCTATTCATCGTCATCTTAATTCATGTTGACTTTTTTAACAACTTCAGAGGGGGCATCAATATAGAGCATTGAGTAAACACCACAGATTAGAAGTGACGATTTGGGTACATATGTAAATGGTATATATATATATATATATATATATATATATATATATATATATATATATATATATATATATATACATTATATGTGTGTTTGTGTGTGTGTTTGTGTGTATTTTCGCATGTGTGCCTGTTGTCTGTGTATGTTTGTATATGGTGCTACCTGAAATTTGGAGCTAATACAAAAGAGAGCGTGAACTGAATCTAGAACTAACATATGCCCTTAGTTTTTGAGAATTATACTATTTGTTGAAAGGCTACATTCATGTTCAACGAAACCATAGTGGAAACTAAGAGTTAGGGTTTTAGTAAACCCTTTTCATGGTCAGATTACTTGAAATTCAGATTATTATATCGTAAAAAAATCAGGGGACGAAGTCATCGTTGAAACCATTTGAAAACTAAAATTGCAATCGGTTTGTCATGTTGCAAGAATGCAACACAACAGCTCCAAACGTGCATCCTAGAAGACCAAATGCAAAAATTTGGCCTGCAAAATATGCAAAGGTGTGACGGAATAAACAAGTTCAGAATATATTGGCTCCGCATTGCTCATGACAGAGAGGTCTGGAGAATTTTGGGGAAGATCAATGATGGTGCGTGTTCTATAATTGTAAGTTTATATGCATGACTATTTACCTTTCCACATATCCAAATATGCACATTCAGAAAGCACAGCATGTAATATCTATCGAATCGGAAATAGTTCTTGCAAAATGAAATTAGACGTCTAGTTTTCTATGAAGCTCAAACATATTTTTAAGTCACAATATGCAGGGTGAATAAGTTCAAATTTGATTTTTATGTGACTGGAAGCCATTGGAGGAAAAGAAGTCCAAGATCATTCGAGGTTAAGATATATCGTATTAAAATGGCCTTTCTCAGTCAAACAAAATTGCTTGAAGGGTTGGAAACATTCGAATTCCATGGGAAGTGAAAAAAACGTTGTAAAACCCTTGAAAAGGGTTTTCAGACAAGAAAAAATCGTTTTTATTTTCATACACAGTAGGAGTAACATGAATGCCGTGTACTCAAAAGTCCAGATCAAAGTGAAGGACTACATCAATTTCGTGTTATGCATCAGAATATTTTCCCAATAACAACTACTTTTTTGCAAATAAATATTTCTTTTTTATTTCCGGTGTTGTGTATTATAAAATATATTAAAGGATATATATTTTTGTTGAAATATTTGCCATTATTTTTGCTGGGCTACTTGCTCTCAAATATTAAATGGCTGAATACTTTCTGCGCAAATTCAGAATGAGTATGCAAATTATCGATCAAAGACTAGCAAAACTCGTGGGGGACTCCTCTCCTTTTTAGACACCTTGATTTTTCACTCCTATGCAAGAATGAAGTATACATTAAATTAAATTATTTGCTCCTTGATGGAGAGGTGCGGCGAATCCTGGAGAAGGTCTATGTCCAACGATGGGCGATAAAATAATGATGATCATCATCATGATGATCATGATGATGATGATCATCATCATCATCATCCTGCACGTCCACTTATCTCACTTTCACACAGGTATTCCAGCGGCCCTTTCACTTTCCTAATCTGTTTGCTGAATTTTCTTTCGTTATTGCCATCAGTTGCATTGTCACGTTCGAGTTCCGTGATCTGAAATCACTTTGGGAAAAGCCAGAAATCGCAGGGAGCCAAGTACGGAGTGGAGCGGCGCTGACAGACCTGGTTGTTATGATGTTTTGCCAAAGAACTGCAGGAGACATGAAAAATAACTCACTCTATCACTGCGAATGCGATGGTCCACTGGTGTCTCACTGCGTACAGAGTAAGCAAATAGGGCATGTGCATCGAGGTCTCCTTTCATTTGTTGTCAATTTACATTAACGCAGCGACACCCGTTTGGGAGATATTCAAAATGGCTTGATACTTTCCAGAAAGAATTTGTTTACACGATTTACAACAGATGTTATGATAAATCTAATTGGTTGTTACTCTTCACTCAATAGTAAGGGGCGAATATCACTCACATAACAGCTGTAACAGTCTGCTAAGCGAGTTTGCTTACCTTTTCCCCAAGTGCAGGGTGTTCGAAATAGCTATTTAATGAGGTTCAATCAATACGGTATATGGTTAAAAGAGAGGTGCACCTAATAATGATCGAACTCACAACAACAGCGAATTGGCCAGTTCAACGAGTTTGCTGAGAATTGTGTTACGTTGGACGTCAACGCAACTATTTCAAAACAACTTATACTCGTTAAAAAGATTTATTTTTGTCTTGCACATCTCATATAAGAATTATTCTTTAGCCACGTTCTACGTGAATACCTGAAAGGCCTGTGCCATTGTGTGAATGAATAACCAGAGGGCCTAGGCAATTCTTTATAAAAAAAAGACTTGAAGACATGTAAATATATTTAACACCAGGGAATCTGCTCACCTGAACACAAGTGCAATATTAAAAAAGAAAAACGTTTCCTTCATGTGTTGTTCCTTGAGCAATGTTTTTATGGTTTTTTTCCAGTGGAACACTACCAGTAGGCATTAAATAAATGACACTTATGCAGCAACCTGTTCAAAATTTTCTTTGTAATGTAATTTCTAATGTTGCTCACCCGTATGAACCCAAACCCCACTGTAATTAACGTAAACACGTCTGCAATATCGGAAGCCTACGGAACCCCTGCATCGGTGTAATATTTTGCACGTAAAAATGTTGTCATCTCTGACTCGATTTTTTTTAAATATTAAGTACTGAATTGTCATGATCTCTCCATGTCAGGTGGTAAACTCTATTTGGAATCCATTAGTGCGGCCACTAAAGGCGTCATAGACGTTGCTGGAAAATTATACTTGTGGATCAATCTTTTGGTCAGGTTTCATGTGTCAGATCGATGGGTGACTGTTCGAGGATGCATCGGTTGTATGTCTTTCTTTTCAAGGAATAATGTTTGTTTTTAGTTCTTGTAGATTAAGCCCTCCTTATCAAAAGCTTACCCGTCTCAAATAATTGTTCACTTGATTTCTCGTTCTTTTGATGATTTTATTACGATTCATCGTCTTAGATAGAAGTACTGATCTACTGTCTTCAGCCTTGCATTTTCGATATTGATCGGTTTGTCTTTATCCTCTACATGTTTGTTATACACCTTTGACTAACTGCTTTACTGAAGTTCATTTGACGGTGAGATATCCTGCTTACTGTATTTGATACGTCCAACTATATTTGGAGATCATGAAGCAAAAAGGATAACGTTCTAAGCAATTTCTCTGTCTATTTTGATTCCATTATTTTCCAAGACTACGTTTCGGAAAATCATCTCAGGGCAGGCTGTGGAGTATCTGAGTGAACTGGGATCGCCTTGTCTCACCCGTTCTCGAACTGAAAGTGCTCAGCGTCTTCATGTAACCTGATGGAAGAACTGTTGCGTATTTAGATAAGTTTTAATGTTAGAGAATGAATTTTTTTCTAATTTTCTCATCGAATCACGAAAACAATAATTTTCAAAAACTGGTGGCTTCAGGCCTAAACTCTATTTTAACTATTTGTTTGGCTAGTACACGTGACACATACGTTGCTGATAAAATGCAGCAATATTAGACAAGATATTCAACCAAATTTTCAATAAAACAAAATTCTGTTTTACTGACTCATTAGAGGGGATATGTGTGAAAGTGTAAGTTCTGTACCACTGACGGTCGACGCTGTACACGTGATAAATTCACGGAGAGGAAAACTTAGATGTATGAGCCAGAGGGCCGAATTTTCCTTAAAAACAAAATACTATTTTTCCCCAACTGTCCCCAGTGCATGTATAATTTTTTCAACTATGAACAGTTGGGGCTGTATTAGTGACACATACATGGATAGAAAAATGCAACTGTTACAGCCACCAATCGAAATTTTCATGAATACTCTCTTCGTACCCCGGGGGAAATCGTGTGCATGTAGATGTGGGTGTATATATGCGTGTGTGTGTGTGTGTGTATGTGTGTGTGTGTGTGTGTGTGTGTGTGGATGAGTGTGCAAAAGTTAAGGTTCACATGGTTCGAAGAAAATAGCAAGTATTCCAGTCACTACTCCGAATTTTCAAAAAGCAAAAAAAAAAGAGAAGCTTTTCCTTATCCATGGAGAGGAGTGTGTGAGCAAAATTCAAGGATTTTGCCATAAACGCAAAGGGCTGTTTGCATGGCATATGACGAAAAAAATTATTTCCTTATTTCCTTATCTTTCTGTTGCTTCCCTTCTCTCACTATGCATAATTCAGACTTTTTCAGTTTCTGGTCTGAATCTAAGAGTTCTTGCAGTTGCAAAAAAAAAAAGTCATTTCTCTAGTAAGAGTTTGACAGAAATATAGATGAGACGTAGGGTGACAGAAATTCTTGTCTTCTCAACGATATGAACAAGGTCTTTTATGTTTTGTACTGTCTCCATATTGATCCCACCGCACGTGCAATAAGCTTCAGCAATATAGTGCAACGTACCATCAAAAATGATCATGCTATGAACTATCACGTCGTAGCATATGGAATGCATTTTCATGAGTGGTAATAAGGATGATATAAACAACGAAAACAGTCAATATTTCATCACAGTATGACCCATTTGGAGCAATAATTTTCTTCAAACGACCCACGAATGTTAAGAGACATCTGTATAAAATGGGATTTGTGGTTATCATTCTTGACTACGATTTCATTCACGATGAGCGGAAATTTCCTTGATTATCGGGCAACTGAAGTCTTTATCGTCAAAACGCGAGGATAAATCGATATCAATAACGGTTGGAATCTTTCAAAAGTTAGATACGTGTGGAATTTATAAACCTTTTAGTTATTTTTTTTTCTCTGTGGTATTTTGTTTTCTTTTCAATTACCAGTTGCTGTTTTTGTTTTTTTGTGTTTTTTTTTTGGTCATTCCGTTTTCTTTCTTCATCCAAATGCTTGGGTATCAGTTATAACAAAAGCATTGGGTATATTAATCATTTTTTTTTCACTTATTTCCCTTTTACCAACTTCACTGACAATTCTGTATGCATCTGTTTTTTCCATCTCTGCTTTCGTAATTTGTCTTATATATTTCATCTCAGCCAGCAAAGTTGGAAGGAGTATTTGTATTCACTGGTATCTGTCCGTCCGTCTGTCCACACAATATCTCTAAAGGTTCTCAATTGTTTTCAATAAAATTTGAGGAAAATCGGAGTATGGACAACGAGAGGAGAAATCAAATTTTTCAGGCGGATCCAGGAATTCACTTTTGTTTATATATATATATATATATATATATATATATATATATATATATATATATATATGTATATCATCATCATCATCATCATCATCATCATCATCATTATCACCATCATTCAGCGAGAGAACTTATCAGGAACTGACGGTGATAGAACTAAATTAAAATTTCCGGCAAATAACTCAATTGTATAAATATAGAAGTAATTGCATTCTCTCTTTTGTTTCCGTCGGATTTAGGGAAGTAAACTCTTCGTCTCTGTTGACGTATTGAACCAAACTGATGTATCAAACTCTATTCAACAGCCGTCATTTGAAATCAGTGATTGGCACGCGGCTCTCTTATTTATTCAGCCAAACTGACATAATTACGAGAATATATGTTATATTTTTCCTCATGTGTTATGCATAAAATTTCTTTTAAATGCAGAGATCATTTTCAGTTCAAATAGAGATAGGAGTGGAGTCTGACCCAGCAGCAGCTAAGCTTGTGATATTTTATTTCCATTCAGTTTTAATTGTTATACAGTGTTGACAGAGAAATGCACTCCCCGAGTGCATTTTAATATCTATTTTCTACGATCATCTTTTTCTTAGATGACATCATCTACCATTATATTCCAGATCAAAAATGACAATTTACGAGGAAAATTACCATTGGGATTTTGGAAGAAGTTTTCTGCATTTTGCTCAATTCATATTCTTGCGATTCTGCATCTTCAGTGTAACAAATACATTAATGTTTCTTCTGTCCACTTTTTATTCTTCCTTTATATCTGATTAATCATTCAATGATTTATATATTTGGCATTCATTTGATTTCCCTCCTGATTATTTTGAGGTTTCCAGATTTAAAAAAATGTTTTTAAAACATTCGGCAGCAGTAGCAGCCCTTTAACGTCCGTTGTTTCGCAAAGACCTTCCCCGAGGTTTTCCAGACTCCTCGATCGTGGGCGTCGGAGCATCAGTACTTTTTGTCTAGTTCGTTAAGCCATTTTATGTTTTTGCCGCCCACAATTTTGCATGTGATTTCTGGGTATCCACGTTGGGAATCGTGATGTCCAATTGATTTATTTAATCATTCTTTATTTCTTGTTTTCTTTCCAATTCTTCTGTTCTTTCTATAATTCATATCATATCGTCCTAATCACATCTTCTATTTTGTGCCCTACATGATGGATTTCTTTGCATATCCTTCTCTTAACTCACTCGCTTTCTGGTTCATTAATCGTTCTTTTTGACATTTCACGTACATTTAACTTTTTAATTTTCTCCTTAACTCCCTTTCTTTTTTTCTTTTATTTCTATTTTTCCTACTTCAGTTCGTTTGCTCGTTCTTCAATTTTTTGAATTTTTTTCTGCTCTTGTTCTTTTTTTAATTTTGATCATTTTTAATTTTTAATTTTTAAACGTAATGAGTTTCTTCCTGTCTCTTTTTTCTTTTTTCTTCAGTCTGTTTTCCTTCATTCTCCCCCCTTTTCCTTTCATCACTTGTTAGTTTATTTGCCTCTCCCCCGTCTATCTTTCAAGTCTATCTCTAATTTACTGGTTCAATCATCTCATCATTCATTACTGGATTTCTGTTCCCACGTTATCAGCTTTCCTTCTCAACTTTCAGCCCACGATTTCGTCGGAAGTTATTGTAAACATTCACATCTCATTAGTGTCTCTGCATGGCTTCGATCTTGATAATGACACATAACAAATGAAGAGAAGAAAGAAAAAATGGTTACCTTCGACGATTATGTTTTCATGGTAAATCTCCTTGTAATGACTCTTTTTAAAGAAGTGCTTCTAGCTATAGTCTTTAATTTCAGTTCTTTCTGGTATTTCAATGGTATCTCCTGGATAGAATTGGAAGGATCACGAGGCATATAATTGCATTTTTTGATTAAAAAAATCACGTTAATCACATTTAAATAGGTAGGACGTTAAGTAGTTAGATAGGTAGACAGGAAGACAAAAACAGGATTAGATCTGAAGATATTTCGTACATATATTTACATTGATATACTTGTAGAACAAAAGTGGTGGTAGGTCTGACAGCATTCCCATCCAGCAAATTTCTCTAAGATTATTTTCTAGATATTTCAAGGATATTTTTTCAAATTTCTCGGGGTACCTCAGACATGTCGTTCCCCAGAGTTCTGGCGTACCCTACCCTAAAGCTGCAGGAAATCTATGGCCTACGTGCCTTTAGATAGATACTGTAAATTTTTTGAATATGTTGACTGTGGGTTCAAGATAAGGTCAAGGCAAAATAAACGTATATATTTTTAGCAATTCAGGGGAAAGGGGTTAGTTTGATGGATCTTCCTTATGTATACATAGTAATTATGGGTTAAAGCCAATAGATTTCCAGAAAGATTCAAACCTGATTGGAAAAATGAAGAATACGTTATTCAAATGTAAATGAGCTGTTTTTTTTTTTTTTCATATTCACCGAGAAAACAACATATCGTCGGTTGCACTTGCTGATGAGTGTGATGGGCACAAAATGTTAACATCCACTGGGTATGTTCCCTATGAATCTTTATTGTTTCATATATATATATATATATATATATATATATATATATATATATATATCAACTGCTGGACAATGGCTTTTCCCATATCTTTCCATGCAGACCCTGATTGCACTAAATTCTGCCATGTTTTACGAGCTCATATATTTATATCATGTCTGGTCTATACCTTTTATGTTCACTGTCGGAAGGGCACCAATCGGTTAGCCTTTTGCCTCATCTGTTTCGTTCCCTACAAAAGTTCCCAGAGGATTTCAATTACATCTTTTGGAAGAGTGATCAATGTGTTATAGTTAAGATGATTGAATTTTGAAGCGGATTCATGCACAATTACCTCCACTATGTCCCAACTGACTGTTGGAAACCACAAAATATCTCCAAATGCGCTCCATCTGTCTACGCGATATCTCTTAGAGCCTTCAATGAATTTCGATGTAATCCGATGGAAGAATAGGCAATGGGTTAGCAAAGAGCTGATTAAACGTTGGAACGAATCCATGCACAATTACTTCCGCGAAATTGCAGCTGTCTATCAACGCCACACGAAATCTTCAAAAATATGTATAATAAACAAGTCGCGGAAGAAGCGATTAAATTTTGGAGCTGTTCCCTCAACAATTACCTCCACTATGTTATTGCTATCAATCAACACACGTGTTTCTTTTTAAAACAAGTTTGTCGAAAATCTGCCATTCGGGAAAATAGTGCATAAAATCTTCATTAATTAATAGCCGGTGTTGTTAATTTGTTTTAGTCGTTGAAGTTGTCACTTAATTTATCACTACCTACATGCATTAATGAAAAAAATTCCTCGGAGACCCCCTGCTGGAAGCAGAAGCCTGATCTCGCTGTAGAGGTCTGCTCAACTTCAGAGGGGTAATCCGACAATACAACGGATCAAATCACACCAGTGAATCAGGTGTGCACCGGCTGTTAAGGTCGGCATCCCCTACTTAGAAAAAAAAAATTGAATTTCAAATTCTGCTTGGCATCAACTTGCTAGCAACTAAATGTGTGGGAAACTGCATGTAAGTATCTTAAATACTCTATGAATATGCAAGAACACGGCAGTCTTCCTTTTTGGAATGTTCACACAGGAATGGCGCAAGGTGGGGTCTGCTCCCCATGGTCAGAGCTGCGTGGGGGTTACAGGTCCTAATGAGTAGGTCATAGAAGCGATTTGACTTCTGTGGTGTTGGTTTAAACATTACTGTATATTTTTAATTTAGTCTATGACTATGTTTTCAAAACAATCTCATCTAGGCATTTCTATCCAAACCGTCATTCGAGAAATTACCTTGCTTTCATAATTAGTAGGTAGTGGACAAGCTTATTCGGGGAGTTATTTTCTTTCTTCTGGGGGTTGTCGGTTTTCATAACGAAGAATACGTTACAATAAAAGTAGAATGGAAAATACTGGAAATATTTGATGTGTATAAGGGAAACAAATTAATGTTACGAGTAATTTTAGTAGAAATGATAGTTAATGTTCATGATAAAAATGAATAACAATCATGGTGAAATAATGATAATAGTAATATTTTGTTTTACCTTATGCTACGATTGATTTTAGAGAGTTTGAAAGACAGTTCAAGGAAAAGGTGGGTCTAATATATACATACACCCCCCCCACACACACACACATATATATATATATATATATATATATATATATATATATATATATATATATATATGTATAGAGAGAGAGAGAGAGACAGAGAAAGAGAGAGAGATAGAGAGAGAGAGAGATAGAGAGAGAGAGAGATAGAGAGAGAGGGAGAGATTTAAGAAATAGACACATTTGGTCAGACAAAATGGATTATAAATTACGTTTTATTACATAGATACTTATTTGAAATGATCTGCCATCTAACGATGTTAATATATCATAACATCTAAAATAATGAATATATCACTCAATTTAGACAATATGAATAGAATGAACAATTAAAGTGATTAAATTCATGTCATTTGTGCATTAATCTTGAACTGGATTCAAATCCCATGGGTGTCATAAGATTCCAGTTGTCGTTCAATTTTATGAGAAAGGAGGGTTTGATGCTGGAAACCCCTTTAAGGAGAAGTAAATGGGATGAAATATCAATGTGTGTGAGTTTGGTTGTTCTCAGCATGATTGATTTTGTTTGGGGGATATGATTGCCAATGTGTCTTGTATTTGAGAATATTACAGTATATGAGTGTGGGGACTGTGGATTAATGAAGTGGGAGAATAGGTTTTTGAGTTGGTTGAAAAAGACGGCTATATTCTTCTGGTAATTTTCTATACACTAAATATAAGTCTATCTAAATTATTATTCATCATAATTACTATCTACATTCACTGCATCTATCCGATAGGTGCTGACATTTGTTTCTTGCATCTATATCATATTCCCTTCGGAAACTGCGATGTAATCCAAACTAAACTGATTCTTGGCAAAAAGCTGCTATAGTAATTCTATTTATTATTTACCTTCTTAAAACACATGCAATCAATTATTTACTACTGAAATATCAGGATTATTATAGCTTTGATTACACAAGATCTGACGGCAAGAAGTTCTTCCTCAAATATCACCTGAAGTAAGTAGTTCTCAATATTAAGACTTCGGATGCTGTGGTTTTGAAAGGCGTTTTAGAGGATTCCGACGATCAGAGTTATGATGAATTAAATGATATTGAATCTTGAACTGAAAATCACTGATCAGCGTAATTTAAGAAAGACACCCTGGACTTAGTGCCAGGACTCTCTACCCGTAACGTAAGTAAAAAAAATTGCCGAAACTTTTTGTTTTAATGTCTGTAGGTGTAATTACAGAAGAGTTCGATTTCTTTGATTTTAATATCACTTCATTTTATGAGTTGTAAAAATAGCCCTTTAGAGATCAAACCTCATGCATCATGTTTAAGGTCGAAAACTGTATAGATACCAAAAAGCATTAAAGAAGGAAGATGTCTGGGCATATTTATTCCTAGTCTCCTTAATGGCACAAATCACAACGTATATTTCAATTCATGGCTCAGATTGAAAAATCATCTGGGCTCTTCGTGAATAGTTTTCACCTAGTAACCTCAATCGTTTTTTTTCTTTTTTTTTTTTCTTTTTTTTGGGGGGCATGATTTAGTAAAAATAGCCATTTACATTTTTCAAAGCAGGCTGTTCCCTACTAGTTACTGGGAAGCGTTCAAACTCTCTCAATTTGAACAATCATGCTTTTAATAACATTCAACGTATTTAATAATAGCTTTGAAATTGAAAGCGCACGAACAGATACTGTTTACATGCATAGCTCTTTCCTTCCTTCTTTCTTTTTATTTTTCCTTCTTTCTTTATGTCATTCTTCCTTTTGTCATTCTTTTTTCCCTTTCATCCTTGTTTTTCATTCATTGGTCCATTCTAATTTTCTTTGATACGTTTATATTTCTTTTATTATTCAAACCAAATCTCTTTCTACGCGCGCAGATTCGCGTTTTTTTTTGGGGGGAGGCATAATCTAAAAATTTAATATAGTTATGTATGCGTTTTTTCGCAAACACATTAATATATATATATATATATATATATATATATATATATATATATATATATATATATATATATATATATATATATATATATATATATATATATATATACATATATATATATAACTGTATGTGCATGCGAGTGTTTACTCATTTCATCCTGTTGTACGTGACATCCAAACAAACTTCATCCGTAGTAAACTAACACTCATTATCATAAAAAAGAACTGTTTTGTATTTTATTGCATACAATTTATTGAAACCTCTGAATCTATATGATACTAAAACTCTTTTGGTGGTAAAAACAATTCGGACATTGCTTTAAACAGCTGACGCAGAGTAAAAGTATGAATAAGATGAAGAATCTTTGTGTGTGTGTTTATGTTTTGAGATAAACCATGAAAAGTTCCCTTGAGAAGTGTCAGTCGAAAAAGCTTCCAAGGTTCATTTTAACCACAAAGAAAATTTAAAACTTTTCCTCCAACTTATCCATGCTTTCACTATGTATCTGCAATTTATAGCAATACTAAAACTCGAATTCTGTCTGTGTCCACTAAATAGCCAAAACTGCGCGTTTTCTCGTCATTGGCATTTTACCGCTAAAATGCAGTAACTTCGAGAATGTAAAAAAAAACTTGGTAATTTCCAATTGTTACATAATGTTTTTATCGGGTTATATTCATGGTGTATCTATAATAATGAACTAGACCCTTACACTCTGTCAGTCATACGAAACTACAGCTTTGGGGACTTTCGGTTAATTCTCTTTACTCATTGAGAAATACTATTACCAAACACCAAATTTAAGGTTTGAGGCTCTATCTATGATGTTACAGTAATGCTGATCAAGACTGTCCTTTTCCGTTCGTTATACAGAAACTGAAACTTTGAAGTATTCCGCTTCCTTACTCTTTACATAATTGAGAATGTTTTGTTTTGTTTTTTTCAAAAAGGAAATTTTTGTTATGCGTCTCTATTTACAATGTTGTTATTATGCTGAACTGAACACTCACTTTTATCCGTCTCATGAAACTGAAGCTGGGAAGTATTTTTTTTTCCAGAAATATTTTTCAAAGCATTAAGGTATTGAATTGAGGTACCCAATAGAATGCCAAAACGTCTGGGTGATTTGTAATAGAAGAATAATATTGGTAAGTCGACGTTTGAGCTCACGCCGTTGGAGACACCCTTTGGTCACATGATTGTCTTTTTGTATTCCTAAATAACTTTTGCTCTTTATATGTCTCTTCCCTGATTCAAACATTCAAATGAAGAGGATATGTTAACTTCTTTAGAAAATAAAAACAAGAAAAAAAATCTCATGGACTAAAGGTTGGATAAATGTATGTTCGTTACCACAACTATTTCTTTGAAATGTTTTCGGAAGTTTTGCATCCTTAAAAACTTATTGAAATGCATAGTCATCCGGTTTAGTGTCTGATTTTGGTTGTAATTTATATTAAATCATAACATTTCTTTGTTATTTCTATAAAGCTTTTAACTCTCATGCACAACCCTAATTAGCTCTAAAAGTTTTTTTTTTTCAAATGCACGTTTTATGTTCTCAACCTATCAAGAGGGCAGTTCCATGTTATATATTATTAGAGATAGCAGTAAGGTGTTTACAATAAGAAGTAAAGTTTCCAATGTATTGTATATAAATACAATAATAATGTATGATAAATTTTCTGAGCGATAGATAGATAGATAGATAGATAGATAGATAGATCAAACGGGGATTAAAGGAGAATATGTTAGGAAGAAGAAAAGATATATAAACCTTTTCATCAATATGAAAATAATGTATTCGTCATTCTGCATCATGTTCCAACAAGTGAAAAGCCATTTTGTATTTATATGAATAACCAGCATTACTTCTCGGCCATACCAAAGAATGGGGAACAATAGAACCCGACAAAATGCGTCCAAAAGAACGATGGTGAATTAAAGAAAATGACAAATAAATCGGTAAGAGACTGATCGAGTGAAGAGTTGGATTACAAGAATACTTGGCTCTTGGCAACTCCACATGTCGTCATCTTCAAACAATACGCTTTCGAATTGGATGCACCACTTTCCCTTATCGTTTTGCATCTCTTTCATCAACTTCAAAATGGTTTGGCCTCAGATTCCCAACATCAAAACCATTTCTTGATAGTTCTCTTTCTCCCATTATATATTCTATGGCATATGCAACCATCTTTCTTCTTTTATTATTATTTTGACGTTCAGTCGAAGAAGCTGGCAAACCCCCAACATCTTATTTCCATATGTTTATCGCGTTCTAACCGTGGGAAAAAAATTCAGGCTTTAACGAATTCTGATTTTATTAATGCAAAAGTTGAATTTATTAAAAATAAGAACTATGCGAGGTGTTAGCCAAGCATTCGGGGAATTCCTTTCTGAAAAGAAATTACACAGCAGGACATCTCCTTTCTGTCATCTCGAAACAGTCTCGTTCGGCATATATACAGCGATTTCATAAAGGGTACGACACACAAAGGGTGCGTCTCACAACACCTCTCACAAAACTGAAATTAGGTATTCATTAAGCTTGCTCCAGCCTAGCAGAAGACCACGAACATTGAAATATTCAATTTTCCATCAAGAGATGAATGAAAGATTTTCTGATTTTTTGATAAACTTTGCATTGAATTTACTGAGATTTTATGCAAACAACGTATCTTTGTGCATGTTTGTGTGTGTACATATCTGTGCATGTGTGCTGGTGTATTTATGTGTGTGTGTGTGTTGTGTATGTTTGATAGTTGAATGGTTTTGAAAGCGTATTTCCTGATCTATCGTTGACGTTTACCTGTATCTATGACTAAGTGCTTTATACTTACTTTCGCTGCAAGAATAACACAAACAATATACCAGGAAAGAGATGCATGACTTGCAATGAACACGGAAGCGAGATATCCCTTTTCTTAACAATACCGAAAAGGAAAAAAAAAGCAGAAGTTGTTCCTTCCCCGCCGTTACACCCCGAAACCTGCAACATGTGGAAACGCGTCATGCGGCGTTTTCCAGTCTTGTAGGTTTTTCGACCTGGGACTGGAAGCGTTCACGTATCGGAAGACAAATCTATCGGAGAGACGTAGCATCAATGAGATTCTCGCTCTCATCTCCTCTCGAACGAGATTTTGTCGCTGGATGCTCACTGGAGGCGCTTTGTTTCGACCCTTCTTCTACAACACCTTGATCGGTTGATATCAACTCAGCTTCGTTTGCATTGTGGAAAACGGATTTTTTGAAAAGAAGCTAAATGAAACAAATAATGGATGCTGGGAAGGGATGTAAAAGGAGAAAGGAATAAAGATGGCGAGAAGAAGAACTTCGGGAAATGAGAAGTAAGAAAAGGAAATATTCATGAATCAGGAAGAAGATAAATGGCGCATTTTGGGGAAAGGGGTGAAAGGGGAGAAGAGGTAAATGTAGATGGAAGAAAGCCAAGAGCAAAGGGTGAATATGGAAGGGAAAAAGAAGAACGGGAAGATTAAGTAGATAAGAAGGAATGAATAGAGAATGAAACCTAAATATGAGAACTGCACGAAGAAAGAGCTGCGGAAATAGGAGAAAAGCCGAGAACAAATTGAGAGAGGAGGAGAATAATGTATGAGGTGGAACAAAAATCAAGGTGGAAGAGAATGGTATGAAAGGAGGGAAAGAATATTGAAGAAAATGAAGAAGGAAGGAAACGGGTATATCCGGAAGGTGACACAAGTTGGTAAAAATAATGAAAGGGAAATAAATCTTTGGAATGAATAAGAAGATGCGTTTAATGAATGATAAGGGGGAGATTTAGCAAGAGACAAAGAAAGAAAGAAAGGGAGGAAGGAAGATGGTAAAGAAAGAAAGAAAGCAAGAACAATATGATAGTTCTGTTGTAGTGATATCGATTCCAGGTAGAAGCCTAGATCTGAAATGCTGATTTTGAGGCATGTATACAAACATGTCAACCTTCTTGATCTGAAGTATAGGAACAACCGAACCCCAAGCCCTAATTTCCCCTAACTTATGTCTGTACTGTGATGAGCATATTAAATATAAAGGAAGAAGAAAGAAAAACAAAGGTAGTATTTTTTTCTATAATACAAACGGAAGCTCAAATTATGAAACCTTATGTGGTAGGATATTTAAAAGAAGAGTTACTTATAAACTGATTGAAAGTAAATAATGAAGCTAAATGACATAAGTATTGAGAGGAAACAAAGACCTAATAAAAGTATAAAAGTAAACTAAAATATCGTCGGGGGCGCAAACGTCAGCCGACGCCATTTTCAGTGAAAACTGAATGAAAACCAGTTGATATATAGCTTGATAGCTCGAGTAACTGCAATTTTAGGGGCAATTGTATCAGATGAAAAAATATCTTTCACCCAAGAAAAAATTCCTGAATCCACCCCAAAATTCAATAAATTCTCCTTCAGTACATGGGCCATCTTTTCACAAAGTAAAATTCAAATTAATTTGATGCTTTTGGATATCACAAATACAGATGAATTGATATGTTGGACCCTTGTCTCAATGTATGAAGAAATATCTTTCGATTGGAAAAAATCCTGGATTCATCGAAATATTGAATCAACACTTTCTTAACCTTCGCCTGCCCTTCCATCTAATGTCATTGAAAACTTTTGGAGGTATTGTTTAGACCATCAAAGAGACGAGTAAGAACACATATGTCTCCAAACTAATTAGTTAAAAGAGAAAAAAATAAGAGAAGAGCGAGCATTCCTGTACCCTAAGAAAGGAGGGAATCTATTTATTGTGCTGTTGCATGAATGAATACTGTTGTTGACTAGATATTGATAACTCGGGAAAAGACAAGTGACGAAGGCAAAAGAAGGATTCGGGCGATAGGAAGTGACTTTCTCATGTTCAACTGATGAGAAAACAAAGCTCTGTGTGATTTTTCTTTTTACTGGCAACCAGTTTCGGCTATCCTTTTCTCCTTTATTTGTCTTCTCTCCTTCCTCCGTTTCCCCTTCCCTTTGTCTTGGTGAGGCCACCCACCGATTTGGGGATAATAGAGTTGGTGTTACTTCTAGAGCCTCCTATTGTCAGTGTACTCATGTATCTTTGCTCATGTTTCCCAGGAAAAGCTGCAGGCACGGAAGTGAGAAAATGGAGAAAGAGAGAGAGAGAGAGAGAGAGAGAGAGAGAGAGAGAGAGAGAGAGAGAGAGAGACAAAAAACACAAGATGGAACGAAAAAAATGTTGAGAATGAAGTTGAAAGAACGTTGAGATACAAAAGGAAAAATATCATAAGGAAGGCTTAGAGAGCTTGAAAAAGTATAGTCGAAATAAGGACGACCTTCGGAATGAAGTGTGCAGAAAAATGAGTATCACAGTAATCGTTATCATTCAACGTACGTAAGATGGATACGTGTCATCCGCAGATTTTAATGTCTAATCATGCGAGAGAACAATTAGATATTGATGTATGGATCGATGTGTTCACCTCGGGATATATGTTAATAACGGCAAAATTAACTATAAATCTTCTAGAGAGCGCACACCACTTGGATTACATTCACTTACTAAAATCCTAACAAAAATAAATTTATACACAGCTACTATCCATGGTAGAGGACTGTGTAAGTTTAAATTTCCTATATTTAAGACTGTAGGCTTAATATATGGAAAAAAATCGTGCAATCAATACGAATAACTCGGTTTGTCCTAAATTTGATTTTTGAGATATGTGAACAGACGAACGGGCAGAGATACAGATAAACAAGAATGAGCTCGTACACCCTTACTTACTTCGTTGACAGAGTTAATAACTGGTTTTGTAAAATCAGTAATTGAGTTTTCCTTCAAACATCGTTACTCTTCAAACAAAATTTAATTGGAAACCGTTAGCTTGCTATCGATAAGCGAAAGCTGAATCTTACCATTTAAACTCGCCCTATATTCGTCCAGATGCCTGTTGCCATATTTCCCGATGTTGCTGTATTTCGCTCACTTGCGACGTTTGTAGTCGTAAAATTAACTTCGCGATGAAAAGCGACAAGAATTTAAAAGAACGGAATACCTCTCAGAACTTGATAATGATTCGATGACAAATCCTGAAATTCTAATAATTGAATTCACTTTTGTAAAAATACCCAACGAGACTGAACACTCTTATTGCAATGCTCTCGATCAGAGTTTGTTTTTTTTTTAATCCTTTTTGTTGATTAGTTCTATCCGAGGATTGAAATGGCACAAATTTTAAATTTTTCTGTGAAGTCAGCCTGTTCTACTTGGGGAAAGATTTTTCGATCTTTCTTTTCTTTTTTCTTTTAATTCTCAAAGAATGAAAACACTGATTTCTACTTTTTGCTTATACACATATTTACATTCTGCGCGTGGTCAATCTTCGAAATCTATCGCATTTACGCCTTACATTGATTTCGATTAATCCAGGTTTCTATTCATCTTGCACTAAATATCTACTCTACCGCACATATCAGTGTTAAGTTTGACAAAATTATAATCCGAACGGCTTCTTTATCGTTGGCATCAGTTTTACTGGAGGCGAAAGATAATTAGTGTCTAACTGTTGCGTAATGAATGGACAACACCACAGTCGTGATAAGCTCCTGGATTAGAAGTTCACCGCCGGCCTCTGATTTTCTGATTACTTCAACAAAATGAAAGGGAGTCTTTGAAAAAAAATTATCTTGTGTCTAACTCTCGATACATGCACACACATACATAAACATATACACACGCATTCTCTCTCTCTCTCCCTCTCTCTCTCTCTCTCTTTCTCACACACACACATACACACACACACACACACACACAAGCGTGCTTCTAGATAAAATAGCCGAGTTTCTTTTACGGCAGCTGATCTATGGAATAAAATAAACATGAACTCACGGAGAAAAAGTTTGTAATTGGTTCATCATGGATAAACAATCATTTCCTTTAGCGAAAGCATAATTGACCTCAGACACAACTGACAATTTGAAGTGGTTGAAATTGTTCTGAGACAACCAAAAAATAAGGCTTGTAAATTTCAAATATTGGTTCAAGAGCGTTATATTGGAAAAATGAGAGAATTCAGTCTTAAATTTTTTCAGCTACCTGCTCTAATATCATCATCATCATCATCATCATCATCATCATCATCATCATCATCATCATCATCATCAACATCTCAAGCAGGAACTTCTTATCGTCCGTTGTTGGACATAGACCTTCCCAATGATTTAGCCAGACCTCTCTATTATGGGTGTAGCATAGCTAATACTTTTCAAACTTGTCTGGTTCGTCAAACCATCATTAATTTTGGCGGAAACAGTTTTGCATATGACCTCTTGGGAAAATTTTATGTTCAGAGAGTGGGAGTGAGTATAAAACATATTGCAATAATATTTTTTCAGGTCTTTTTTTTTTTCTCGAAGTTGACTTATATCCTCCTTGGTCATTTGTGGCCAAGGAAGAACCTTGCCTGGTTCAATGAGGACAGTTCCCATAGGTTCCCTATTTCTCTAAAAGAGGTAAGATCAACGCTATTTTCTGATTAGGAGCCTGGGGAAGCTATATTTGTCTTTATCCAAGTGCAGGCATTTGGAGCACCAAATTAAACTTTGCTTTTACGTCGAATTTCCCTCATGGGTAGAGAATAAATACATGACCTTTCCAAGCTCATCTAGCAGTTGTCTGTTGTCTTTTGAACAATGAATGTCTTCGACTTAATGCATCTTCTTCATATTTTGAAGATGCCGAGGGCAACAAGCCTCACCGAAGACGAAAAAGTTAAAATGTCAATTCAATATAAGAACAACAATATTAGTACTATTGCACAAAGTGTGAACAGATATAAGGGCGGCATTACCATTTTTTGAGAAATTGAATACGTATGGTGCTAATAAACGACCAATAAGGCAATCCAAATTGACCGATCCATGCTGCCATCGCCTTCGAGGGGCATCAAAAAAGATGAATATGCTGGGAGGATCTCGTAATTGAATTTATTCTGAATATTATTGCTAGAGGAGTCCAGAATATTCTCAATGAATTGAGCACCCTCGCGGTTATGATCTAAAAAGAAAATGCCTGCTCTAACCGAGGCTCTCAAAAAATGCGTGTGGAACTAATGGAAATTTGTAAATGACGCTCTATTTACTACCTTCCCTTATTTTTTTTCTCGTTTTTCTAACCTTCTCTCTCACCACTGTTTTATTTCTCTCAAGTTTTCTCCCTCTTTATCTCTTGCCTTCCTTGGCCCCTCCCCTTTCCACCTCTTTCTTTCTCTCTTTCATTCTTTGTTTTGGGACTAATTTGATAATTAGGTTGTTAATTCTGGGGAAATACAGATACACCTGTTTATACATCCGACAAAAGAGAAAGGAGTTTTAGTTCTAGTGGGAAGTAGTCTGAGGATCGGTCAGCCAATCACAGACCCCCTTACGGAGACATTTGCTTTGCTTGGCTTATCAACATTCTTTTCAAAATTTGTTCTTTCATTTGATTGGTTGAATTTCCAATCAAATGATCATTGTGCCAGGAGAGGTAGTTTGAATGATTGCAGGCCAGTCCAACAGAGACACTGAGAGCGTACAGA
Source organism: Thysanoteuthis rhombus (assembly GCA_963457665.1). Lineage (NCBI taxonomy): Eukaryota > Metazoa > Mollusca > Cephalopoda > Oegopsida > Thysanoteuthidae > Thysanoteuthis > Thysanoteuthis major. The sequence continues at coordinate 27,771,588 of OY735199.1, read as the reverse complement.
ACTCTCCCAGTCAGCAGCCGACTGGTGAGGGTGGAGCAACAATAGAAAAGATAACTTTTGCGTTCTTGTCCACCCATGGATGGAAATAAGGGTGGAGATATTCGATAATTCCCAGTCAATCTGTTGTCACAGTTAGAATCTATCTGTTCGACATCTGTTTTCTTATCTGATTTGAACTCTTCACTTCTCTTCTAAATCTTTATCAGGCCTTTTAATCTCTTTGGGTTTTTTTTCAAGATTTTTTTTTTACTTCAACTAAACTGTTCAAATCACAATAGCTCTTCCTCAGATTTTGTGTTTGCCCGCAGTAATACTGCATAATATACTACATATGGGACAAAATTTTCAGAAAGTCTCTCTAAACTGTCTTACTTCCTAAAAACTGAAACTATTCTGCAGTCTGATGCAGCAAATTTATTAAAAAAAAAAAGTGTATATTTCCGCCCAAGCATTTATTCAAATGAGATTTCAAGTGATATCATGAATGATAGTTGAACTGATCTGTATTTTAAAAAATATTGACATATATTTGTAACATTGCTATGCAGTAATTCAACCGATCAAAATTTGTTTAATTGCATTTTCTGAAAACGTTTTACAGCATTGCATTACCAACCGCTGTTTACTTCATATGTCTATTTTTTTACTGCAAGTAAATTACTTTGAATTTCCCAAAGCTGAATGGTCCGCCTAGAACTTCCAATAATGTACGGCAATGGTTTCGAAATTGGTCTGTCAAATCTGCAGCAGTATTCACAATGAACCTGACATCGCGAATCTGACAGAGAAACATTGATCATCACAGAGCTATCGAAAAACAGTATTATTGTAAACACACCGACACTATATATAGGAAATCAAATAATTGAAATCCAGTTAAAATATATTATTTTTGAAGGTCAAAAATGTTTATTACCCTAGTTTATTGATTATTTTTTTAAAATAAATCATAAAAATCGGGTACTGCCAGAATTTTCAATGTATTTTGGCAATTCGACTTAACAAATGGGGTACCAATGTATGAATTTTCATATCTCTGCTAACAAAAATCAGTTTTAAAGACTTGACTAATACATAAGTGTCTATAATAAAAATTTCTGCACTCTGATATCTGAACAGGCGTCATAAAACATCTCTTTGGTGGGATCAGAGGTAAAATAGATCAGGGTTATTTACTAATTGGATTGAATTATGGCTTATCAAAGATTACAAATTTATGTTGAAACGATAATGGTGACTAATTCCATCTTGGCTGACATTTATTAGCAGCAGGATGATGTTATATCAAATCCTTCTGTTAGCTTTGTGAAAAAATTAATTGCAGTTTCTCATCATCAAATTTAAAGCAGTATATCTCAGCTTAAAATAAAAGTTGTTCATAAAAAAAAATTCAGAATCTCCCCCTTTTTTGTTCCGGGTGCTCGTGATTTTGTTGGTAGTTGCTGGTTGTTGAAGAGCCCTACAGGAAGTGGTCGAAACGCTTGAAAAAGTGGTATTGAATATTTTTTTTCTTTTTACGTCACAGTACATCGTTCGATTCTTTTTTTAAATCAACTGTGAATGAAAAAATTCTGACATAAGATAAATTGCTCGTAATTTAGGATGCTTAAACAATTTTATAATTATCGTATATTGTAAGCGAAGAGGTATGACCTTAAACTTATGCGGAACACAGTGATATATATTCTTTCTGGATATAATGCTTTCGAAATGCCTGAAAAAGTAATAATCAGTCGTTGGGGGGTCTGGTAAGCTGAGTGTAGTAGGGTTTCGTAACCTAGTTTGTTCAGCTTTTTGCTCTCCATTCACACGACGTCGAGCTTTTTTTTTCTTTTCTTATTCAGTGCAAAAACTGTTTGATGGTCAACGTTTAGTTCCTGTGCTATTTCTTGGGTTGTTTTGTGTGAGCCCGTCTCAATAATGGCCTGCGTTTAGATTTCGTCAATCACAGAACAACATTCACATCTTCAAGGCTCTCGTCTCTGTTTCGAAATTTTGGGAACCAATGAGGAGCTTTACTGTTGTGGACACTCCTTTGGCCAAATACGTGGTTAATATTGCTATTAGTTTCCACGAACCTCCCCGCCCAATTTCAAAATCGTACTAAAAAAATTTCTTGAATTAGTTTTTTTTTCCATTTTTGATTTGACACGTCGAATAAACCAAGTAATATGTGGCAATAAACTGTTCAGCTTAAAAAGGTGGAATTCAAGCTTTTATACGGTATAATTCATAAATAATTGAATGATGGTTTATTCCAAGAATGAGCATCAGGGAATCTTACTTTTTGCAATAAAAAAGACTGGGTATTTGATAACCCTGATGTTACATTACTTAGAGAGGCGCATCACGTATCATTAGCAGCAGTCGTCTAGGACTTGTCGTTGGACATAGACCTAACCTCGCCTAACCTCGCGAAGCCAATAATGTCTTGACTTATCAATTTTGTCACATCATCTTATATTTTTCCGGCTACGGTTTCGCATATGATCCCTGGGGATCCACACTGTGAGTCATTATGTTGAGCGTTTGTATCAAAATGACCAGCCTATTACAATTCAGGTTTTCAAATGGAATCTAGGATATCACTGATTTATCCCTATTAGCGATCTCTCCATGTGATTCTGTTATGCATTTCGCATGCTTCTCAGTTTGAGGATCAATCCATTGGTTAGGTTCCATGTTTCACTTCCTCAAGGAGCTATCGGGACGATGCATTTCATGTAAACCTTTTTTTTTCATTAATGGGATTTTTTGTTCTTAGAGATTAACTTTGCTCTACCAAAAACTTGCCATCCTAGAGCGGTTCTTTATTTTTTCTTATTTGGGGTTTTCATACAGATCCGTTGTCCCAAATAGATGTTGTGGTCTATTGTTTTCAGGTCAGCGCTTTCGATTTTGATTCATTCAGTTTGTCTAGCATTACTTTGAAATGTTTTTTTTTATTTTTTATTTTCTATTTTTTTCCAAAAAGGAAATGTGGTGAGCAAATCTAAGGTACTGAAGTATTTGCTGTCTATTTAATTCCTCCATTTTCCCAGTCTAGCTTTCAGAGGGGTATCTCAAGGCTGGCTGTGAAGAGTTCCAGTGAACTACTATCTCATTGTCTCATTCTCTTTTCTAGCTTAAAGGGCTCGGGGTCTTTATATAGTCTACTAGATGGACTGCTATGTCGGTATATTGGTTGCGAGACTCTGAAATGTACTACGCTTTGTTGTATGATAGCATCAATGGCTTTGGAGATTTCTTCTGGGTCAAAAGCCTTCTAAAAGTCGGCAAATACTACCGTGAGTAGCGTTCTATATTCTGCTGCTTCCTCTTTTAGTTGATTTACTAAATTGAGATGAACTAAACGAAGAAAGCAAAAATGACAGCCAACACATGAACTTCAGTAAAACGAAAATTTTGTGTAACAATCATGTTGAGAAGTAGAACATAACTGTCAAGATAGAAAATGCAAAACTGGGCAAAGTAGACCACTACATCTATTCAAGACAATGAATCAAGCAAAGAATCACTTTGGGATGGCAAGCCTTCGGCAGAGCAATTTCAGCTTTCAAAAACCAGACGATCGCAATAATCCTAAAAAGATGAGTATACAACCAATGCATTCTCTCGATAGTCACCTATGGAGCTGAAAAATGGAACCTAACCAAGAGACAGATCAGCAAACTGAGAAGTAGGCAACGTGTGCATGAGAGAATCATGCTCAACCTTACATGGAGAGATCACAAGACAGCACAGTATATAAGAAAGAAAACGGGAGTCCGAGACATCATAGAAACTATCAAAAAACTCAAAAGGGAATTGGCAGGCCATGTTGCAAGAATTGCGGACAACTGATGGACATCACGACTCGCAACATTGATCCCCAGAGATCACATGAGAAACTGAGGCCGACATAACACAAGATGGCGAGATAAACTAGCCAAAATCAGGAAATACTGGCTCTGTGACACCCATGATAGAGAATTGTGGCAAATCCTGAGGAAGGTCAATGTCAAACGACAGACGTTAAAAGACTGATGATGATATTCAGTGGTTGGATAACCTATTCTGAATCAGGCCTGTTCTCATCGTTTGTCTTCAACTAACGTGTTGGTTATTTGGTTTGAACTAATTCTGTTATATTTGTTCGATGCAAAAGTATACATTTGCTAAATTGTAACCGTGAGTGCACATACACACGTCGAAGTAGTTGCATAAGAAAGCAAAAAAAAGTGACAAAGTTACCTTTTGAAAAGCTGGGTATTCCTGTAGATACATTAATAGAGAGGGAGGAAAAAGAGATATTGGATGAAAATTGATATATTATGCATGTTTTTCTTTGAAGTTAAGAGTATCCAAACATTACATGGTGCCCAAGGAATTGGTAGTATGAATAGCGTGCTGATCCCCGGGGACTTGACCTGTATCAATGAGGGCACCGAGATGAACTTGATACCCTTGTTCTGAGAACATCTTGTAAACGATCAAAAATGTGATAAATATGAAAACGCTGAAGCTGGGAGCATCTGAAAAATATTATCATTCAGCATTTCATAAAATACTAGTATTCAGAATTCACTTTTATGTCTAGTGAATATTCCCCGTCTTTGTTAGAAAGCGTCAACCAAAGCTGTCACTAAAACTGCCTTCACAGGTTTTTTTTCAGTTTTTAAGCAAGTCTGGCTGGCTAAATGGGAATTTACCACATACAAGCTGCACCAATGGATATAAAAGGTTGAAGATATAAACATTTACGGACATGTTTGAGTGTACATTTTTTTTTTCAAATTCACCCCAAAACAGGTTTTTAGCGAGGGATGGTTCAATTTACAAAGTAAATTTATATTAAATTGATCCCTTAGTGTGAGTCCGCATGTTTTGTTTTGTTTTCAACTTTTATAGTGATCACTATCCAACCGAAGTCAAGAGAAGGGAGATATACTTTTTTTTCCATTTTTTTAATTATTGTTTGATTATTCTTGCCCTAATGCTGTCAAACGACCTTGGTCACATGACGGTTGGTATTGGGTGACTATCCAGACCTTTATTGTTCTTTTTTTTTCTGTTTTTTTTTTTTTTTTTTTTACTCTTGAACACATGCACACAAATGCTTCATTTGCTCCTGGCAAGGATGATCACAAATAAGATTGCCACCAAGATACAGTAGTAATCTGCGAGTTCAATCTTAGAAATACGTTGCGTGGAAGGAACCTGATTAGGGAACATCTGCTAGAAATGATAGAGTAAGAAATGATCTCTATTTGAAGTTTACATACACACCCACGCGCGCGTGCACGCACATGTATAAATACACGCACGCGAACACGCATATACACACATAAATACACGCATAGATTCGCATAGATACGGTCACATACAGACACAGATATAGCCATACACAGATACATTCAGACGCACGCGTACACACAGGGACGCATTTACTCATGTCAGATAGATTTATATGGATCTCTCCCTTTACATACATATCCATTCATATACACATTTCTCACGCCTGTTTACTTCATGAATAAACACGTTTTCTCACAAATCTATATTGTTATACACCTAATAAATATAACTAAACACGTACTCACGCTGACAAACGTAGGAATATTTTTCTGATACGGGGTACTGTTATCTTTCAATGATAATTCAGTGCGGTAATCCTCTTTATCGCTCTAACAGGTTTTCGGATGATATACTAATCATCTTTCCTCGGATGTAAATTTCACCTGGAAATATTTGATTGTGATCCATGACTTTTTACTTCGCCGATAAAAGTTAAAATAAAATTTGAGTTCAGTGTTGTTCGTGCTGTATTTTTCTTTGTATTGTTTCTAAATTTGTTGGTTTATTTTTACTTCTGAGATCATCCAAAGCGTTCTTTGTCCTTGAGATCAAATCTCTATTTTTAACTGTAACGAAAGTCGACAGTTCTATTGATGCCAAAACGTTTTTTCTTTCTTTCAGACCATACTTGAATGGGTTATTAGCGTTCGTAAGAAAAAAAGCTGTATTTTTATAATTTTTACATCACAGTACTTCATATAATCTTTCCTTTGTATGAATTATCGAAATCAAGAAATTTTACGCAATTCAAGAAGATAACCCGTTCTTCAACAACTCATATTGTAAAAATAGAGTTATGACCTACGACCTATGAGAAACACGCACACACACACACACACACACACACACACATATATATATATATATATATATATATATATATATATATATATATATATATATATATACATATATATATATATATAAGACACGAGAGGACCAGTCAGTGTTAATTTTTGGATGGTATCTTTCATTAATTTCCCTGAAGTTTTACATTATTTTTCAAATCAATTGGTAACAAATAATTTTTATCACAGAAACCAATTTTACCAAGTAGTAATTGTAAGTGGTTTTGAACAGTGTGTGGTCTTTTCCCAGTTCAAACATGTGAAACTATTTCTGGCATGTCCGAACATTTCCAGTATCATTGCCACAAACTCCAAAGATCTACTGTCTAGCAACCACTGAATGAAGTGTTAACACTGTCAAATGCACATTTTTGGTTTTCAGTGGTCATTTTCACTAAAATCAATTAACGCTTCCTCTATTCCCAAAACAATGCTTACACAGTAAGCACGATATGAACCACTGAGTAAACTCAAATGACACTTCTAAGATATCCCTAATATTGAACAAAAGATGGATCTTTGAATGCTTGATATAAACCAAATACTAGGCTTAGTTTAATCTGGTACAGAGCCGCAATGATTTGAAAGTTAGTGACATTCAAACTTACTACTCTAGCAATGGAACATGAGCTATCTAGCTAACCAATTTTCTATGGTCTACCTTTGTGAAATATTTACGAAGTTTAGTATGTTACAAATTGACCATAAGTAATGAACTCAATAGCAATTGATTGCGAGGATGGGTTCCGAGTAATCATTCAACTGTTTTCAGAATTTTGATGAATTCACCATTTTCAGTAGCAAAGGCTTGCATGACTTGCAAATCAACCTTCCCTAACTGGTAAGTGCACCTTATAACTACGTGAAAAATAATGTGTAAATATTATATGCAGCCATATATATATATATATATATATGTATATATATATATATATATATATATATATATATGTATGTATGTATATGTATATATATATATATATATATATATATATGTATGTATATATAATTATGAAATGCGCTATATTATACTGTGACTCTTATTTGAAATGATCTCCTGACATCATACGTTGAATGTATAATCTGGCATGGACAAATAAAATAAGCAGTTATAGAAAATGGGTCTGCTACAGGAAATACATTTTCTTCGATTGTTTATAGTATTTACTTTGTCCCAGCCAAATGATACATTCACCGTGTAATGGCGGTAGATAATTTTAAATAAGAGTTCCAATGTTATACAATGCAATTTATAATCATTCTGTCGGGTCATATATCCATTTCCTTATGACATATATATATGATGAAATGTAAGATTCGATACAAAAACATGTACATGTTTCTGTCCTGTTTGGACTTCTTCCAGCGAATAGTTCAATTTATTTGGATCCCTATCAAGGACGTTATTGAGTTTTCTTTTCTGGGTGGAGAACTTTCCTCTTATTCTATTTATATATTTTACCTTCTTCTTTTTCTGCGTTTAGTTGTTGGACACTGTTTTGTTTTATATGGTTGAGATAGATTACTTCTCAGTTAATGATAGTGTTAAAAGTAATGCTGTTACTGCTGCTATCATAAAGGAGAAGAATAAGATATCGACACAAGTTAGTTTTTGTATCCCAGTATGTGCAGCGTTAATTAATGTTATTCAATAGATATTTTGAGTGATGCCGGTATTTTTAAACGGTTTCATTTTTTTTTCTGTTTGATATTTCTGTTTTTTGTTCTTTGTTTTATTGATGAAGGTTAGGATTTCAAATTTTTCATTCAGGCATAGGTGACATTGGATTCCAATTATTTTGCATGTGTGTTTGTTTTTATATGTTCTATATTACTCCAATGTGGGGTTACAGCCTGTTAGTTTCCAGTAATATGTTCATACTAATGTATTGTTTTTCTTTTCTTTTTGTTGTTTGTGAATGATGAGGCGTGTTTGATTTATGTTAGTGAAAAGTGTGTTTCAGTTATTCCGACAAAATATTTTGTGTGTAATGGTTTCTCTTGAGCGGATATTTTAGCTTCATATACAACTTTCGACTTGAGATAATTATTTGCCAACGGCACATGTTGCTAATTAAACAATTGCAGTCTGGTTTATTCATATATTCTCCTCCAGTAGTATTGCTGTATCATTATGTTTCCTTATGAATCGATGGAAGTTATCAGTACAGCTATAACTAATTTTCAGTTTGTCTTTATAAATATTTTACACAGTGGTTTGCTCGTGAGAAGTGTTTTTCTAATAATTGAAGGAATATTTTCCCTATGTTGGCTTTTACTTGTAGGTTTAATGGCGGTGTTAGCTCTGCTCTAACTTAACTTGATTGTTAATCTTCAATGTATCGAGCACTTTGAGGAATAAGCCATCACAATTTGGATATTGCACGATATTCTATTACTGATTCGTACTATATATATATATATATATATATATATATATATATATATATATATATATATGTATTCATTTTTTAGAGCTACAACGCTTATTTTATAGTTTCAACATTCTGCATAATGATACAAAAGCATTTTACGGTAATGAATCATAAATACAAAGCTACAAAGCGTAAAGTGAGATTTTTTTTTTCTTTCAGTGAACAAAAATGAAAACTCTCATGTTTTGCTCATTGGTGCTTTGATTATCTATAGAAACGTGTTATGCATATTAATATCAATAGCCTAGTATCAGATCTTCACAACGAAAACTAGCATTCTAACCATGAGAATGACAACGATATCGAGTGGACAGAAATGATGTGTGAATTTCACTAGAGTATTAATAAAAACAAAATCAAAGATTATGTTCAAATAAGATGAGGTATTCACAGAATATTCCTTGTGATATGAATCAGAATAAAAATGCAGAATAGTCTAGTTTCAAAAAAAAGAGAGGTCATCTGAATTTAAATCCGATTTTTTCTGCATTTTAAACTTATAGAAATAATCATAATTGCGTAATGTTACTTTGGAACTCTATTTGAAATGATCTCCCGTCATAACACAATTTATGGGTCATTAGGCCAAGATAGCATAAAAGAATAAACAATTATAGACAATTAGGCTGCTGTACAAAGCAAACCTGCGACTGATAGGTAGCCGCTTTAACGTAGCGTTGCTCATACCATTAAGCTAAACAGCAGTCGATAATGCAAAGGTCCAAATACCTGGATTATTTCCACAATATACACACACACACACATACACACACACACACACACACACACACACATATATATATATATATATATATATATATATAAAGTTTACGAGGAACTAACTTGACAGAATATATTTGATCCGATCATGGCATTTCAGAGTACACTCAAATAAAAAATACGTATTTCTCGTCCATTAACTTTCCTCTAATCGATTTCTGATATTAACTAGTGCCATCTAAATTAGCCACGAGGAAGATGCTCGAAGGTACACTACTTCCAGGACAACAACTTTTACTCATACTGTAAACGAGTTGTTGAATCATTTGTTGAAGAACGAATAAACATGAAAGTCATGCACTTAACAGTGAGACACTCTTTCTTATCAACAGACAACATCCTGTTTGAAAAGAAACGAAAAAAAAAGATGGAACTGAGTCAGATTTATGACGTGATATAATTAGATCTTGAGAATTAGATTTGTAAAAATTATTTTTAAAAAGACTTGAAATGTGCAAGATAAACTATTCTCAGCGCATTTTCCCTTTAATATCATACAAAACATTGTATCTAATAGCTTGTGTTTTAGATATCCATATTGTGTTTTTTGTTTCTCTAGATAATAACATAACATCAATGTTATTTTGTGTTCGGTTACTTGTATTCAAGAGAATATATTCCGTTAAATTGATAGAAAATCGTCGCCTTTTTTCTTCCATTTGGTTTGTATTTCCGTAAGGATTTCTATTCGAAAATTAATTATCGAGTGATTGCAATATGCACTATGTTTCATAAAAGTGTAACATGATTTTTAATTCAATGTTCCAACTATGAATACTTAATTGATGGTAGACTATAACCTCTCATAGACTGAAATGTCATATGCGCTTTTGGTAGTGCAGGATGGTTGGATATTCTACAAGTATTGTTGCCACCAAATATGATCCTGGTAAAATGTTGTGTTAGAACAGGGTTATTATATTGAAAAGAGTCTAGTATAGAGGAAGGAACTGATGTCAAAAATGTAAGCGATAGTTCTGAGTCTACGAGACAAAACTTGCACCAAAATATCTGACGCTACGAAGGATGACAAACGAGGTGAACGGGTCGCCATTTTCGTTTTTGTTTCTAAGCTGACCTGGCCACGAAGTCGGCCATTTAAAAAAAATGAGACGACCATTTGCGTAAACATCAATCAAAAGAGGAAGTCCGATCCAATAGGGAAATAAGGATAGAAAGTTCATACGAATAGAAATGAAGACAAATGCAAGTATTTTTTTTTATTAGAATATCTACAATCTTGCCAATCAGAACATGTCAGTTCGTTTTTCTGTAAGGATAAGTGAGAGTTTGGTTTATGACGTAATATGTGTCCGATACGTTGCAGATAATTAATTTCAACATTACAGAACAGTGTACGCTAACAAGTCAAACAATTTATCAATATCATTTTGAATTTTAGTCTAATTTTTTTTAAATGGATTCAAACAGACGAACGATTAATATAATACATAATTCTTTATATTTTCATATATTCTAACCTCTGATCATTGCAATTTAAAGAATTCACATCAAACGCCTCAGATTTAGCACATCACACGGGTCATAAAGAATCACCAGACCTTCTCAAATGGAATAAATCCCTTTTGAACTGAAATTTTGATTAACTTACTCACACAGTGATTGATATCTAAAATATCAGTCGAAGGACATGAATTAATTTCTGACCTCCCAAACCTGGACGCTAATATCCCTGGGGACATGACACATATATCTGCTCAGCCATCCACTTAATTAACTAATATCCCAGCTACCACAAGTCACTGACAACTTATGAATACAACAGTTTATTATATGACCGAGTCGTTTCTAGAGAAAGACGAGTTGGATGAATTGTCGGAGTAAAATAATTATCCGTACAGCCAGCCTTCTGGTATTGTCATCTCATTCTCATATTGTCGGTTTAACTATGAAAAAAAAATACCAATACATTGATCATATTATCGTATATAAATATACATTGATTTTCAGTGCATATTCAGCAGCCCTTTTTTCACATGCTGCTCTTACTTTTCATAACGCAAAGGGCGTGACTTCCCTCTCAACATATCTCCCACTAAGATGCGAACCATAAATTTTGAATTATAATGCTAACTCGAGTAACACAGTAATCTATTACCAAACTCAGAAAGTTACTATCATCCACATTCCTGTCATATAGATCTAATATATAAGAGAAGAAATAAAGGCATTTAAATTCAAATAGCAAAATTTCAGAAACAAAAGCAAACTTTTAATGGAAAAATATCGCAGTATTTATGCCATTTGATAGATTAAAAGTTTCTGTTTGATGTCAGTCAAAACGTTGTATCTAGTTTCGCAGGAAAATGTAATAATATTAGACAAAGAAAGTAATTACTACGGATATTTGTCCTTACAGTCTGCTTGTAACAAAATCATTATTGCACACGAAGACAGAACTGCATCAAACGATTACATATCGCAAATGCGTATATTATGTTAATATATATATATATATATATATATATATATATATATAGAGAGAGAGAGAGAGAGAGAGAGAGAGAGAGAGAGAGAGAGGAGATTTGAATGTGTACTGATTACCAAATTACAAATATAATACAGTTCAATCTGTGCCTGGCTGTCTCTCCAAATACACACTTGCCGAAACACATGAAGGCACACATAGGCACACATACATACATATATATGTGCGTGTGTGTATGTGTTTGAGTATAGGTAAAAATGTTTTGGTATTTCTATTAAAGAGAATCATTTCAAAACATCGACTGCACGTATTCGTGTTTGGTTGAATAAACGTGTCCCCCTCCAAGGAAACATATCTTCGTGGAATTAGTTTATTGACATTAGCAAAGGAACATGAAATCATGAAACCTAATTTCTGTATTTCACTGATGATAAATGGATAGTCTTTGCTGATACTAAGAAATGGATATACACGATCCGTCAGAATGATCATAAATATCGAATTGAAACGAACAAATAAAGCAGATATAGATCGAAGATAAATGATATGAGAAAACAGGTAGTTGAGTCTTTGCATTACTGGTGCTTATTTAGCTCAATGGTAAGAGCAACGCTACCTTGGAGCAGCTACCCATCAGTCACAGGTTCAATTACTTTCAGCAGCACCATTTTTTTACTGGTTAATTCTAATTTACGTTGTCTAGGTTAAATGATACGATAACTGTGTAATGATAGGGGATCATTTCAGATAAGAGTTTTTATATATTATAAATCAATTTATAATCATTCAGTCGGATTGCATCAATCCATTTAATGATATATATATATATATATATATGTGTGTGTGTGTGTGTGTGTGTGTGTGATGAACACTAATTGGTTAGTTCTTTGCTCCACCATTTGTCATCTTTTCTTGCTAAGTTTCCATCTCATCTCCATTATTTGTATGTTATCTTTCGCAGTAGTCTTCCCTCTGATCCATGTTAACCTTTTCCATCCCTTAGAAATATCTGAAGCATTGCACTTTCCCTGGCTTTCAGTGCGGTTCTTCTTATTGTTAATTCACAGGTTTTGCATCCATAAGTCTTGCACTGTGTGTATACTTTACGCTTTAAGCACATTACATCTACCTAGGACAGGTAATAAAGCGGGAAAAAGGACCATGGAAGCAAAATGAAATGACTCATAACAGTTATCTGGAAATCATTTGATACAAATTGGAGCATATATATACAGATGTACACTCATACTTATGTGTGTGGTTGGCACACCTTTGTGTATTCAATAAGTGCTACACAAATTCCTGCCAAATCAGACCATGGAAAATAATTGTTTGCACAGATACATAGTTTTCAACCTTGGGCACGTATACAACAATTTCTCGAAGCCTAGCAGCTATAGGCTGAACTACATTGACTTCGGGCTCACTGTTCAATTACACTGAAATTCTGTGTAATATTTTTTTCACACACAAACACACACACATATAAACACACACACACACACACACACACATACACACAAACCAACGAACGGCACCACCCCACGAGTGGAGTCCCTGAGGAAAATCGGTTTGAGTCGAAAAAAATTCCATACTCATGAACGTCCCATTTTCGAATTTAGATTTTGATATAATCTAATTTTAATTTTCATGAAATTTAATCTAATTTTGACTTTTTTTTAAATGCTAAAAAGGAGTGCGGTCTATATACCCCCGTGGGATAAATAAAGGGTTCGGTTCGTTATTTCCCCATACCTACCAGATGATACCTGATGAAGGCCGTAGAGTACAACGGCCGAAACGTTGTATGAAAAAGAACCAAGATGAGGTGACTCCGAATAATAATAGAAATAAGATCTTCATTCGTCTAAAATAAAATGACATCAGTTGCTGGTCTTTCGTACGTAAACCTTAAAACTGAAAATTGAAATAATATTCAGGCAAATATAACACAGCCCGACGAACGTTATAGGCCAAGAAAGAACAGGATCCTTCATTTTGTTAAAAATAGAATCATAAACACTGAATTAAGTTCATAAACCTCACAGCAGCTGCAGTCAAAATATTAATAAGGAACGCATTTGATGTTTTGAAAACTAAAATCAAATGAGCTATTTTACAAATGATAACTACCATATATTTTTGAGGATGAAACTAGAACTAATTTGCTGAAAATCTTCCCCGTGGTCACATATGTTCACACATACAATTTCATAGTGTTCTGTTGCTTGTTATTTTTGCAATTTAGATTTTTTCTATGATCTCAGATATATATATATATTTATAGTCAAAATATGATTGAATTTCCCATGAAATACATGTTCAAAGACAAACCTAACGGCCCTGGTTTCAATGCAGTGAGTAATGCAGATATATTGAATGCTCCTGAGGAAGAATCCATCAAAAAATATCTTGTAAACTAGCTGTGACCTTTAGGGTATGCAGTTGATAGTATCAAACTATATCAAATTCCATGAATGATTCAACTAGACAACTCACAAACAGCAGTTCAACAGCACAACTTAACTCTTTGTATCCAAATAGAATAGCAATATATATACATATAAAATATAGTAAATTGGATTATTATCATTATTATTAGCATTATAGTTGATGTTGTTGTTGTTGTTTGTTTTGTATTTTTAGATGAATTTATCGTTTGTTTTGGGTCATTCTATTTCAAATCATCCGATGTTTGAAAAAAAACCCAGACCCCTCTCAAATACCCATGAAAAAGTCACATGCATCATTCAAAGCAAAGTCTCAAATATAAGGTCTGTATTTCTAGTTCTTTTGAGATTAAAAAAATCTTTGAAATTTTACCCGATTGTATACATTTTGCCGAACGGGCCTTTTCATTGAACTTATATATACTTTAATATGGCATGCTCAGCTTTAAAACTTTATGACTACTGCTTACTCTTGTCTGTAGAATTCGAAAATTCGTAGTTTTATCCTGTAATTCATAATCGGCACTTTAGTGTATAAAATAAGACTCCTTCCAGCTGCAGAGGCAAAATAACGCTCAAAATTTGGGGGAAATAGGTCGGGCTGAGAACTGACATCGATTCTCAAGTTCAGTATCCATCGTATGCATAAAAAATCATCATTTCGCGAAGAAGCTCTGGAACAACTCTAAATTTTGTCAGATTATCTTTTTGTTAGATATAGTGGTAAAGATAGAAAAATATAAAAAGTGTTTAGCCACCCACTTAGACGAATGGGAACTGGAAAATAGGAAATTCTGAGGACATTCAAAAATCGAACACATTTCTAACAATGGTTCTGATACGCTTATAACAGCGATGAATATGATTACTGCATACACCTGACCACATATTTTATAAATGCAAGGAAAACTTTATGCTTTATCTGGCATACTGCTAGAGCAAGCAACTCTCAATGTTGGCTTACTCTTTTATGATTTGGAATTTCGGCAATTTTAAAACCTTGTAGGAGGTACATATCAAAGGGGTGTGAATGTCGGGAGTTGGATAGAAAGGCTCGTTTGGCAAAATTCGTCAATTTGTTTGTCGTTCCCCAGTAGGAAGTTGAAAGAATCACCTCTCTTTTCTCATAATCCAAAGATGGTGGTCTACAAACAGTATTTTTATGGAGGAGAGACCTCTTTCAGAGAGGCACCCCTGTGGTAATAACCTCGGACACAAAGATTTTTATGGTATGAAAATCGGTCTACAACATAGTTCTGACCTTATTTCCATCTAACATTTGACAATTGAATAGGGAAAGTTCGTCTTCAGGCTTCCATGGCGACCAACTCCTGTCTTAGCTTCCCGAAGCATCACCACCTACGACAAGGATCTGATGGCCGTAAGGTACCATAACCAAAACGTTGGGCTCAGGAGATGAACCAAGATAACAGCCCTAAAACATTTATCATGTTAATCTCTCATCGAAAAATTTCAGACAGAATTTTTTCTACGATTTCAAAGATTTTCAAGTTTAAAATATCAAAGATACTGGCTTAATATCCTGGATTTCTCCATAAGTTTGCAATAGGGGCACCTGTGATAGTTTCAGGGAAATTTTAGAGGGTGAACTGGGAAGTCCACAATGATTTGATGTATGATGACCCTCTTGTGAAATTCGATGAAGAAATAATTGATGGAGGAATCGAATTGAATTCAATCATAAAAATTCCCGCACCTGTCAACGTCACATTTCCAAAAAGAGAAACGAGACGTTGACAGGTATAGGACTTTTTTCCTAATGAGACCAGGGTAATATTCCGTCAACGACTGCACTTCAAAGGTTGCAGGGGTTGCAACCATTCAGATGGATCAGAAATTATAAAATTGGCCCTTATCAAAATGCCACAATTCACTTCTTTTTAAATTGACTTTTTAAAAGTTACCAGATGGCGGGACCACCAGGCCTATGTTCATCCGGAGGGCAAATTACCCAGTTAAGACATTACATCGCTTGAAAAATGTATTGAACCAAGGGCCACGACATCTGGTATGAAAATTCCAGTTTGTTTACATCGCCCATGAGGGATTGCAAAGCAAAAAACGCCAAAATACTTTCTCTAGGTTAGAATTTTTTCTTCGGGTTTCAAAGTGTTTTAGGTGTATATTGTAAGTTTTACCTACATAGATATGACAAGCAGTGATTTATGCATTATTACGGCGAGTCTGTGTTTCAAGTAGAAGATATTGGTGTTGATGGTGAATGTTAAATTCAGTTTTGTGAACTTTGAGGGTAGCAATTATTTAATCATATTGTGGGTGGATAGGTCCGACAGCTGGGCAGATGGATAGTTTGTCAGTGTCAGATTCCCCTGGCACACTCAATCACAAAGTTATGACCTTTATAGAATTATAACACAACTTCCTTTAAGTAATTATGTAATCAAATTAAAGTGACACACTATCTTTATTAGCCATCAGGGATTATGTTCATTCTTTTTTTACGTATGTATCTGTAATCTATAATCTATAGATATGATATCTAAGATGAAAAGATACGCCCTCCCCTCTCTCTCTCTCTCTCTCTCTCTCTCTCTCTCTCTATATATATATATATATATATATATATATATATATATATATATATATATATATAAATTATGGGTACATACCCGGTAAATGTCAACATTTTGTATCTCTTGAACTCATCAGCAACCAGTCTACAAATATTACCTCAAAGAAGAAGTAGAATTCCAAGTCTCATACTCAAATATATTTGTTGGGTAATATAATGATTTGAACTGGAACTTAAATCAGATTTGATTTCATTCAATTCTATACCCATATTTCAATTCAGCTATTTATCCGTACTCATTTTTTTTTATGTATTTCCTGAAATATTCTTCATTGATATATTCCGTCCAACTTCATCATATCCATTTCCCTCTTCCATAATGTGAGTTTGAAGAAAATTTTGATAAATGCTTTCAAATGAAAGGAGGAAGTATATACATTAAGTTTCGTTAACGTAAATATACATATATATATATATATATATATATATATATATATATATATATATATATATATATATATATATATATATATATATATATATATCATAGAGAAGGTTTAAACATCAGTTGCTCTTTTTCAGTGCACCAACTTGTACGGCGTAAAACAGTAAATCACGAAGCGATGCTCATAGGTAGGAAACAAAATGTATTGTAAATACCCTCCCTTCTCTTTCTCCTTCTTTCTCCCCCCCCTCTCTCTCTTTCTCTCTCTCTCTCTCTCTATATATATATATATATATATGTATATATATATATATATACATGTGTATGTGTGTGTATGCGCACGCGTGTGTATACAAAGCATCTGAAAATGGACAATTTATATGCGACAGAATGTGATAATTATTAAGATATTTATATAAGAAGTCTATTTTTTTTCGACACAGACTTTGCTCAGTAGCAAATCAACCAACCTCAGATCATGTGAATAAAAAAAGAAATGAGCGTCCACCGTGCCAAATACTGCCTTGCCAATGATGTCGTTCGTTCAGTTGTTCAAACTGCCTCCTGGCGGGTGTAGGTTCAATACCTGCACAAAGCTGACTTTCTTTTTTTTTTAACATGATCTACGGCCACTCGATTCGTAACTGAATGTCTTCAGAGTCGAGCAAAATACAATTCCTACATTAATACATTTATAATTATCACATCCTATCTCACAAAAGGAAAACAGATGTTATCCGTTGATTTGGACAACTAAGTATTTAAAATAGTAAATAGCTATTGATTTATAAAAAATTGAGAATTAAACGGATATATACCTGGTGAATGTTGACATTTCAAGCCTTACGCAATCATCTGTAACCGGCAACATGCCAAGTGCTGATTGTGTGTTCGACTCGAAACCTTAACATCCAACGGGTAAGTATATATATATATATATATATATATATATATATATATATATATATAGAGAGAGAGAGAGAGAGAGAGAGCACTCTGGTGAATGAGGAATTTCTTTGTAAATAGATACATCACTCAAATTCAGCCTTGCTAACCGTCTAGTTCCATAGTCCAGAGGTAGGATATCGGCCTCCGAGTCTGAATTGAAATTTTCAATTCTGCCTCGCGGTTCTGGATGGGATAATGGAAAGTTTATAGCCACACTGAAGAGATGTATTACATCGAAACAGCTGTCCGTGGATGACACAATAATCTATATATATATATATATATATGTGTGACATAAGCATAAATCAAATGGTGAATTTTTCAACTCTTCAAGTCATCTATGGAGGAAAATATTCCTCAAACGGATTTTAACAGTATAAATCGAATTGATTACTATTTTTCACATATACTATTATGCTTAGATCACCTCTACCGTCATGCTAATCATACATAAAGGTTCTCACATTTTAATGAATACGTTTAAATAGATTTCCCTCTCTCTCTCTCTTTTCATTTTGTTACATCCTTTGCAGATACTTCCTTGTTTACCTAGTGTTAACATTTGGTACATTTCTCAGAAATATTGTTACATTTGTGCATGCGTGCGAGAGAGCACGCACATGTGTGCATAGATATACATTCTTATTATACATGTAAACATACCCTCAAACAACGTATTATCAGAAATGATCTAGCCATTTAGTCTAATTGAAATAGCTTACTTATGGCAATGATACCTTAGTCCGGTTCTATTAATCCAAGTCATCCTTAGGGCTTGGCAGATATATCATATCGTCTCTTCCATACTTCATAATAGTTTTCTAATCCCTATTTGTGTTGAATATCCATTTCTTTAGGCTTCTCCTACTACTCAGTTTTCCTATTCGAGCTCCATGTCATTCTTTGACTGGCTCTGCTGGGGCCACCCATACAACGATAGGCGTTCTAGAATAGACCCACAACGACTTGCAGCTAAGTGTGTACAATTAAAAGTTAACATCTGTCAAATCCAGACCTTTTTTTTTATATCTCTAATGTAAAACTATAGACAAAATACAAATAAAAAAGTCGTTTTGATAACGGTGACCATAAACTATGACTTATTCTCCACGGTTCGATTCCGTGCTTAGGTGACAGTTATGAATTTATACTTCTTTTTGATATAATATTATTTTGTATATTTGAAACTTTGTGTTATGATGCTGGCAGGTGTTAGCCCTTTGAGATTTGAGTGCCTTTTAGATATAATCACCGGACTGTAAAGTCAGGTCAAATCGATTCTTATCGGCTTTATTTTTAATAGGCTCATTGTTTGCAGATGGTGAAGGGAATTCTAGTCAAGCGTGACTTTACACAATACTGAATTGCAAACTGAGAAACGGAAGGAAAGAAAAGCAATGGCCCATGAGTAAATACATGTTACAGGAATATTGATAATAAAAAACTGTCAGACAGATTAGAGATAAAGAGGTCCATACAAGCATCAATATATATATATATATATATATATATATATATATATATATATATATATATATATATATAAATGTGTGTGTGTGTGTATATATATATATATATATATATATATATATATATATATATATATATATATATATATACATGTGTGTGTGTGTGTGTGTGTGTGTGTGGGTGTGTGTGTGTATCTATATATATATGTATATAACTCTCGCTATAACGAACTATTTTTGGTGAGGTGTTGATGTTATATCCGATGATTGTCTTTCGTAGAAATAAGTTGGTAGTTAACTGCATTTACCGATTTTGCAACGTTCGGTAAATTGGTTACCTCTTGTTCTGTTTTCGACCTTACTTGACTTTGTTTGATAAATCCGAAGGCAGTTCGTGTGCCCTATCCCTTGTTTAATTCTCAATCTTAGCTCTCCATACAAACGCCATGTAGAGCTCTATAAAATCTTCTCATGTATAATGAATATTTACTTTACCTCTTTGTCATAAAGTTTATCTTCAACAACTGCGTTTTTACTTCCGTGCTCACCAAAAGAAACAGTTTTAGGCTTTAGATATTTACGCGTAGATAGTTTTAGGCATTCATTCCCTCGGAATCCCGTGACTGTTGAACTAAATAACGCATTTTCAAGATCTTAAAGAAAGTAACGTTTCGGATTTTGAAGTACGGAAGGCTCAAGCAGGTCTCCGTTCTTTGTATTTTGTTTACATACCTGAAACTAAGAAAGTCAAAATTATTTTTCATTATGTTTCCATTCAGTGCATCCGTTTATTATGTGGATCTTAAGATTTCATTTTAGAGTAAAAAAAAGGGGGGGATGTTTTTTCGGTTATGAGAAAACTTTTTTTTTAGATGGTGATTTGAAATAGATATTTGATTCAGTATGTTTGACACAAACTTTTTTTCATTGGGGGTGCAAAGCTGCCCCTGCTGTTCCTATGCTAAGAGGGTGGGGCAGCGTGGTTCTGGTGCCCTTGTTTGCATCAGCATATTTTGATTGATATCAGTTGATGAAGAAAAAAAATACTGAAAATGCTAACTACATTGAGAAGGGAAATTACTTGTCCATAACCGTTGGCTAAGATACTGAGCCGTCACTTTTTTTCGGGGGGCTTCATTACCATATTATACTTGATTGCCTTCAACGAAATACATTATTTCCCGCTTATTAGAATTTTCATATTTTTATTTTAATGCAAATTTTGAATAAATTATATCTTAAAAGCTCATGGCTATAAAAGTCACCGCAGAAACGAAAATACTCGTTCATTTGTATTTCTGAAAATACTGAGACGTCAAAAAGAATTAGAGAAAAATAAATAATCTTCTGCGTTCTGCTCTTTTTGAAACTAGAGGAGCTTTTTTCTACCCCTGATCCTATTTCAGGAAATGAAGTAAGAAATAGAAACTTGGGATCCAACATGAGTATGGAGAAACCTTCCTCTCTCCGTTTAAATTTCTGCACAACTCTTCCCTCTTCTGATTTTTCTTAAAAACTCTTGTGAATATATGACTCCGATTGCGTTGGTTAATTTTAGCTTCCCGGGATCAAAGCAGGAATTTTTCTAAAGTTGGTTGTTTCTTTTCCGATGTGGCGTTTGGCTCGCAAACGTCAAGTCCACTCTTTAGGATTGGTGCCCGCGTCATTAACTTTCCAGGTCGAGATTCCCAAGACAACTGGGATTCTGTCAAGTATTGTGTCAGAGTTGGCCTGTCTTTAATTGATTACCGTTCAATACTGGAGCCATACCATACTACGTTTGCCTACAGCTGTGGATCAGAAAGTGCAAAGCAGAGCATTGGTACGGAGCGATCAAAAATACCTCAGCCGAAATTTGAACTCACTTTGCCGATTTCATATTCCGTGCCGTTAACAATTAGGTAAGTATGTAGCCCTCATCGTACAATACACGCATACTCTGATTTATTAAACTTTTTTATTAGTAGCAGGCTTTATTCAACGAATACGTTGTGCACTTTCATTCATTTAAATGGTATAGTGACAGTGAATTCACGGGGAAGTGAGGGAAAAGAAATAATAACTGTAGTATTTAGTGCCGGCTGCACTTTTACACGATACATGATTCAACTTTTCTCACTGCTAGCGAAAAAAACTATTCTCTTATTCAGTGATATTTTACACTAACAAATAAATATTTCAGGCGAGGTGAGAAAGAATTATGATGAATCGTGATATTCTGCTATCTTGGACCTTTAATACCAAGTTTGCATATTTGTGTGCTCAGAAGATCATGAATAAAGGTGATGCCAGTGGACAAGAATGGATGCCATCATTACTGCCAGAATAGCACTATCTAACGTCTTATTTAAATGCATTGATGATGATTTCAATATTGACCTGACTGCAAGGAATTTCACCTTTAGGCCAGTAGAAATATACAGAAGTTTGAGCCAACTTGGACATTGTTACTGGCAGACAAATTTTGTCATAGTTTGAATGTAGTAAATATGAGGATTAACAGGTAAAATTTCGAGGAAATCTTGGACGCCATCCCAAGAAGTATGCCTTTTCTCTGGTCAGACTGTGGTAAAACTTTGATATGGTATTGAACAAATTTGATATCACATTGCCAATTTAGTTCCCAACTTGAAAATTTGCCGAGATTTCGAAGGCACAAGTTTTTGATTGATTTTTTAATAAGTGTATTCTGCATTGATTATTCAGCAAAAGTTTAATTCTATTAATTCAATTTTACTTTGGGCGAATATGGAAATCCTTTCAACTCATGATTTTCGCGTTTTATACTTGTATGAATTCCTGCATGTCCATAATTAAGCTGATCTTGTGTGGAATGCAAATTCTGAGTATGGAGACTTTGCTGTCACTGAACGGGCAGTGAACTTCCAGTTCAAAACCATTATGAGTAGATATTTTAATTTAAAGTGACCTGAGAGAGGATGGACAAAATTCTAAACATCTGCTCATAACTTGGAAGTTGGTGGAAAATAACCCATATTCCACATTCAGAGTGCCCCGGTAAGTTTTGATCAATAGACTAAAAATATTTCAGATCGTTTTAGAGCGACTAACAAGAAATCTGAAAGCTAACCAAAAGATTGACCCTCAAACAGGAGAGAATCATGCTCAACATGACATGGAGAGACCACATGACAGCACAGTCTATGTGGAAAAAAAATAGGACAAGAGTCCAAAACATCATAGAATCATAGAAAAATCAAATCGTAATGGGCTGCAAGAATATCAAATGGCTGCTGGTCATCATGACTCGCATAATGGATCCCCAGAGATCATATGCGAAACTGTTGCCGACAGAAAATAGGACGGCGTGACGAACTTGATAATATTCTGCTTGGGCGACGCCCATGACACGATTTTTACGAGAGGATTTATGCCAAACACTTTGATGATGATGATGATGATGATGATGATGATGATGATGATGATGATGATGATGATGATGATGATGATGATGATAAAATTTGAGAAATAAGTCCCATTCAAGTTGAATTAAAAATGGAACTCGAACATGAGACGTATGAAAGTTGTTCCGACTCTGAACAATGGTTCAATTTGATCTGTTTTGCATTGAATTATCACTTGTGATGAGGAAAGGGTATACAAATAATGCAAAGAGTTTGCACAGTCGCTGAATATGTCTAAGAAGTGAAATGAAACAGTGCTATCATATCTCGAGATTTACGGCAAGGGTTTGATAGAACAAGGCAAGCTTGATTCTTCTAAATAAGATTAATGTACACAGATTTGTAAGCACGATGGGAACGGTGCATTCAAAATCCAATCGTCACTCCAAGTGTGATAAATAAGTTGCAGAAATGCGTTTACTTAAAATCAAATCTGATGACAATATATACTATTGCACTTTGCTTATTTACCAGACTTCTTATCAACGGACTATCATTTTTATAAGCCTAGAGTCCTTCTCATCCTGCCAGAAACAAATTAAAACCCTCAATGAATTAATCAGATCTTTGAATGAATAATTCATTGCGGAAAGAATTGGTTTGATGTAAAAGTAGAATAAATTTACCGTGTTCGAGGAGGAGGAGGTTCCGATTGAATAAATAACTGTTGCCTGTCCCCTTCAGACTATCAATTCCGTGTCTCGTCGGTGGTTCCAGCAATTTAAAGATAGCAAAATATTCCCTGAAGAACGCATCAAATTAAACCTGAATCGTTGTTTTATAATTTATTACACAATTAAACTGAAAAGTGGCCATAACAAGTTAGAGAAAATACATTGATTGCTGTAAATGATACAATGAATTAATATGAATTAGAAGATTTTGACAAAAAACAAGTAGCTTTCGCATTAATCTGATATGATGAAATAAACAATATGGCTGGATAGTGGTGTGAGGTCACAGTGAACTAGGAAAATTATTTTGATGACTGAATAACGGTGACATTATGTGAAAAAATACTGAAAACCCATGCATTAACTTGATGAGTTAATTGGGCTGCTATTGCTTCGAATTCCTTGTCAACTGGCCTTTTTGTATAAATATATTTTATTATTGACAGGGTTTTCTTCGGGCGTAAACAATATAGATAAACTTTTTTTTATCAAAAAACCTCGATTAGACTTAGCAACAGAAGTAGGAAGAAATATGAAGTCAGAAAAATACATCGTCATGGGTAAATGAAACGCACCCTTCAGAACTAACTAACGACTATAGCTACATTTTAGATATTGGAAAAACAGGTCTGGTCAGTCCCTCAATAGAAACCAACACGTGACCAATGTCTTTTGACAGCATGATGTGATCAATTCAAACATTTCCAAAAGTTTTCCCTTAGATTGAATAAGGAGTAAATGTTTAAATGTTAAGCCCCTAGCTCCATTCATGAGGTTTGTACGCGTTAAACATACATAGACGGCCAGCTGGGACAACTTGAAAACTGTGGGAAACCAATATCAACAGTTCCGCTGAGAGTTTTAGTTAGCAGTTCCTAACATTAGACATAAACGAATAGAAATAAATGACAAATAGTGATGTGCATATCTCTGGCATCATAATCTTCATACACCCACAATGCAGAGGTGGTAACTGTAAAAAAAGAGTCCAGCACCTGCCCCAAAACTTGAAAATGTTGTCCTTAACTGATGGACCGTTCTCACAAAATCTTATTGAAATTCATTGCGAACTTTTGGAGGTACCGTGCGAACAAACATAAGCAAATAAATAAATGTAGGAAATAAAAAGCAAATATTTCAATAGAAACATATGCCGGGATCCACCCCAAAATCTCATGTCTGATCTATCAAATGAATGTCATCAGCATTCATTGAGAACTTTTTATCGGTATTATGTTGATAAACAAATACCAGTGGTTACATATACCCTGACCAAATTCATAGGTAGAGGAAAGGTTGAGAAAATAGAGAATTCATGTGTTGATTTAAAGGAGAAAAATAAAGCAGACATGAAAGACATTTGAAATTCAGATCTGATTAGTCACTCGAAAGAAACTGTCATGTGACCAATGTTTTATTTAACTAATCAATCAAGAAAAAAAATGGAATAAAAAGGATGAACAATGAACAAGTTACGTCTCTCACCTTTTATTCGATCATTCAAATGTCAGAATTTTCAGAATTGCAAGCATGAGCACAGCTGAGAGCAAGCCAGGGATTTATTCAATAAAACCTTACTTTGTTGACTGAATCCCTCTCTGAATTGAGGGTAGTGCATATTTTTAACGATAGTTTTCCCCTGCATATAATGAGAAGCAAATGTTTAAAACCTTCAGCCTTCTAGCTTCCTTGGTGCGGCCTGTGTGCATGGTGCATAGCCAGTCAGCCGGACCACCTCAAATACTGAAGAAATTTATGTTGACAGTTATTTCTAATAATGGGTGATCATATCATCAAACGTCTTAAATTCGGTGATGTCTCAACTATGAAGGGGAAATAGAAAAAGTGAAATGAAATTTATAAGGTTCTTTGAAAAGTGAAAAAATATACATGGATACTGTCGGATTGTTGGTTCTGATTGTAAAATTTCACATCCTCGCTCGCTCAATCTAAATAAAAGGAAAAGCAGAAGTACGTGCATAGATCATATCCATTGAATTGTTTCTACTTCGTAAAGTTTCAAGACATTCCTCCCGTTGTCATTTTTCTTGGAAAATTGGCACGAGTGACCTGGTCCTGGTTTCAAGCAAAAAGAAAATCCAAATGACGGCTCGTACAACAGACTGAGTCAAACTAATATGCCCCTGCCCCGTTACGACATCAACATAAAAAAACATAGACTTTTGACTCCAATTACATTCAACAATTATGAAAGAAAAAATTCAACAACATCCTGTATAATGGAATTCAAACGTTTCAATACGATCGACAAGACGGGCCTTTTCTGTCTCGATGATAAGAGATACAGCCATTCATCAACTGAAGACGGCCGAAGGATACAACGGTCGAAACGATATGTTCAACAATGAATCAAAATGGGGACAAGAGTCTGCAAGAACATTTTACGAAACGATATTCCCTCAGCTAAACTTGTTTTTATTTGTTCACCGTTCATACCGTGGAATGGAAAAGGCCGTAAAATTTCATGCTCAGGACCTCCTTCCCAACATCCCCCCTTTTTTTTCAAATCTCCAGCACCTGAAATCATCCAAACAATATAAGACACTAAAAGTAATGATGACCAGATTAATGTTTATTATTGCTTTATCTAATGCTAGTGGCAGTGTATTCGTGCCATTACACTCAGTTTTGAAAACCGTCATATAACATTACAAGCTCTCCTTCCCTCTCCCCCTCGCTCTCTCCTTCTACACACACACACACACACACACACACATATATATATATATATATATATATATATATATATATATATATATATATATATATATATAATGCAAGATGAATCATCTATTAATTCATTTCAGAGTACAGGCATAGAGATATTTTCCCTTTGAATACTCCAGACTTGATGTCAGAATCATTCATATCACGAAACATAATTATTTTAAAATGTCTGGTGCATAAAATTAGAAGCATCAACATGAAAACTGATACATTTTATGTGTTTTGCCTTGCCCATTTCCTTCAAATTAAAAATTATGAATTACCCAATACATTCATATATCCTATTGGATCGTGATTATTTATTTTCTAATAAATTTTGCCTTCAGTTTAATTTTTTAGTTGCTTTTTTTTTTTATCACAACGTAAAAGTAAGGCCAAGGCGAGAATCAAACACACAGCCTCTAGCCAGTGGGAATCAAGTATACGCCTGGCTGCCCTCAAACAGACGCACGCACACGCACACACTCAAACACACTCGCACATACACACAAATTTATACATCCTGATGAGATGCTATAACCTCCAAATGCCGTATTTGAATTTCTTACTGATCTTTTAAATAATTATAAATATATATAAATACGTTATATTATTTGAAATTGTTTGAGATGATCTCCCGTTGTTACACAAAGAGACACTTAGCCTAGACAGCGTAAATGGAATCGAACCTGCAAACGATTAGATTGCCGCTTAAATGTAGAGTCGCTCTTGATCATTGAGGTAAGCTGCCCGACGGAAAGGCAGAGGCCAAGATAACCATTTTATCCCACCTCATCTCACCTTGCCGATTCACTGCCAACGTCTGCACTTATTGTTTCTAACTTGGCCAATTATATGATTGAGAAACGGAGATATAATCCTACAGAATATTAATGTGTTATATCATTTAGAACTCTATTTGAAATGACCTCCCGGTGAAAGGGTCACTCGGCCTAGACAGCGTAAATAGAATGAATATTTGAAGAATTGATTCGATTCTTGCAACAGTCCCATTTTTCTTTAATTGTCCATTCTATTTCTTGGCCTCAAGTTCAAACCAGACTTGAAGTGGAACTCCTGTGTCTCACCTGTTACCCTGGACGCAGCAAAGATGGTAGGTTCATAATACCACTCTAGAAAATATCTGACCCAACCTGCCACCTTCTATCTCTATAGATACGACCCAAAATATAATACTGCTCACACATCTGGGCTGGCTCCATCCTGCAGGTATAATATAACATCGATAAGGTGCAAAGCGACTGTGTGGATTAATTGGTGATAAGCTATCGTGATCTTTCCAATCACTCTCTCATCTACGTGATGTAGCGACCATGACACTTTTCTGTCATTATTTTTATGAAAAGTGTTCGAATGAACTCCATCGCTTGGTTGTGAATCCCATCCATACTCTCTGGTTATTCCACGTACGCATTGCAATTTCCACTCAAGCAGCTCCTCACCCACAAAGGTTTTTTGAGTGGAACAGACTTCACCGAGAGTGCTCTCCTGCTGATCTCCATCGTTTTCAATCCAGGTTTGATAAACATCTTGTGAACCTGAAATCACTTCAACCAAGTACCTTGAATATCCCCATTTACCTACACATGATGACTGAATAGAAAAACAATGTAAGCTTTCAATACCGAATGATGCATTATCCGTGTAAGCACTGCAGCTATTTCAAATGATATAACGCATCAATAAAGGTGTGTGTGTGTGTGTGTGTGTGTGTGCGTGTGTGTGTGTGTGTGTGTGTCATTCACAGACAGCTGTTTCGTTGTATTAAAACTATTCAGTGTGCCTATAGACTATCCAATATCCTTTCTAGGACCTCGAAGTAAGGTTGAAACTTTCGCTTCAGATACAGAAGTTATCCCTACCCTACACAGGAATGGACGGTCAGTAGGACCGAATCAAGCGATCTATTTATTTACGTACCTTTCATGTTCTACGCATAAATCTTTCCAGACAACTGCAGGTGTCATTTGTATCATTTGATCTGATGTAAAAGACATACATTTTTCTGGATAAAAGGTCACCACACTTCCCTAGGTCCTAATCAGTTTTCCCATCGGGGATCAACTTTTTGGCCAAACAAACAGTTCCTTTCAACAAGTAATTCTAAAGATTCCATTTACGTTAGTTTGGATCCATTGTTGTCGCCCTCAGCAAGGATTAATAGATCTAATTTACGAATTATCACATTAATAGGGAACAATATGCCGTCTCACTTGTAATGTTAGAGTGTGGTTTTCTTTTAATACGGGAGGAGAGTTGGTCAAGTACATTTAAAAACCCCAGGGCTGAGACGATTTTTGATGATCTATGGTCATTTTATGCATCAATGGAAAGGGAACTTCATGCTAATTGATATCCTCTCAGAACCATACTATGAAATCCAATCGACATGACTTTGATGAATGAAATAACGTCATTATCATTAGGGGTTATGATAGTCTCGGCAAAACAATCATGTAAACGTTGTATCCATACACAGAGCAATATAAGCATGAGAATAAAGATTTTTCTGAATTCATAACTTTTATCAATGTAGCATTGCATACCCACAAAGAGGAATTAGGGTAAGCTATTTCCCCTTTGAAAGTTTCTCTCCAGTTAGTGCATTCTCTACGATAGAACTCAATGCAAACAACATCGTTTTCTGCGCATTCTCAGTAATATGAAAATTTTGCTTTGCATATGTATCTGACCACGAAGAACGAGGGCATCAAAGCGCTGTATTTATCTGGGAAAAGATATTTCTCTTCCTCACACCAACCAAATTTGCGAAGTTTTCCCACAATCAATTCATAGAGCAGCTGAGTATTCTGGCAAACTACCAAGTGAACTCTGATGATGGCAGAAGCCCTACAATTGATGATTGCTTGTCAACACTATTTCGAAGCCTTCTTTCATGCTGCCGTCAGAGTGGATGTAACCACTTAGAACTATTTCCATTTCTTCTTATGCAGTTATGCTTCGTATGAAATTGCGCTTTCTGCAGCTCCGGGATTGAAACAGGAATTTTGGAAGCCACACTGATGTTGTGGAAATTGAATGGGACGACAATGATTCAACGCTGGAAGTCAGACTCCTTTGTTGGCCCATCAATGTAGCTATCATAATTGATTAAATGAACATAATGACTTGATTTTTCACCCCGTTTGAAATTGGCCTTTATGATCCCGATTTTTTTGGATGGAGGGCATCGAATAAATGACATGGAATCACCCACAAGGACAGTATTCTATTCTGAATTTTCACTGGATTTCAAATCAGGAGCGAGAATCTTCATCTGATCTTCTCTTATAAGCGCATGTTTTGCTGGCTTTATCAGTTTTTCACCATCAAATCAAAGAGATGAACTAAACAGATCAAATTCCAAAATATCGGATATTGGATTATTGCATGCTTTTTGAATACGAATCACCTTGTGCACTTAAACAAACTCCTTTCTATAAGCTCATTCATCTTTTGGATTTTCACTGGGATCAGCTCCCAATGATGTATCAAAATTTGTGAGGTTGGCATTTTTGATCGTGTTAGACAGCTTTTTCAATCTGTAAATGGAGCAGTTTTCTGCTTTCTGAAGAAGGATTTCCACAAACTTTGAAAATATAATCATCTTCTTTACTGAGGAGTCAAACACTGTACTGTGACCGCTCTGCAGTTCATGATGAATATTGCATTATTTATTGCTTACGTCTGATTATCAATCTCGAGAAGGTATTGCCGATAGCTATTATTTTGTGATAGACAACCTCCCACCAAGAAATATAATTTATTTGGCGTTTGTCCGATAATTCTACTCGCACTTTCTTGATAGTTGAATGGTCTGCTTTAATTCCATCAGAGGAACTAGGATTTGTCTAGAGACTTCCAGAATTCCTTATAAATTTGCAGACGCTCTGTTGGCAATCAATGTACTTTCTTTGGGTACAGTGAACCATAGGCCAGGTAGTTTATGCTGTCACAGTCTGCAATAATAAGGAGATGGTAACTAACTACCTGCAGATGACGGTATGCAGAAATCAGATCTCTCAGGTACACTATGTAGCTCAGAGGTGTTTTCAAATGTCTGCAAAGATCTGAATCCTTACGGGGATTTCAGCAAATTTTTCAAATACATACCATAAGCAAAAATATATAATCGTGGATTTTCGTAATCTTCATCTTGGAAATATGCATCAAACATTCTAATGGTCTGAAGACTCACTAGTCGTTGCTTTGGTCACTTGACTACCGATATGCTCGGTATCCCATACTCAGAAATTAGGAGTAATCCGTGTAGTGACCTGACACGCTAGATTCCTCTCAAAACTGCTTCCACAGACTTCAAACCAAAGATATCTGTCTCCACTAATGCATTTTGAAAACCACTCCCTTTCGAAAACTCCCTGATCGAATGCGCTGCAAATTTAACGAACCAAAGTTACCCAACATGGGTGCAATATTGTTGAATTCAAATGGGCTTTGCAATATCATCTCTGCAACGATGCAGAAGGCATTTTCACCACAAATTATTAGTGGGCGTGCCCTGTTCCAAGACAGACACGAAATTGTACGATGTCGAGTAACCTCACTTTTCAGTGACTGGACGTGGCTGATAAGACAGAAATGCAACCTGTATAATCGGCCAACTGGCTCTTGATGTCAAAGACTGACAACCTGTCCGAATAGGTACACCATTTTCGTCAGCACCGGCAGCACTTACGAGAGCTCTAATATAATTCAAGATAAATATCTTGTCAATAGTAACACCTTCATCTTCCAAAACTAAATTGTCCTCGACTCCGAACCATGCTGGCAATGACAGATCCTTCCTCTCTCTCTCTCTCTCTCTCTCTCTCTCTCTATATATATATATATATATATATATATATATATATATATATATATATATATATATATATATATATATATCTGAGCTTCTTCTCAAAGTTTTGACATGGAATCCAACTGAACAATTTGTTGGCGAGTTGAAAATGTTTCAAATCTGGTTTTGATTGATGGAGCTTTATCTAGTTTCAGTTGAGCCAGGATCATGACAGTATCGCGATTGCCACTCGTTCTGGACGATGATGATCGAGTTGGATGATCAAAGTTATCAATTTGAGGTAATGTGAATTCAATCCTTTTCTTACAGAGCGGAGGATTTTCGATCAGGTTCACACACAGTACGAGCCACATGAAATACTTATACTGCAGCCCAAATGTCACCTCTAAATCATGACTAAACTTTTGTTAGGAAAGTAACACGTACAATATTGACTGTGAGAGCATAATTTTAAATAGAATGGCCTTCCTTAACAATTTCATCAATGTTGGTGTTTTGGAAGAGTTTTAATGTACTCTCCTGTGGATATGAAAAATTATATCTTTGATTTTCCGAATGTCTAAGTAATCAATCATTTTTTTTTGTGCATCAAATCTAAAATTCCTACGGATTCTTATTACAGCACCAGGAGTAAAATCGGAGAACCGACATTGTACTAATAATGTCTCATTGCAGCATTACAAGATATAGCGTGGGATTGAAAAATTATGATTAAGACTCTCTTGCTGTAGCCTCCGACCGGGAAATGGAAAAGTATTTTTTGGAAAGCCACCATAAGGAAACAAAAGAGAGACGAGCAGAGCCACACCAACCCGGCGTGTAACTAATAATCCACGCATTTATCTAGTGTTTGCCCTTGTATTGATTCGTATATAAAAAAAATAATCAGGTCTCTTTCAGTAGACACTAAAAAAACAATAAACTGGAGATATTTTTATGAAGCTTATTCATGTTTTAACATTTCTCTGAGATTATTGAATCAAATTCATACTGTTAAATTAGATAGACGAACGGAATTTTTCAAAGTTTCGATATCTTATTTTATAACTGCTTTACTTCATCCTCGGTTAATATCTCTTTCAATAAACTACTTATTTCAGGCCGTTTTTATTTCTTATTTTCTACTTATTCACCTGGGCCATTATTATTTGAAATCATTTTTTTCATCGTGTCCAACTTGTTGTTTGAGTGACGTTATAAGATGGCTAACATCCACGATTTCACAAGAAGTGGGGCTCTTTTGTCTGCAACTCTTTTTCTCTGTTGTACCATCTGAAGATTCAACATTGTTTGATTTTGTACACTCAACAACGCGATAAAGCAATGGCTTTCAAATTATCTCGTTGCTGACATGCCACAACGACTGACGGAGAAAGGAATGTATGCGACAATAAGAAAACTCCATTCCAGAACTACCAAGCACAACTTACTGTAAAAACTGATACACGTATCGTCAACCTTGAGAGTTACTGGTCATTGTTCCTACATGATTTAGAAAAGAACCACTTCACATTTTTTTGAATGATCTCACTTGTCAGATGAAAGAAATATAGCAGTTCCCGGTTCGAAAAATTTTTCGTGTATGAGAGATTAAATGATTTTACTCCCATTCGCTTTCATCTCAACCAATCGACAAAACTTCTTTTGCCAATTCAGTTTATTGGCCGTTGTATTTGTTTCAGCTTCAGAATCACACGTTCGGGTATTTTATGATTTCACTTCAGTTCTCTTAGTATGACCGTGGCTTTTATTATGCTTATCTGTATCGTGCGTTGAATAGAGTCATCTTCATAATCAGGCTGTCAACTTAATATCATTATTGTTATGGCTCATTCTCATTATCCATTCTAATTGCCTTGACACCCGTTCAATTTACTTGAAAACTTAGAAAAGTGGATTCAACATATTTTATGCAGATGAGAACGTGAGAAGAAACATTATTTGAAAAGAGATTACCGATAGAATTTTCCAATGCTTATATATTTTGGTATGTAGTTACATTAAGGTCTATGTTAAGAGATGATGGGCATCCAAATAAATGTAGCCGTTTGGGTCGTTATGCATTTTCTGTGTTAGTTGAGAGGAAAACAAGAAGAAAGGAAATATCAAGTGTACCAAGTGACAGAAAGAGTACCAAGTGATGCCTATGGCTGGTAAAAAAAAAACGTTTTCTTTGAGTAACTGGTATCGAAAGTTGAACTTGAACTTTTTTTCTTAAATCAATGGCTACAGTCATTACGTATATGATAGGATACCCTAGTATATAGTGCTAAAGAACGCTAGCCTATCATGTTGGTGAACCTCAGCCTAATGAACTGCAGACCTTTTCATCAATAATGTTCTATGTCCCCATCGTTTATTCGTAGTAAGTGAATATTTTAACGCTAGAAGCTAAGAATTGCTCCCATTTCTTTTCGTACATTTGAAGAATTGGTCTCTAAAAGTGCGACCCTATCGCAGAACCTTATGATAATATTCCCAAAGATTTCGTGAATAAGTAATGTTAGATTTTTTCTAACATTTTACTCCTTGAATATATTAGGCACATGCAAAAGTTTCCTGTGAAAAAAAACACGTTTCTATGATGTGAAGTTAACTCTCCATTCAAATATCAAGCAGAAATTATGTTTGACAAATAGGCAAGCAACACAATCGGAAACAACACAAGAATCTCATACTAAATATTTCATTGTGTAAAGGTTATCTGCTCATCATTCTACAGCAATTATTTTAGACCAAGAATTGTCTTGCATTACAATTATATTACTAGTTGAAGATTTTTAGTTTGTATTTACTTCACCAAATTCTATCAGCTTGGTATCAAATAAATAAATGAGCATTAGATAACCTTTAGTAGTTTCTGTCGCTAAATCTGGCTTCAATTATCTTATCTAGCTTTTGCTTTAACGTTGTTTCTCTGTGAAATGGTTTGATTAGATTTAATTAGGTCTCCTTAAAAGTCATCTCTCTTTAATTAGTCTCGGGTTTTTCTACTTTCATGTGTAATTTGGAATTTCATTACAGTGGAGAAGTTACTAGGATATTGCAAAGGCACCCCCACCATCGCCATCAAAAAAGAAAAATATCAGGAGTCGACAAACAAATTCAAATATAACAAAAACCTGCATTAGCCTGAACTGTGAATCTAATTCCCAAATCTTGACTCAATCTTCTTCCCACCTTTGCAATTTTGAGTACCTTTCTTTGCTATGATGTTTTTATTCTGCTTTCTGCTATTAGTGGCTTCCGGAGATCTAATTAGATATCATCTCTTTTGAACGATTCATGTATATCATATAAGTTTTCTCTAATTCGAAGTAAGTAAAAACAATAACAAGAGGGAACTATCAGTGAAAGTAAACGGTAAAATAAAAATTAAGAATCAGATTCCGTACAGAAGTAATTACCAAAAACAGATAGAGACAAAAAAAAAAACAAAAAAACAACAAAGACTGGTCTGGCTAGTAACTCAATAGGAAGGGACCAACGTCTTTTTTGCAGCATGCCTTGTTGGAGATGGTCAATTAGAATATTCGGAATACGGTTATTCAAATCACCTTTTGTTCGGGATGTGATCGATCATAATTTTTTATAAACTGGTGGATATAAAATGAAAGACCAATTTGAAATTAACGTTCGTTGTAGATTGAACCCCTTCCCTTCAAAAACTGTTTTTGGGGTTATTTTTGGTCCTTTTTTTTTAACATGGTAAGAAATGAATATCCAGTACTCTAGCTTCCCTGGTGCAACCTGCACACGTAATACGTACGTATCCAGCCAGCCACACCTTTATAAAAACTTGGAGAAAACTATGATGACAGTTTCGATGACAGTTTTTGGCGGTTTTTAAGAGCGTCTATGGAAGGGAAGATCAATTAAAAAAAACAGAATGAATAAAAAGAAAAGAGAAAGAACTATAGAAAGAAACAATAAAAAGTGAAAGAAGAAGAAACAGCGAGAGAAAAATAACGAAAAAAAAGAAAAAAAAACAAACTGAGAATGAAGGACTGAATAAAAAGTTAATTTGTCTCTATAATGAACGGGGTCACCTTTTCTGTTTATTTCTTTGTCCGTAAAATTGGATTTTAACCCAAAGGTAGCTGTTTTGCTATAAATATATCCTACTCACTATTTAAAATAATAGATTCATCCATGGAGACGAATTCAGTGACTTCTTAACAAATTATTTTTTCATAATTATAAATGCAAGAACAAATCATAATCATAAATACATGAACAAAACACCTTGCTGAATGCTGAAGAGTCTGTCAGGCACGAAATTTTGACATTCACCGGGAACTTATCGTTGTAATTCTCACTTCATATATCAATAGCTCTACTTGGTTTGGTAGATATTGAGCACTGTGTTTAAATATCAACAACGGATACAATCGGTTTTTTCTTTCTTTCTATTCATACAAATGGAAAAAAACATTTTGAACAATATATATATACATATATATATAAAGCTTGGATTAAATAGAATCTCCTGAAACTGACAAAGAACTACTAATTCAAAGATAAAAATTAATTTAAATAACAAAGAATAAATAAATGGGAGAATGAGTTTGTAGACGTTAAACATTCACTGTTAGAAATATCTTATCTGTAGTTAAAAAGAAGCAGAAAAAAAAACTAAATAAAAAGATAAACGCTTTTAGCGAGAAGAAGATACAGAAAAAAGATCTGGTTAGTCAATCAGTAGAAAAAGTCAAGAAACCAACAACTTTTGGCAGCATGGGGTAGTCGGGGTGATCAATTATAAAATTGAGAAAAAGGGTGATCGATGGATAAATTATTTCGCCTTCTGTTGGATGCTGATCACTAAAAAAAAGTCAGAACTTTAAAAAGAAAGCAAGCGCGAAATCCACAGCGACCAAACCCACAGTATATAGTAAATTGAACCCCCTTACACTATTCTTGGGGGGATGAGGGGATTTTCGAAAAACTAAAAAGTCGTGTCTCGTAGACATGATAGGAATAACTATTTAAATATTCACCAGTTTGGCACTACTGGCGTTGTTTAAACGCGCCATACATACTCAGCCAGCCAGACTGAATTAACAATTGAAGAAACCTATATTGACAGTTTTGGTTGACGCTCTCAAACATTTTCGGATGTAAAGAATACAGTAGAAAACATTAGAACAAATTGGAGAAGCATTTATATGCCGTTTAAGGAAAGCTCGCAGAAACGCTGTCGAAAACTGACAGGGAAGGTGTTGTTCGAAGAAATTAGACGATCCAAATATTGATTTTTAAAGAGCAAAAGAAAAAGACATTCAATTTAAATACAAAGGTTGGGGAGAAATTCACCAAAAAAGAAAAGTATGATAATCTGATCGATGCGAGAACAACATTAACAGAGGAGACTTATAAAAACTGATTAATAAGAACGATTTGAAAACTAAGACCAAATAACTTAGAAAGAGAAAGGAGCAAGGAAACAAAAAAAAAGACTACATCTAAAATGAAGAGCTATAAAACAGGTCAGGTTTGTCACTCAATAAAAACTGGTAGGTTACCAACCTGTTTTGGCAACATGCAGTGCTAGGGGTGATGAATTAAGATATGGATAAAAAAGTTGATTAATGAATAAATTACTTCTCTCGCTTCTTGTTCGGCAGTGATAATACAAAAAGCATGAATTACACCCCCAAAGTAAGCGGCCACAAATAAGGAATCAATTACCATATACCTAGTTGTAAACTGAACCCCCACATAGTAAAATAGAGGGTTGCAGTTATAAAAACAATAACAAGAGCTTTTTTCTGCACACGAGAAAAAATTGAAATTTTTAGCCCTTTTTCTTCATCAGTACAGCCTACGCGCGTAATACATAAAAAATTACAGGAATAAATATAGACAGACATTTTTAGCCCTCTATCTTCATCAATACAGCCTACACGCGTAATACATACATAATTACATGCAGATATATAGACAGACAGACATTTTTAGCCCTCTATCTTCATCAGTACAGCCTACACGCGTAATACATACATAATTACATGCAGATATATAGACAGACAGACATTTTTAGCCCTCTATCTTCATCAGTACAGCCTACACGCGTAATACATACATAATTACATGCAGATATATAGACAGACAGACATTTGTAACCTTCTATCTTCATCAGTACAGTCTACACGCGTAATACATTCATAATTACATGCAGATACATTGACAGACAGACAGCCTGACCAACTTGAAAATTTTCGACAGTTTTTGTGGCAGTTTTGGTTGACAGTTACTAACGAATAATTGAAAAAATTAACGATGGGGAGTAACGGACTGACAAAAGATAAATTTGATGAAAAGGAAACATTGATGGGAAAAAACGAATAAAGGATAATGAAGAAGACAAAAATTGAAAATGAAATTGCTTTTCTTCATGTCGTAAAAAACTGATCGCACAAACGAACATGCGTTGCTATTCGATGAGTTCGTTTATATAACCGGTTTTTCCTTTTTGCAAGAGATTGAGGTGTGGCGGACCGTGGAAAGGGCAGGGTATTTCCAAAATTGTTATAACTCTTCTCTCTCAACGTCTCAACGGCTCTATAATGTTACTTCGTTTTAAAAGCCTGTCGAGCAATTTCCTCGCGATATGCGTCGGTAGGAAAAGCATAATAGAAACAAAGGCTAAAAAAAAAAGCAGCGATTTGAATGCTAATTAGATGGATACTTGTGAAGTAAACTTCTGTATCTCTTAATCCAATTTTTAGAATCTGCAGGAATAGCTTAATGGGCTGAAGACACAGAGGTTTGCTTTTGCAATTCACGTAGTGAATGAAATGATCACTCTGAGTTCATGAAAGGAAATATGTTTGCAAATGCAAGTTCATTATAAAGTTATTTCTACAGACTTTCTACTCAGTAAATATAAAGTAATCATCAGTACTAACATTCTCAGGGTATGTTTTTTCAGATTTACGGATCTTGACTAAGAAGGTTGAGTTAACGTAGGGGAAACTGGGAAAGGTTGTAACGCTTTTTTTTTAAATTTTTCTTGGCTATCCAGACCATCGGGACTACACCAACCAACCAATTAATATCTAAACTTACCTCAATCTACTAATTACCTATATCATTAAAAGGTTATTGCTTTTGACAAACCACTCTCGATACTTATATGAATTGAAGAAATCAGATGTTGCAATGACCACCCCTAACCCTGGCAACATGCGCGACACTAATCGGTGATCGTTGCAATATTGTTGAGGATACATTGAATTTCACCAATTAACTTTTGCTTCTTATCCGTTTATTAAAAACTGATTTTTAAACTAAAACATCAAATATATTGTTGCAACTGATCCCAACCCAATCAGTCATGAAAGAAAAATATGCACTAAATAGACACACCGTCTTTGACACATGCTAACCATGTTACTTGGGAGTCAGCAAAACAATGATTCAAACAAAGCAAGTGTTTTAATAATTCGTGTAAACGGTGCAGACGGTATCACAAGATTCCGCCTAAAGAAAGAAATAATTTTGCGATTTTAATAGGTTTTTTTTTAATGCAGCTGTAGACGTTGAATGTCTTCTTTCCTTCTGGTGGAGAAAGGATCCAACTATGCACGTGGGGTATGAACGCCTTCACTTGAACATGTTCCTGAATGGTGGAATGAGACTTGTTGCAGCTGTCCCTAGTGTCCCCTACTGCCAAGAAGCGGAATATTCTCTACTTGATACTGCAAATTTACTACGTCGAATTATGGATGCTCTCTATCAAAACTCTCTGGGACTATAAACTAATTTGTATTATTTAATTTTTATGGTTAGCTTTCAACCATTTTATTATAGACGCTTTTTGCTCAACTCTTGAAACATTCCTCACTTTTACCCTTATTCTATCATTAGTTTTACTAGTTTCCTTCAATCTATCATATTATTACTTTTATCACAACACTTAGGTTTGAGTCAATGTTCAATATCGCTAATACTAGTTGAACTGCATCTCATGATTGTGGATTTTATCATAACTCTCTGGCTTGATGCCCTTTCTGACCGTCAAAACAAACTGTGCTAAATTAGAAAACAAAGAATTGGCTTGAGATGAAACTTGAACGTGACATGCAGATATCAAGAAGCTTTCTTTCGTGGACTGTACCTTGATAGCTCTTGCTGCAGCTACCGTCTCTGTTAGATTCGAAAGTGCTGAGATTAAGATTTTCAGAAAATGCCAACTTTGACCTGACCTGATATTGAAAGCCATCTTTGGTGAGCACCATCTATCCAACGTTCATCCTGGGTTGGTCACCATTGTCCACGGATCCGTTGCCCGTTTGGTCCAGACCCCTGTTAAATTTGGAAGATTGACCTGACCTTAGATTAAGCTTCAATATAGATAGATAGATAGATAGATAGATAGATAGATAGATAGATAGATAGATAGATGTGTGTGTGCATACACACTTGCAGGTGTGTGAGTGTTTGGGGTGTAGAGAGATAGCTAGCGAGCTAGCTAGCTAGATGCATAAATAGATAGACGGATGGGGTCGGGTTTATATGGGGGTGAATGGAGCAATTGTCCCAGGGTTTACCCCACCCCCATGCAAAAATAACAAAAAAAGTAATGAATTAACTGATAATCATTGCTTATAACGCTTTCAATTGTTTTAGATAATCTAATAAAATCACAGTTTATAATTTGGTTCCACAGTAATTGGAGAATTGATAATGAAAATAAATACGAAATGAGTTCTTCTAAAAGTGTACGAGTCATCTGTTGTTTTTGTAACTCTGATAATAAATTTCATTAGCCTAGACCTACGACATTGTCACTAATCTCCAGTCAATTTTCTCCTCTTTCCTTCTTTTCTTGTATCTTTTCCTTAATCCTATCTTCCTTTTCTTTGTTGTCCCTTTACTGTTTCGTTAGCATATTTAGTTCTTTCATACGATTTTGATTTTATATCACTGTGAATGCAGGTTCAATACACATCGATTCAGCAGAGACGAACATGATTTCTGTCAGGCTTTTGCTTCCTGCAAGTCGCAAATTTGATTTGAATTGTGGAGAGACCATGCAATCCATTCCCTAATCAGTTAGCTGAATATGAAAAGATAAATCTAGTTTCCAGTACATGGTGTGTCATTAAACAAAACATTAACGAATGAATAGATGTATATCCTCGGATTTGAAAGAAAACATTTCAAACTCAAATAGCGTTTATTTGAAGATAGCACAGATTGATGGAACTTTATAAAAGTATCGAGATGCCTAAATCTGTTTGTCTCTGAGAAAACATATACAATTCTAGATGAACAAAATAGAAATCTCGGTCGACATAAACAAGCCTGAAGTCCTAGGATAATTTTTCCACCTGCAATTTACTAATTGAGATTTCTATGGCATACGCTTTATTTCTTTATAAATATGAATCATTCGAAACACCCAAACAGTTCCAGCATTCTTGCCAAATAGCTCAACATCAAAATCTTACGCCGAGTTCTGCTTTGCAAAAACAACCATTATCTTTTGTACAGACAGTATCTTACGCACTGGACACGCCAGAAAGCGAGAGGTGCGTATAGTAAGTCACTTTTATAGTACCGCGCTACCGGACTCACCTTTTGGTCTATAATATTATATAATCTAACAAATTCGTATGAATACTTTCCCTAGGCACCTTCTAAAAATATTCATTTGATTTTGATGTAAATGATTTTTTTTTTCTTTTTTTTTTTTTCAGATTATCGTCTCACACAGAAGACCCAGTATGCAACAGAAAATTCAGCTGTCTGGGGCTCAGAAGAGAAAGAAGAAAAATACTGCAGACTTAGCAAAGGCAACGAAAAATGGAAAACATAGAAGTTAATGTTGAAGAACCAGTAACAGATGTCCTTTC
The DNA here is from genome assembly GCA_963457665.1 of Thysanoteuthis rhombus. Lineage (NCBI taxonomy): Eukaryota > Metazoa > Mollusca > Cephalopoda > Oegopsida > Thysanoteuthidae > Thysanoteuthis > Thysanoteuthis major. Next base: position 27,730,344 of record OY735199.1, on the reverse strand, counting down.
TGAGGAACCACCCACGCCTCAATACATCTGCATAAAATAGGGATAACATATCAAATCAAGATATCGAAGGTTAAGCCTCGTCTTTTGATATTGATCTAGCCATGTGGTTTCCTGCCAGAGAGAAGTATGTCCTTATGGTCAACATCAGCTACATATGTCAAAACGAAAATGGCTCTGACTTCTAACCAGAATCACGACCCCATTATCAATCAGTTCAAAGCAATGGTGAAACTGGATGGCCATTGTCATTATTTCGATAATCTCACTAGTCGTGACATTGGTGAGTGACATTTGAGAAATTACCTCCTGTACTGCACGTTGAAGGGTTCAGTTCATCACTGTTATTGTTATTTGATATTCCATCGACTTGTTTTGTTTTGTTTTTTTGTTTGTATGTTTTCTTCCAGTGAGAATGGCTTTAATAACTGGCAAAAGCAGGAGGAAAATGAAAACTCATGAACAAAGCCACGACTGCAGGGTCTGACGTTCAATCTTTGATCTCATGTTGACAAAAAGTTGGAAAAAACAAGTGCAAGGAAATAAGAAATACTGGACTGAAGTATTTTGCCGTGTTGTGGCCATGGCAATATTATTTGTTGAGAGAGACCAGGCATTTACGAGTCGTCAAGAGATCATAAGATTAAATAAATGAGAATTTGCGGAGGAATTATTGGACATTGCAAAATTTTATCAATTTTTGATGGACCTTTTTTTTTAAATTTGCAATCCTGTAAGTGTGAAGCAGTCACACTTATCATCAACCATTTGCGAAAAGATTGTTCTGCTGATTGCAAAATATATTAAGAAGACTGAGGCAGAACTTGAAACTGCTATGTACTTCTCATTTTCTGGAAATTTGATACCTAATCTGGTTCATGTTGACCAGCTAACAGCCAGTGTGCAATATGTTGTTTCTGAGCAGCCGTAGAAAGATCGTTGGCTTTCTTGTACACTGAAGTACAAGCTACGTCATGGCAAGATTTTCTAGAAATAAATGTACCAATTTTGAAGACTGCGAAGGGCTGTCTGGTCCCTAAAAAGGAATGTGAGTCAGTCTTAGGAATAAGCCAGCAGCAATTTTCATCCCTTGTGCAGATTATTGAAAGTATTTTGTTGGACAAGCCCCTGTCCTTATATCTGTTGAAACTGTTGGGTGTTTTGGCATCATTGAAAAAAATTATAAAAAATATCAAGAAATTATAAAAACACAACTAAGTTTTAAAGCGAGTCCAGATTTTGTAAAATGTTCTCAAGTTAAACTTGAGTATTTTCTGTATGATTGTAGATTTTACTTTTTATTCTTCATTTTAGGAGACTAAAAACAGTTATCAGTGTTTATTAACGAAACATTATTTAGCAAAACTTAGATACTTTATAGTTGCACTTTTTACCTTCAAAATCTGAAAGGAACGATCCGTCAACAAGGTCGCCAAATTAGAGGGCGCAGGGTGTGGGATTTTCTCTCACACATCCATGATAGCCCGTTCCAGATCCAAAAGAGTGGAATACTGGGTGCTGCGTAAACATCTCTTGCAATCATTCCCCAAACATTTTTCAATGTGATTGAGGTCTGGAGACCAGGGAGGCTATCAATTGGTACCTTTGGGTACTTGGGTGCTGTCAAAGTTCTGTTAACAATAACTGGACAAAAGTTGCAGATAACAAATTTTCCAGAATTTCGTTAAAAAAATTTTTTTTTTAATTTTTTAAGTCAGCATCCTGAGGGATATTACATTTTATCATCGTCTATTTTCGCTCCAAGTAAGAGCACTTTTTCATCTGAAGCAATCGAAGAACCTTCTAATATTTCAATTAAACTTTCGGGAGTTATTCACCGTTTGGATAAAAAAAGTGTCAAATTCTCCAATGGTTTTATAGTTGCCGGACACCGAGAAACGAGCTTTAATTACAAGATTAAAGTAATTTAACTATTATTCATGGAATAAAACGCTTTAGTATCTCATTTTCAGTTTACCTACACGCTCGCTATAATCTCCTGAACACGAAACACCCAATTCAACCAGAAATCAGTTATTTTCGCAGTGTACTTGAAATTTCTGGACAAAGTGTATACCGTTTTTCTGTGTCAATATCATCATCAGCATCATTTGCCTATTATTGTCTTTCATGAACCTGTCCAATTTCCTCTTGTCATCTCATATTCTGCCGGCTTTGGTTCTGCATTTGTTCTCTGTGGATCCATGTCGTGTGTTGTAATGTCAATCAGTTGTCTGCCATTCTTACAATAGGATGAACCCATTGCCATTTGAGTTTCTTAATGGTTTCAATGATGTCTCAGACTCCTGTTTTTCCCCTTGTATACTGTGCTGTCTTGGAATGTTGGGCATGATTCTCTCATGTGCACGTTGCATGATTCTCGGTTTGCGTAAGTCTCTTGGTTAGGTCCCATGTTTCAGCTCCATAGGTGACTACAGGGAGGATGGTCTTGTGTATATTGTTGTGTCAGCCATTGTTTGCAAAGCATTGCAATGTTCTTTGTAATTTCTCTGACTTGAAAATCAGCATGGAGTTCTATTAGCAAGTATTTACATCTATACTTGTATTTACTTTGCATATATATAACACATTTAATTTTTCTATGTAAAATTTGCCCGTGCTATAAATGGACTTTGATTCCTGAATTTTGTGATTTGCCTTGTATTTTGATTTCTATGTATGTGGTGCCCACTGAACTTGATCCGTCTGGATGTAAGTAAAAATGTATATGCATTTGAAGATGGTTGGAGAGGTAATGTATAACGCCTCCAGCTCAAAATGAGCAACCTCTTTTACTTCAAACAAGGAAAACTTTTAGTATAGAAAACTTTAGTCGGTTTTGAGATTAATCGGCAATTAATAGGGAGGAATGAAGGAAAAGAATAGAATTAGCATGAGAATCTTTCAAAAGAGCAGTCTGAAAAATCGTGCATTGATATTCCGTGGTCTACGGTGTGACTTGCATGGTTGTCTGTCTCATCCAAAATGTGAACAAAAAAAACTATCATCTCCTTTGGATAGAGATAAAAAAAATGATAAACAAGAAATATACGGATATACGCAAGTTAGATGAAGTACCACTTGTGTTCATCAAAGAGGCGTACATGTAAAATGAACGAAGGACTCGATACTCAGTTTGAGAAAATGCTCATGTGTGTGTGTGTGTGTGTGTGTGTGTGTGTGTGTGTGTGTGTGTGCACAGATATATATATAGAAATCGTCACGTGACTAACATCTCCCAGCAGCATAGAATGCTGGGGATGATGAATTGAAGCATCAGAGATAGGGATGATCAATAGATAAATTAGTTCTCTCACCTTTCGTTGGGCGTTGATCATTATACAATCCAACTTCACCCATTATAGACTTTTTTAAGGGTAAAGAGCATAAGTATTTTTTTTAATATACAATCCTCTACTTTCATTCCAATTGCCTGTCTGCGTGATACATACGTAGCTGACCAGCAAGACAAACCAATTTATAAACTGAAGGAACCTCTCACCACATTTACTGAGAACAATGAATCTCCATTAAATCCTCAAAAAAAAAAAGGAAGGAGCCAAGCAGAGAATCATTTAGGATGGCAATCCTTCGGTAAAGCAAGCTCAACAATCACAGATCAAGAAAACCTCATTACTCTAAAGAAGAAGGATCTACAGCCAATGTATACCCTCGATAGATACTTATGGAGCTGAAACACAGAACCAAACCAAAAGAATGACTATTCAACGGAGAACCATGCAACGTGCACATGAGATAATCGTGCTTAACATCACATGAAGAGCATGGTAATACAAGACAGCATAATTTATTTGAGAAAAGTCAGGAATATCATAACAATTGAAAACTCAGACGGCAATGGGCTCAATTGCAAGTATGTCAAACAACCGATTACGACTCACAACGAGGATCCTCAGATATCATATGCGAATCTATGACCGGAAAAATATGATTGCTTGACGAGCTAGATTAGTTCAGAGAGTATTGACTCTGCGACACCCATGATAGAGAGGTGTAGCGAATCCTGACGGACGCTAAAAGGCTGTTGCTGCAGATGCTGCTGCTGCTGCTGATGATGATGATGCTGACAGTAATTTTTGACGGTTTCTGATAGATAATCTAATAGCAAACATTTTCTCGTACATTTGATCGGCGCTTAGAGGCACTTATCTACTGTAAGTTATGTAAATCATTTATTTATTTCATAATTTGATGATGTCCCGACATAACTTTTTTTTTCAAGTACCTTAAAGCCCTGTGCAATCTATTTATGTATTGATTTATTCAACGTTCATGTTCGGATTTCTGGTTGTGATACAAGCAATAAAAAAAAGGTATATGGCTACAAGTATTCCATGAGCTACCATAACTATCACATAGTTAAGCACACCAACACGCTATGTGGTACCAATGTGAGTGGGCTTTCAATGAATATTGCATAAACATCTTCTGCAGTAACCTATTCGCGATTTTACCTTTTATTCAAAAAAGAGAGATATCATTTTTTCAATATTTTCAATAGCAGTAGCCTCTTAGTTTTCCGTCGTTGGAGATTCGGTACACCTCTCGAACAAGCGCGGCACAGAGATAGTATTTTCCAAGCTGGTCTAATTCGTCACACCTTATTATTTTCTGCCGGTCAGAGTTTCACTTATGATCTATGGGGATCCATGTTGTACGTTGTTATGTTCAGCAGTTGTCTGCGATTCATGCAATCTAACCAAACAATTGTCATTTGAGTTTTTTAAACTGATTCTACGATATCTGTTACACTTTTTTTTCATCTGATATACTGATCTGTTTAATATAGTTTGAGGGGAAAACAGTTCTAAGAAAAAAGTTACATTAAACATCGCTGATTCCATTTTTTGTGATGCACACCGTTAGACCGCCTGCATCGAAACTAGAGGAGGGTAAAATAAGAGGGTGGGTCAAGGAAAAACTGACTGAGACGCTAATTACTCCTGTGTTTGGTCTCTGAGCCATCGAAATGTATGCGTGTTTCTATATCTCTTGCCTATTCATCATTATCATCATCAGTCTTTTAACATCTGTTGTTGGACAGAGAGCTTCCCCCAGGATCATCTACATTTCTCTATTGTGGACATTGCAGAGCCAAATCTCTCTTGATTGGTCTAGTCCGTCTCTTCTTTTTATATTCTCCCGACCTTAGTCGTGCATGTGATCTCTGGTGATCCATGTTGTGAGTCCTGATATCCATTGGCAGTCTGCCATTCTTACAACAAGACCAGGCCATTGCCATTTACGTGTTCTATGATGTCTCGGACCGCTGTTTCTCCCTGATGTATTGTGCTATCTTGTGATATCTCCAACTGAGTTTGAGCAAGATTGTTCAATGTGCACGTTGTATGCTTCTCAGTTTGCGTCAGTTTCTTGGTTAGGTTCCAAGGTTCAGCTCCAATGGTGACTATCGGGAGAATCAATTGGTTGTATATCTTTCTTTGTACGACTTATGGGATATTCTTGTCTTTGAAGGTTATGCTTTGTCTGCTGAGGGCTTGCCATCCTACAGTGATTTTTCTTTTGAGGATTCCATGGAGATTCGTTGTCTTGGATAGATGTAGCTACTTTCTCCAGTTCTGCGTCTTTGATTTTGATCAGTGTGTTCTTATCTCCGACGTGATAGTTGCACATGACCTTTGTTTTGCTGAAGTTTATGTGTAGGTCAAATTTTTGGCTTTTTCCATTTGATTCATCTAGTATTAATTAGAGGTCGTGTAAGTTTCTGCAAGATGAGCGGTGTCGTCTACAACGTCAGATGGCTCAGATATTTGCCGTCTATTTTGATTCCTTTATTATCCCAGTCTAATCTTCTGAAGATCACCTTGTTTTACCCTTTTTTTTCTAGCTTAAAGGGCCCAGAGTCTTTATGTTCTCTGATGAAGGAGCTTCTGTGACTGTATACATATAGCCTTATTCTGACGTATAGAGGGTCTACATCGTGTAGAGTGATGGCTTTCGTGATCGTGAGAATTTCCATAGAGTCGAAGACCTTCTTGAAGTTGATAAATTCTACAGGGAGTGACATTTTGTATTCTGCTGTTTTCTTTTAGCCGTTTTATCGAATTGTCCATGGTAAGTAGCTGCTTCTGAAACCAGCTTGCTCCCGTGGTTGGTTTTCATTTAGTGCTTATGTGCTGTGGTTGGTGATAATTTCTGTCAGAAGTTTGTAGATGTAGTTGGCTGATAGGTCCATAATTGTTGAAGTCTTTCGGGTTTCCGTTTCAATATAAGAGCATTATGATTGCTGTATTCTAGTCCACCGAGACTTTACTTTGTTTTTTTTTTACATAAGTTGAATAGAATAGCTTGTTTTCTTGTGATGATGTTACCGGCTTTTTGAGTGGGTTCATGGTGATGTTATCTGGTCCATGGGCCTTTTGTTTCTTACGCTGGCCACAGCAACAACTGTCACAAGCCTGTAGTCCTCCGAGGTTTTTGCAGCATGTGAAATAGTCTTGGAGCCGACATGTAGTTTATATTAACCCCTGCTTTATTGATGCCTTTTCACCGGCCACACACTTGACAAAAATGCACATAATCTATAAATCTTGAAGCATTCAAGACACACGCAGCTTACTCCTCAAAAAGTCATTTTACTTGTATTATCTTGTGTCATTAACCTAATTTGAAAACTTTTTTATTGATGAAATTAGCTTTTAGTATCTGTTTTATTCTTATATTTGATATGCATTTCAAAGTAACTTTGGGTTAATTGTTACCTTATCGGCTGCGATATCTAAATATTTCTGAAAGAAACTACATTGTATGTTCAAGAGCTGAAAGATGCAGCCTCGGGTCAGAGAAATATATCTCAATAAAGCAGCTGATCAAAAGACTTTGAAAACGTACGATTTCATTACTGTTTTATTGAATAAACTGAATCATTAAAATCTAAGCTTTCAAGTACCTAAAAATTCCATTCAATCTAATGATCTCATTAAGTAAGAGAATGCCAGTTCTCCGTAATACATTTAGTGCATAAAAAAAGAAAAAGAATGAGATATAATATCACAAAGTATGATAGATAACTGTGTGCTGCAGGAATCTTATGCTAATTGATATCTCCGGAGAACGTCTACAGTTACAAAGTATTCATATTGGCCTCCCCACACCAGGAAAAACTGTAGAAAAGTTGACAATGGTCGATCGTCGAAATGACTATGTACGTAGTCACACCTAAAATCCATACTTGGAATTTAGAAAAGATCCATAGAAAATCCACAATGTCATAATTAGGACTAAAGAAACAACATTCAATAATTGAAGGAAAAATATCAACTTCAAGACATGTTAGGATATGCTGGGTTAAATAAGTGGTTAAAGCCATTGCTCAGTTATGCAAAACTATCTTCGTTATTAACGAAGGGAAGGAACATAAGATTTGCGACTGTAAAATTCCACCACCTTGCCACACTACAGGTTGTGCAAAGTTTCATACACACTGAATCAATTGGAGAGGCAAACAAGCAACATTAGGTTTAAGGGGCTAAATTTTCCCCACTGGCTTGTCCTAAAACACACATACGGCTTACTGGATAAAGGTGATAGTTAATCGTATCTAGTCAGCGTCCGTGAGTTCAGTCTCTGGGTCGGTTCAATCAAAAATGTCATGTTTTCTTGTTCAGTGGCGGCCAAGCGACGTTTCATGAAAGAATTATCTGATAAGAGATATCCTCTGGACTGAATGAAAGCTTTGGTTTGAAATTCCCAAAAGGTTAACAGCTGCAACGAGTACCTGAAGTAAGGCCAAGAAACCAAAACGCTGAGACCCTTGCAATAAAGACGTGGACACTAGCGTGAATAAAACAGTATATAACATTTTTATTTCGTAATTATGTCTTTACCCAATGAAAACTGTCTGTGAAGATTATTACCATTGGTAATTAAAGTGGACTTTTGAATCTAGCAATATTCGACAAAATATTTGATTCTGTAAATATAAACACTCAATCTCTAAGACTAGGAAGAAAGGAAACATCAGTGGTCAGAAATTAAGTCATGCATTGCTGTTAGAATAAGGTTAGTTCACTTTTAATGTAAATACGTTTCAAATGATTTCATAATATAAAAGCGCTGCAAATGATTATACTATAGAAATTCATTGTAAATGATTATACTAGAGATGTTCATTGTTAATGTTTTTACTTTAGAGATGCAGTTAATTTCAGAAAAAAGGGTTATTTTCAATCGGTAGTATCTATTTCAAACGTGAGGGATAGAATAATAACATTACCTCATTATGTATGCAATCATATCAATACATCATATTTTTGAATGACTTGATTGAAACATTTACTTACAAATGATGGAAACGATTAATTATTAAACGAAATTTTGCTATATTCACGAGTGTCATATTCATCAATTATTCAGTACATCTCAAGATAGTTTCAAAGGCGTTTACAGCTGCCGGGTAATCTCGTTTCAGACATCAGGACCATCAACTCCGAAGTCAATACTTCCGACATCACCATTATTCTCAGCACAAAACCCAACAATAATCTGATTACTCTTTCCTTCATGACTGGTAAACCCATTTCCAAAATCTGTCATTAACTCAGCTTATCTAAACTTGGGCAGAAAGCCAAATGCAGGGAAAATCGGGGTAAAAAGACTGTTTCGCTAATCCTCTAGATCGGTGATCGCCAAACTGAGCCCTACCGGCCTCTGGTGGGCGATTTAAGCTTTTCATTAGACGATTGGCCCATTATTTGGCCACATACGTCTGTATTTGTTGCTATAAAATGTTTTAAACTCGGGATGCACTCTCCTTTTTTTGTTATGCCTAAATGTGTGTTATGATGTGGATTGCCCACCGAAGCAATGGCTTTTATTTTCATAATTGTCTTAACATATGACAAATACATTTTATATTTACTTTTTGGATCTTTCGTACGAGGTTTTGGAGCGTATAGATTTGCCAAGTAATCTGAGAAATGAAATCCATGCATTTTTAGCTATTTTTGACAAATCCAGCCACTTCAAGCCATATGAAGTGGCTAACTGGATTTAGAATATTAGTGAGGGGTTCAGAAACATACTCTCACAATGACCTCAAAAATGGGAGCTTTTTTGCGACCACTGTTCAATATCGAAAGGATCAGACTAACTCCCTTGAAAATGAGCGTTTAAAATTCCAATTTTTTTCACCTGAGTTCAGAAAAAAGCCAAATGGGAAATGTAAAAGATAAAACAGTTGAGTCACAACAACCTTACAAGTAAAAGGTCGTGTCTGTTTGATTTCTTTGAAAATCATCTTTTTTATTGCCATGGCTCTGTCACCGACCAGTTTTCCCTTATTTTCAAAAAAATCATCAATATACTGTTAATCTACAATCATGCTTTTCTTGTACATATATTTGTCTGTGGATATGACAGTTTCAGTAGCATAAGGTTTTCATCCAAGTCTAAAGATGCAAAACAAACCTTGCAAAGATATATGTATATGTTTGGTCCGATCCGGTTTAAATTCCAATTATCTTACATCCGGGTGAAATCTTTCAGAGGATGAACTTCATCTTAAGATCTTAATAACAGATATTGTAATGTTTTGTTTCAATCTTAGTTAACAACTGACCGTCAGAACAAAAGTTGTCCACTAAATAGTTTGCAGTAAAGACGAGACGGAGTGGGGAGAATTCTGCGAGAATTAGTCGTTATTATTACAAAGACAAATGAAATAAGATTTTCAAGAGGGGAAAATTTGCCCGGTGCAAATCAAGCGGCCCATTGTTACCACAAGGAAACGTGATTGCTTCTTAAGATTCGAGACTGAAAACAAATATTTACACATCTGATGAATGAAATCCAAATAATCTGACACATGTGCACTCAAACAACACTAACAAGATGAATATTTAAATTATGATTGTGCTTGAAGTTTTAAAATGTCTAGAAATTATTAATAGCAGATTGCTGAAAATACTGGAGTGGGTACTTCCTTGGCTAATTGCGAGCGACCAAATGGTAAATGGCATGAAGAATGGAATCGGTGAGCTGGGATAGTTCGTGTACATTACCACAAATGCACTAATGGATCATGGATCCATTTCTTTTCCCATCCATGGTCAAATAGCTGCGTGGTTAGTGCCATTTAATCTTGTAATGCAGTCCATTTGGGGTATCGTGCAAGCATCTTAGCCCCGGTGAAAACCCACAGTTCACACAAGCAATGATTGGATCTCTTTAGTTCTTTCAAGAAATGGAGACAAAATTATTGCCCCGTGAGACTGGGGAAGCAACTCTGCTTCGGTTTCGGTTCTTGTTGCCTCTTGAATCATCCTGATGGCTGTCAGTAGAAGCAAATATGTATATAAGCGTGTGTGCGCGTGTGTGTGTGTGTGTGTGTGTGTGGATAGATGTGTAGATAAATGCATACAAACAGATAGAAATCTACGTTGAACATGCCTTTCTGATTCCAATTAATCAATTCATTTTTGAATCAACTAAAAAGGTAGCTAAAACAGCGCAGAAATCCCTATTTTCTGAGCTCGTACATCCTCCAATAAAATAACACACAAATCCTTTGTTTATTCAATCTCGCTGACTGTAGTCACGATGGATTTGCAAGATGCCATATCAATTACTCACATCAACATTTCTCATTTAAGCACACAGAAAGCAGTGTTGCAAACATGAACTCTTCAAAGCCGATATCCATTCAACAATCTATCAATACACAACTGACAAACCTTCATCAAATCACCAAGAACTAAAGTGAACTTTTAGAGAAATTTGCTGATTATTAACTTCAAGCACTAATCACTCATAAACAAACTCAGCTCCCAGACTTCACATTGCATAACCAGACATCTGAACTCTGAATTCTCTGTTGGGAGTTGCATGTGAGTACTATCAATCACTGCACTGATAGAATAAACCAAAATATCGTTATCTGCTCTTATTGATTTAACTTGCTGGCTTCTTACTTGATATCATGTCACGTGAATGTTTTCGTCAACAGCAGGACACTTGCCTGTCCATAAAAACACGATTATATCAAAGTGAAGATAGCAAGAACAACTTGAAATATCCGTTTTCTCAAAGGTTTCACCAACTACTAAGTAGGACATTTCCAATGAGCATATGCCTAGACAAAATCCATTACCTTTATCGCAGTTAGATTTGCAAGATTTTTAAAACTGAAGATGCAAGACGTAAATACTTTTACACAAACACGCATATATATGTGTGTGTGTGTGTGTGTGTGTGTGTGTGTGTGTTAAGCTATATAATACGATAGAATAATCAACTGCGTTATGACGGGAGATCATTTCAAATGAGAATATCAATATGATATCACGAAATCTATAATTATTCATTCATATATATATATATATATATATATATATATATATATACATATCAGTGCTATTTATTTGTGATATCATGATACTAAGTGTAAATTTTCCTTTTTTTGAATAACCAATTGTTTACCAAGTAGCAGTTTCGGGGATTCAAAAAACTTACCAGATCAAATAAAGGGGCACTTTAAGTATCCGACATACCTTCCACCAACTCCACACTAAATCGCTGTTTTCTTTCATATATGTATATAATTAAAAAAATTGAGTGTCATTCAATCTTCTTAATAAAAATACTAAGCAGTTGCAGCTGCACGGATTTTGAATATGATTAGATTCACGTCAGATCTAATCAACTTCCATGACCTAATTATGCCTTGGGGCCATGCACTTGATACTTTTGAAATTAGTTTTCTCGACCTCCGAGCTTTTTGAGTTAAGCTGCATGGTTAAAAAAGCGGGTCGGTGATCATGTGTACATGTTTTGCCCCTTGCAAAATGATCTGATAGGGAGCGTTGCAAAAAATCCCAAACTATGAGGTCTGGATGCAAATAGTGGAAAACAAACCTTCTAGTGCTAATCTGATTGCTAATTAATCGTGATGTTAAAGCAGATGTTACATATATTTCTTAACCTTAACTGAGCGTAGTGTCTCAACTTTTTTTTCCTGGTGGGGGCACCCGGTGAGAATTGAACTATCATGAATCAGCGATAGCAACTTGCTAACCATGACTATAGATTAGTATTAGTTTTCCCAATTTTACTTTCACTTTGTTAGTCCTATTTTCCTGACCGTCAATCTACTACAATGGTTAGATAGCGTGGAAATGAAAGATGAACCCTCAGTGAGACTCAAAGTCCCGCTGTTTTTGCAACAGATAATTTCGGTTGAACGCAAAAGGATGATCTTACCATCTGAACTATGGCCTGGCAGAAGATCGAATCTGACTTTTGAACCTCCCTAACATTCTTCCCTGAACTCTTTTGGCGTCGACCCGTTAATTCATTACAAACTAGTAGTATGAGTAGCAATAGTGTTATCGATTTTACCAGATGAAGCATTGTAAACCAATATCATTATTGATTTTTGAATGGTATTTTCTTTTGTGTAAATTGTTCAGTTACTTTTTATCGCAATTTCTTCGGGTCAACAATCTACGACACTGAGGAGACAGATTGCAAAATGGAGGATAATCTCCCGAACTGACGCCCCTTTTTTCCATAGATAAGCTAGGCTAAACGCACTTACTGCCTTTACCGGCTGAGTTACGAGAAACTCAACGGCTCAACGGAATATTGAATCTAACCCTTAATCAAAAATGATTATGTTTGACAATGCTCAATCAAGTAAAATTGTACAAAGACAATTAGATTTATTATATTAACATGCTCAGCCTCTCGGCCTTATCAAAGTTACAATTTCAAATGAAACAATATTGAAATGTTCGTTTATTTCAAGTAACAACGTCTCGCAATGTCTTTGATGAAGACCAAAGGTGAAACACGTTAGTATGATTCAATTTAGATACAACTTCCCCTTATTGTCTACTTAATACATAGTCATACATACATATATGTGTGTATGTGTGTGTGTCTATGCTTCCATACTTATATCTATAACAATATCTAGAGATCGATCGATATATAAACTACTACCTTATATCTGAATGCTTTTTAACTCGTCGCTTGCGTTTAGATAGACACACTCAATGGATGGCCAGATGTGTGAATATCTAGGTCCTTTGAAAAGTTGTGTTTGTAGAAATAATTATAGACTCAGCGTGTTACCTCTGGGTCGAATTTATTCTCGATCCTCCAAGTCACGAATATACTTCTAATATATATAATTAAGTGGGAATGGCTTTAATTACCATTTTCTTTGTCCGATTCGGGTCATGTCCAGCGGCATTTCATATTTATAAAGAAGTTGGGTATCGGAGGTTTGTGAATTATACGAAGAACAGATAAGTTTGCGTGGCAAAAAGGAGGAAGAGCTTTTGATACTACAAACATTCGTTCTCATCTGGAATATAGGGTTATAATATCAACATCTTGAGAGCTATAGCACTTGACCGATTGTCAATAGCCCATCCTACAAATGAAAAACACTTGTCTAAACAGGAAAACCGTTCCTAATTTTTTCTTCTTTTTTTTCGAATAAAAGCAAACAACCCCTTTCCTGAAAAGCTGTCAATATTTTCGAAGAATCTGTTTTAATCATCGAGTGATAGCTTATTTTTTATTCCCCAAGTTGACTCCCAAGTCTCAGATGCTTTGATTAGGTGTTCACAATGTCGTTTCCTAAGGTAAATACAACTGACGATTTGATTCTTTTGTTCCACACGCACAAATAGTCAGAATCTCTGGTGTTTGTTTGTGTATGTGTGTGTGTGTTTGTGAGTGTGTTGCTGTGATAGGGGTCTTCATAGCGAAAGACATGGACACAAAATAAAATCTATGATTCTGAAAGAATAAGAACTTGCACGATATTTTGTTTCAAACAAAAACCTCTACACACGTATGTATGTACGTATGTATGTACGTATGTATGTATGTATGTGTGTGTGTGTGTGTGTGTTCGGATGGGCAGACGGTCGGATTTATTTCTCCCAATTTTCATTTACTTATATACTTCCTGGTGACGTATGTATGTACGTTTGTGTTGACAAGTTCATGTAAGCAAATGTCAACTCAGCTCAGACAAATATGTATCACTAATTGATACCCGAGGAAAATTCACCGATATGTTTAAATTTCTATAAATTTTAAGAGAAAAGAAATCGAAGAATCGTTTCCGTCGAAGAGTCCATAGTTTTAAATGAGAATTAGGAGGTACTTTTTCAGCATATTTATTACCTTCGAGTGGAAGAGTCCAGTGTAAAAGACATAAAATCAAAATGGTTACACTGCTTATTTCAAAAGTGCATTAACTTACGATTGAGTTGGTATCAGACTATTTATTTTTTGAGATCCAATGAAGATCGATCTCACTAATAATGGCCAGATAGCCGATCATCGCTACATGACGTACATCCTGATCTTTTTCAATCATATGATTATGATATGATAATTATTGGCTTAGGCAAAAACATGTGTATATAATACGCACTGACTTTCCAGAAGCTGTAGCGGATAAATCTAACCTTTGTTCGAAATTTTACTGGGTTAGTATTGTCTTTAGATAAGGTTTTATAAAATTCACATTATGCTTCGAAAGACGGACGTTGTGGTCTCTTGTTTAAAAACGTAAATAATGAAAATTTTGAAAATTTTCTCATGTTTTTTTCTTGGCTCTAGAAAAAAATGTCCAAATTTCTGTTTAAAGAGAGGGAAAATGATTAAGTAGAATAGGACTATTTCGCTGTCAAGGTTGTTTCTCTTTTATCATCGGCGAGACATTAGTACGTTGTTGTAATTCGATGAGTTAGCAAATAAAGATTTTATTTATAACTTTGTTATTTTTTTAAATTTTCTGCCGAATTTTTTATCACTCATATAAAATTCAAAGTAAATTAAACATGTTAATACAGAAGGTTTCTAGGTGTTTCAACTTTTATTTTTTCTCAACAACAAATTACTTTGAACAGAAAAATAATTAACATGTTACAATTATTAATTGAAATATTCCAAAAACGAAATAGGCCTCCGAAAATTGACTCGAAAAAAAAATCAATTACTTTATGCTTAATTTACAGGATTTAGGAAAAACTTGTAACATATTGGAAATCTCGCTTGTTTACAGCGGATGTCTGCAGAGTTTGAATGTAGATGTATAACACCCACGTCTAGATTTTTAGTGGCAACTTTTGTAAGATGTAAGCCTATCATTTTAAACTTAATATTTGAATATATCTACATTTGAAACAGATCCTAGAGTGCTGTCTGTGCATTTTCATGAATAACATAAACACAAAAAATATTTTTTTAATAATTGCAAATATTGATGAATACTTATTCTAAAATAACCGATTAGCAATCCGAGTTACAAAGGTTCAACCTGAATGATGATGTCATGGCGTCCATCATTGACACGGACAGCAATGAATCAAGCTAAAATGAGCTTAGTATCAATGTGAGTGAAACATTTTAAACAACCCCAGTGTTTCATTAGTGATTTCAACTCTTTGTTACATACGGAGGCGTACCAAGGCTGGGCAGCAGAGACATCATTATGACTGCCTCTTTCATATAGTTTTTTGCTAATCCTTTGTCCTAATGACAATTCTGTCTGTCTGCAGAATATCACTGAAAGTACTCAATGAATTAAATCAGCAGTTAGGGTGGTCTATTGGGTGAGAAACAGTTGGTTGAGTTTTGGGGCGGATCAAAGGATTTCCCGATTTTCTGATACCACATCCTATTGACAAAAGATCATGACTGTCCAAACATCATCTCAGAAAGTTCTCCATGAATTACTATGAAAATTTGTAGAAAATATGCTTCGAAAGAAGTGACTAAAATATTGCTCGTATCCATGCACAATTATCTCCCCACCGTCGTAGTAACATGTCTATACAACATTATATCGCTAAAGGTGCAAAGGCAGATATATTTGCAATTATCTTCCTTGGTATTTCTTGGCGGAGTTAAAGCGCTCTCTGATTATTTCTTAGTTTTATTGTATAGTATTTTCAAAGTTAGTAAATAAAAACATTTTCATGATATGATTTCGCTGTCAGAACTGAAAAATTGATAACTGAAAATGAATAGAATCGTTGGTAAATGCAGGCTTATGCCACCACGTACAATAATATGGGAATATCATTATGAATATTAAATGATACAGGAGAATCAGCAAAAATTCTTACAAGTTCTGGAAAATGAGTTACCGCCCTGGGTGACACCAAACATAACCCCGACGCTGGTTGCATGTTTATTAACATGGGAAATAGATACGTCATTTTCACTCATGCCACCCCGAATAAGGCCACGCTCTTGGCTGAGGAAATAAGTAAGATCCTGTTCTCGTGAATAACACGCAACCCAAATTTGATAAGTGCATTTTATACATGAATAATTAGGGTACTTGGCATAGTTTCGTATCAGACTATCTATATTGTAAGATCCAATGAGGATCGAACCCACCAACGAATGCCAGCAAGATTAGCTTTCTCATTACAGTTAATTAATATGGTATGTCTGTTTCAGATATCAATTGTGGGAGATACTATGAAGAACATTCTAGAAACAATTGCCAGCCAGATTAGCTCACTGATCATTCAAATTCATATTTGAACGTTAATTTTTGACCAGATCTAGAGGATTTTTGAGGAAGTTCCTGCCCCACACGTTTGCACATGAGGTTCCCCGTTAAACTGACCTTGTGTCACATCCTATCGTCCCGGAGCTTCGGATGAATAGGAGCTAGCTTATCACTGTTTTACGATGTACGTCCTGATACTTTATTTTCTTTGTTTTCTTCTTTTTTTTTTTCAATTGATTTACCCGTTAATCCCAGTGGAAAAAATCATTGACACATTTGGATTGACAGTCTTTTCGGTTTTGTTTAGTAGAAAACAGTACTGAATTCGTTTATCAGGAACAGTGCATAGTTGGAGACAGTGGGTAGTATCTTGATTAGCGAAATTCTGAACACTCATTAGTATTACGGACACCAAACCAAGAAAACCACACTGTCCATTATTAAAGTTCATTATGCCAGGGCCGAGAATACAGAATATGAAGTCGTTGCTTATCGTTTGTTAGAAACAGGAAACAGCAACTCATGTTTTTCTCATAAACATGTTCCTAGCATTCGATATCTATTTCGTATATTATAAAGTTCATAGAACATGAAATAATATTTCCATATGCTCAATAAACTAAAGTTTATATATATATATATATACATATATATATATATATATACATATATATATATATATATATATATATATATATATATATATATATATATATGTATGTATGTATGTATATAAACTAGATCAAATATGACATAAGTTATATATTAAAGCCATAGCTGAATGGGAGGTGGTATTTGATCAAAACAGCTTGGCAACCATATAAATATATCTGTCTTGTTTTTAAATACCCAAGATTGTTACATGGTAAACAACTGATGATCCCACCAGAAAAGTCTCCTCAAAATACTTTAAATGAAACACTGAAGAAAACTGCAAAAATCGCATTAACAGATATTGGGAGATAAATGACTGAAATGACACAAAATTTCTGAAAAAAGTTATTTTTATATATCATTTCAAGCTATAGAGCTTTTTTAGAATATATACATATATAATCACTAACTTACAGCAATAATTCGAAAGACTGCACACACTGCTTAGATAATCACAATCACCACCAACACAGTCTGTTCAATAAAAGATTGGCGTTCATATCAAAATACGAAAACAAATTTATTCAACGATACCAGAAACTACACAATGACTCTAACGATTAAACATAGCCGAAAAGCATAAATTAATAAACCCTGATTAAATTTTTTTCTCAATAATATCAACAACGATAACAGCAGACAAATTACAGTTAGGAAACCAGACATTGTCAGTATTAATAAAAAAGACATTCATGCTATATTGATCGATGTCTCATACCGAGCAGACAGAAATATCGAACAGAAAGAAGAACGCACATAGAAATGTCAAGACTTGGATATTGAACTGCAAAAACATAGGATAAAACCATTAGAATTGTACAAATTGTTATTTGAACTGTTGTAAGAGCAACTACAAATCTCAAAAAGTATCTCCTGAAACTGAACACTGGGGACATAAGTATCAACCAGATTCAAAAAGTAGTACTCTTAAAAACATCATATCATAATCAGGAAACCACTTGAACTTCTAAGATCTAGTTGTTTTGGAGTTAATAATGAATGAGAAAACATAGACGCAGTGATAACTAGGAATGATGATGCTTATGATAAACAAATCGATCCTAAAATATATTAAAAAGAACATTAAAACCGTAAGCCCCCAACCCCACTAAATTAATTTAGCAATCAATACTCACCAAAATCAATTCAGTAGTTTCCAGTCGTAAATAAAAAAAATAACTGAATAATCTTAAAAATGAGTAAATAAATAAATCATTTTAAGCCGTCACTTTATAGAATAAAAAATGCAAACTATAAAACAATCAATAAACGAACATTTTACCCGAAACATTTCATGTATCTCATTAGCCCTTACCTTCACATAACCCTGAACACCATATACGTAGGGAGTGCTTTAGCAAGAGTAGCAAACACTTTGACTTGTGTACTAGCATGAAATTTGAAGTCGCTGCGAAGCACCGAATTTCTTATATCCAACTATTTACATATGCTCCATCCCCGATATCAAGTAGTCTTCATTCGTAGATAACCCAACATTAAAAAAGAATGGGAATAGAGCACTCTGGTGGATAAGGGAATTTCTGTGTAAATATATATATTGCATAAATCAGCCTTACTGACCGTCCAGTTTCGTAGTCCAGAGATAGGACATCGGCCTCCGGGTCTGAAGTGAAGGTTTCAATTCTGCTTCGCGATACTGGATGGGAAAATGGAAAGTCTACAGCCATACTGAAGAGATGTAATAAATCGAAACAGCTGTCTATGGATGACACAACAACAACTATATATATATATATATATATATATATATATATATATATATATACATATATATATATATATATATATATATATTTGATATTAGACTCACTACAGCTTGACAAATTGTTTCCATTTCTTCACATCTCTCCAAACGCACAAGTAAGACAAGGAAATGAACGCAGTGTTAGCGAGTTTGGGTACAGAATACGGAACGAGAGTGGTGAAGATATTGTAAACTTTGCAAGCACAAACGACTTCAAAATCATGAATGTATTCTTCAAAAAGAAACCCTATTGAAGAAAATGGACTTGGAAGAGCCCCAACCATGAAACCCAAAACGAAATAGACTAAATCCTGACAGACAAAAGCAACGCCATCAAAGACATACAAATTCTAAACCAAGTAAACATAGGAAGCGACCATAGAATGATTAAACGAAACCGTGAAACTCATTGGAAAGAGCAGAAAACAACAACAACATACAACAACAACAACATCAACAATGGAATTAGAGGAGGCCGACCTAAATAAAAACAATCAAAAAGAAAATACAAAAGAAAGTTTAGGACAACAATCATCGGGACCACTCTCGAAAAACTTCGGGGCTTCAAAGCAATAAACAAAGCGCTCAGGATAGAACAGAAAGAAATAACTACCATACTCGAAGAAAACTGAGACATAACTACAGACAGAGACAAAATTGTAGAACTCACCCAAGAAGTCAACAAAAAAAAAGGCATACGACTCAGTAGTTGTTCCCATGGTCATGAAGGCCATCATCCTGCAAGGGGCAGACCCTGTATACATCTGAGTACTGCAACAAATATACAGTCACAGCAACTCCTTAATCAAGTTACATAGAGAATTGAGCCCTTCAAGCTCCAAAAACGAGTAAGACAAAGTGATACCAGCTCACCTAAATACTTCATAGCCTGCTTGAAATGATCTTCTGAAACCTGGACTTGGGCTATAGTGGGATCAAAATTGACGGTAAATATCTGAGTAACCTCAGATTGGCAAACGACATCATCCTTTTTGCAGAAAACCTGCAAGACCTCCAGTTAATGCAAGATGAACTGGATGAAGAAAGCAAAAAAGTCGGCCTATACATGAACTTCACTAAAATGAGGGTCATGTGCAACAAACTCACCGAGAATAAGAGCACAACATTCAAAATCGAAGATGCAAAACTGGAGAAAGTAGGCCACTACCTCTACCTAAGACAATAAATCTCTATGAAACCCAAAAAAGAACAAGAAATCAAGCGAAAAATCAGTAGGATAGCAAGCCTTCGGTACAATAAGCTCAACTTCCAAAAACAAGATCTCATTAATCCGAAAAAGAAAAAAATACAACTGATGCAGTCACTTATGGAAGTGAAACATGGAACCAAACTAAGAGATAGACCCTCACACTGAAAAGCATGCAACATATATATATATATATATATATATATATATATATATATAGTTGAGAATAGAACAAACCACTTTGTTTTAAGAAAATATTAAGACAATAAATCAATGACCCCTTAACGATTCCTTGAACCCGGGTAATTTTGCATTGAACTCAAAAATATTTCCTCTGTTTGAGTACAACTAATTTTCTCATAATTCTATTTTTCAGTGTATGGTATTGTCCATCCTGGTTATCTACCTCTGTCAACAGGGTAGACGTATATCTTCTGTTCGTTGGAGTTTTGGTCCGTACACGTGATATACCTGGAAGTACCGAAAAGATTTTGACTAAGTAATGTAGAAGGGTGGACAATAGGTTTTGAAAGAACTGATTACTTTTGGGGGCGTATCAATGCTCAATTAACTCCCTGGTAAAAGCGTTGGCCGAAGTATGCGCTCTCTGAACTTTGTAGGAATCATTCTACACACGACTCCGGTCATATCTTTTTGGTTCTCCTAATTATTTCAAGTCCGCCCCCTATTGTTGCATCTCTTCCACTTCTCTATGAAATGAGAAAGACTAATTTTGACAGCCAAGAGTCGGGATAGAACCAGCAAATTAATAAAGAATATTGATTTTTTTTTTAATAAATTCAAAGGAGAGGACCAACAATGGTAAGAATACTAACTTAATGGAAATTTCAAGAGAGAAACAAAAGGAAATACATTTAACACGACTAAGACATGCTTGCGAAGAAGACATTTGTGGAGAGATAACAAATCTGCACGAATAAACTATATTAAGGTTAAGACAGTGAGGACACTGTTAGAAAACGTATATATCAAGATGTTGATTATGTATCAATATAAGTGCATGCAGTATGAAGGCTCACGGGTAGTAAGAGATTAAACATGATTGGGTGGATAAGGTGCTCCTATGGGAATTGTGCTAATGACTGTGATTTGACTATACAGACAAAAAGCATATACACGAACCAGAAGCTGCTCTTCGAAACTTTACATTGAAACTCAAAGAGATTGCCAAATCGATGACCAAAGACCAATTATTGTATTTGTAACCAAGGAGGAAAATTCAAGCAAAAAGTTTAGTATAAATGGAAGAGAATAAAATGATCGGAAAATATTCAGACTTTGTTAAAGGAGTGAAAAGATGTTGGATCATGAAGGTGATTTTTGTGACTATCATCTCTGAGATGCATGAAAGAGTCACGCAGAAGCGTGAAAAGTGGTTGGAAGATTTGGGAATCGGGGAAGGAATCGAAAGTATCGAAACAACGTGATTAAAATCAGCAAAAATATTGAGAAGTCTGATCTCCAGTGAGGATCGCTAGTTACTTGTGTTGTGAAAGAATCAATGGATACAAAGTAATAGGGTTAGTTAGTCACTCAATAGAGACCATCAGGTGACCAACGTGCCGTTTTAGAGGTGATCAATTAAAAAAGATTAAAGAGACATGATCAATGAATAAGTAACTCATCTCGCCTTCTGTTTGGCAGTGATATTTCAATCTGGATTTTCAAAAAACAAACATGAAGGCTGGCTCAAACTGAGGGTCAACTTATTATAAACCGACACGGCAAATCGAACTCCCTTTCAATACGATATTTAGAGATTGGAAATGTAAAAAAAAAAAAACAAAAAAAAACAGCTGGGACATAGTAAGAAGTAAATATTGAAAATGTCTGTCACTTGGTTCCTTTACCTGACCAGCTTGAAAACTGCAGAAACTTATTTTTACTGTTCGATGACAATTTTGTTTGACGGTTTCCGATAATGCTAACCTGGCTGTCATCTGATCCGTAGAACCACCAGCAATTAGAATGTACGCTCAGTATCATTGTAATAGTAGCAATACCTCTGCTATCTCTAATATAACTTAATACTACAAATGAGTAATAGTAAATACCATATTCATTATTTTGAGATCAGAAAATTAACAGAATTAAAAAAGAAATCTGATTTGAGAGCTGATTATCAAAGAAACCCAAAAAATGTTGAACGTGTCAATAATTCAACTAATCCGAAGAAATCCTGCAACGAGATTAATCAAATATTGTGGCATCTAGGCAACGCCTCATCAAGGTAGAAAAAATCGCACCTATTTTTGCAAACTAAAACGAAAAAAGACTGTAAGGTTGTGGGTGTGGTTGCTACATTAGAAGACAGGGGTAAGATCAAATGAATCAAGGCTGAGGTGAAATTGAAAAGAATGAAAGGATACAGAACTTCACTCGAGATCAGAATAAGCTGCAAAGCATGAGGACTATGGCATCTATGACCTTCCCAAAGTAACTGTAGACAAAATTCCAATAATTTGAGATTTGAGAAAGGTTTGTGACTGCCAGGATGCCTGTAGAGGATTCGGCAAAAATACCGAGGAAGATGCTTGAGATTGAAGTAGACTGACAGATAAGAGCGACAGAAATATTAATGCAAGGGCGACACCGAAAAGTACAAAAAGGAACCTTTTTTAATGCAGGAATTGATTGTCAGGAATTTGAGCGATCGACTTGCGTTCAAAGGTCCAGACAAAAAAGATGAGATCAAAACAGACCTCGAGAAAAAGATGTGTATATTTTCACTAGCAAACGTTATCATTGATATTTATTCAGATAATGCATAACCCATGTGTTCAATTTGATGAAGAATAGACATACTTGCGACAGTGCAGAGTATTTCATTCCGGAGAAGAATCCTTTAAGCCATGATACATAATTGCTTATCAGTATAAAGTTGTTTTTTAGGTGACTTCAAAATTATGGACGTTAGCTTTTGGTGACGACTAACCAAAAAACAGCGAAAGTAGTTATCGATCTTTCCAAAACCAGTCGCTCGGTCGTATGGTCACGATAAGCAATGTTTCCAATTCATTCAGGTCCAGTATCTATTGTGCAAATGTCAGAATAAAGTTAGCTCAACACCTGGATGTTCATTATTTTTTTTCTTCTTACAACTTTTCCCAATAATTTGATGCTACTATCAGAGAACTGTCTAGACGGATAACCGAACAGAGATGATTTATGTTAAACTGGAGACTTTCACGTTTTATGCGTTTATTTCACGAAACAATTCTTTTGACTGTTGGGGCCTGATAGCTATACCATAATCCAAGATCGGTTTGCGGTTGATAAATATGTAGATACTTTTATGCTCTCATCTATAAAACAGCCAAACACACACACACGCACACACATACACACACACATACACACAAACATACACATACGCACTCACATACACATGTTCATACGCACACGCACACAGAGAAACATACGCACGCGCAGTTTCATGCAAACACACGTATATTTTAGTGGAAACAATGAAACTGAATACGTGTATTTGTGTTTGTGACTCAACTTTGTTGAGCGATAAGGGAAGCCGACACACTTTCTTTTCTTCATCTATCTATTCAGTTAAAGATAGATATTCAGCGATAGATAGATAGATAGATAGATAAATAAATAGATAGATTGATAGATAGATAAATAAATAGATAGATTGATAGATAGATAGATAGATAGATAGCATTCCAGGTTCAATGTAAAGTCACTCGTTAAAACAGGACATTATCGTTTTATCTTGGGAGTGAATTGTACAGCTTAATACGTTTCAGCAGTTTTTTTCTCCTACTAAACATATATACAGACTACCAAACCGGTGGAAATGATTTTCAACGCTTGATTTACATATTTAGAATAAGTTGGTTATCTCAAGTATCGTAAAATGGGATCTAGTTTCAAGTTAAGTATTTATTTGATAACTATCTGTCTCCATTGGCATACCCGACTCTGGAGCATCGTTCTGCGAGAAATCCCCTACACGAAACCTCACCAACGAATACTGACACCTTCGTTCATTCGCATTACTTTGTCAATAAACACGGCAAATCTCTCATTTTGGCATTTGATTTGCAATATACCTTCCTTATGTAAACAAAAATATTTTGCTATTTTCATTATCAGTATCGGTAAACAACACATGCCAATTTGATATGACAACTGTCACAAAACAATCAAAAGTGATCTTTAAGAAGAAGTTAGTCAGAACAAAACTCTCCTGATACCATTTAACTAGAAAAGCACAACAAACTTTGTATCCTCTCATTACCTCTATTGCAAGGACATCAACTTCTATCTAACCTTGTCAAAAGCAAATTAGTCAAGACTCAGCAAGTAGGTAAATGCTGCCTGTGTGGAGACAAAAGAAATCTTAACAAATGTAGCAGATTTGGTCAGGAGAGATGTACAATGAAGATGATTGGGTAAGAACAGTGATAGACAAGGAATTGTGCAAATCCCTTGGTTACTTGGAAGAGTGCTGGAGTATTGAGGAGACTCCCTGCCTCTGGATATTCAGTGAAAGCCATGATTTGCTACTGACATGGCGCCTCAGAGATTACAATGATAATTATACTTATGAAACGATGAAAAATTCAAATACAAAAACGCTTAAAACTGAACATCTTTCACCTGTTTCCGGAACGCCCTTGTCATACAAGATTATGAACTGCTGTTTCTGGGACTGGTTACCATACACTGCCTCCTATTATGCCGTTGGCCTTATCGATTATACGTGCTTTTATTTGATTCAACTTGGACCAAACGATATTTATATGTATACAAAAAAAAGCCATATTCTATCAAATGTTTGTGTCGGTTTTTTGTGTTTTTTTAACATTTACTCCATGAGAGCTTGGATGCCGTGCATTACCCAGGGGAAGAGCATCCCTCCAATTGGTTTCCCATCCTGTGGAGCCAGCACACACTTACAAAAAAAAATCCAAATATAACCACGCAGACAACCAAATTATATTCTTTAGGGATGTTTAAAAGGGCTTGACCCTCCTCTCGTTGAGCTTGCACACAAAGGAATATAACAAGGGCTCCTCATATTTGATCAATTCACAAACAATGATTAGTCTTACTTTGATTTTGAAGTGCCCAAAACTGACTTGATCCTAAATTTTCTCTTAATAACATCTGGTTTCATCACTCTATATCTTATGTTCATCTTTGGGTCGAATTACGCATGGACAGAGTTTTGTAGCCCATCTAAGATTCTACGAAACATAAAATTACTTAGAAACAAACATTGATCGTCTATATATTATTAGATTTCTGTAATAATTGGTCTTGTTATTTCTTTTTTCTCGATTTATATCCTTATTTTTTATCTTCTGATCCTCTTTCATTTCTCTCTTTTTTTTCTTTGTTATCTTCTTGTGAGGGATTTGATTTTCTTCTGTTTTTCTACGGATTATAATCCTGGTTATATCTTGCTTTCTTTTTTCTTTCTCTCTCTTTTTTTCTCTTTTTTTTTTTTTCGAATTCTTATCTTACTGCTAGATCTTCTTCTTGTTTACATCTCGTTGCTCTTTCTTTTTTGTTAAAAACTCCTTCTTCTTCTTCTTCTTCTTCTTCTTCTTCTTCTTCTTCTTCTTCTTCTTCTTTTTCTTCTTCTTCTTCTTTTTCTTCTTCTTCTTCTTTTTCTTCTTCTTCTTCTTTTTGTACTTCTCCAAGTAGCATTTTCTTCTTCTTCTTTTGTTATTCCTAGTTGCTTCTACTTAGTAATTATTCTTTTCGAATTGCTTCTTCTCTGTTATACGTCGTTCTTTTTATAATCTTTTATCTTTATTCCTATTTCATCTTTCTCCATTTCCTATTTTTCTCCTTCTTCCTCTTCCTATTTCTTCTTCTTCATTATCATTTTTTCCTCCCACACTTCTTTTCCTTCTCCTTCATCTCCTCTAACCGCCCCCTGCATTCTTCTCCGTCTCGTTTTTATCATTTCATTTTCCTTCTCTTTGTCATCTTTTCCTTCGATTTCTTCGAATAACGTCAACTAGTACACGATATATAGTCACAGTTTCAAGTCTTTATTTATTCAGTCCCTTCTTTACCGACTGTCTCATATCCCTCGCATTTATAAACATCCGTTTAGTCATTCCAAGCCCATTCCCGTCATCCTTACTCCCTTCCTCTCCTTTTTTTTCTCTCTTTCCCTCTGAATTTCTATCTCTATCTCTCTTTCAAGCATCAGCGTGAGATTTTCAACGTTTGTCACGTCTTTTCAGTCCACTGACTAAGACCATTGAATTTTTAATGTTCTATGGCCGAACGAGTGGTTTAGCGCGATGAGATGTCTCCTTGTCTGGCCGCGGGCCTTCAACAATAAGTCATAAAAAAGCAGCTGTAGTCGGCTTAGCTGCGTTGCATTTTACTCTCTCTCTCTAATGATCTCATAAGGAAATGTGTGTCGTAGCCTTTTTTATCATTGTGTTTTTATAACTGTGTGTCCGTTAGTCGGACCAAGGAGCATCTGAACGATTATTTCAATTCCAGTATAATTTAAGGAAAATCATTGATGTCATATATCAACATACAGAGGCCATACTTATATAGAGGCTAATGCATCTCTTTTCCAACACGAGATTATTAACGCAAACCAATTCCAGGTTTTTCTTTTGTTTTTTTTTCTGTAACTTATATTTCTCATGGCATTCTTTCATTTTAAATTATAGATTGTATCAACACGAAATTGAATTACTTATACTAATATACAAAATCGTCAGGGGTTATTGAGTTTCCACACAAGTACCGACCGATGGTTTACACTGGAAATTGAGTGACTGCGAATCTTCTCAAATAACACCATCTCCGTGGTCTGGACTATTTGAACCGTTCCAAGAATTTCTAATATATCTAATCTCCCCTATAGTGCTTTGGTACTTAACGCAGCACATATTCTAAACTCGACTGTTTCTTTCATATCCCCCAATTTAACTTGCATGATTTACTACTATTCTTGTATTTACATGATCATGTCTACTGGTTATCACTGGAGACTGGATAAAACTAATTCCTTCAAGTATCCAGCATACCTCAACAATGCCTTCATCTGGGCAGTTTTAATTATTCCTTAGATTCTCCAGTCATCTAATCTCGATTTTTGTGTTTTGGAATTCCGCCAACCATTATGAGTAAATGGAAATACAGACTCGCCATCATAGTCAATAACTGAACAACCATAGCGACAAAACTTGAAGTCATGTGAAAAAGAATTCATCAGAGATTAAATATGGTCAGCATAAATTTTATTTATGACAACACTGGCATTTTCCACGGCAAAACACCTATATTAGAATAAGAACACATTTAGAAGCATCTACATTCTCCAGGATGTTTTTACACAATTATTAATAAACTGCACATATCAAAATAAGACTTGATAAAGTTTTAAAAAAGAAAGGGATTTTAGAAAGAAAGTACTGATGCCAATGTTCAAATCTGTAGACAAAACGGTATGACCAGGAGCACTGGAATACACAAACGCATGTGCGTATAAAAAAGGAATAGAACACTCTGCCATCTTTGGTGGCAACGGTTATTCAATAATTATAACTTGCTTTAATGGAAACTTTCCATTACTGAAAAATAGAAGAGTTGATCGTTTTATTTCCTTACACTTACTGCTTTAGAAAAAAATAAAGAATTCGGTGGTAACATCTAGTGTTCTAAACTTAACATGATTTATTCATGGAGTTCTCTGAATGAGCTGCTTATTCCTTTTCTTCAGCTGATTTCGAAGAAAAAGCTTAGAGTATAGTGCGTATAGTCGCAGCTGGAATTTTGTTAGTTTCTTTATGACGCTGTGTCAAGAGGAAGAAAAATGAGAATTATTTTCCTCTTAAAATATGTTTAAACAGAACAAAATCCAACGAAAGCAAAGATTTTCTCTTTTCTGTTGCATTGAGTACTTTTGTTTCTTTTCAGTGTTCTCATCTGGTATTTTGCTTTACAAAATATTCGTATTTCAATTTGAATACATGTATCCACTATATAATACCCGTCAAAAATAATCTCATTATTTTTGAGGATTTAAAAATTTTTTAGAATCAGATACATAAATTCAACTCAATTCCTATGTTATTTCAGCAACAATTTACATTCTAAGAACAGAGGTAGCTATAAAAAGATATTTGATAATACACTTAAGGATAATAATTAAGAAAAGCTAAAACTGAAACGTTAGTCGAATCAAGCGCCCTAAATACTTTAGTTATAGTGATGTGAAAGTTGATAAAATTGAAAATAGATCATTTCCAATGATTGTTTTTAAATGATTAAGGCAATAAGTTTGAAATAATCTCACCAAGTTGTACAATTAGAATTCGAAATAATTATAACAGTACAATTTTTAGGAACAAGAAATCCCACTAGTCGTAAAAAGAAGGGTCTTCAACCAATGCTTTCTCTAATAGTCACGTAGAAAACTGAAATGTGAAACTTGAGCATGCTGTATATCACATGGAAAGATCGCAGAACAGCACAGTGTATCAGAGAAAAAAATCAGGAGTCTGGAATATTGTAGAATCCATTAGGGAACTCAAATGGTTATGGGTTGATCATGTTGCAAGAATTTCAGCTATCACGACTCAAAAGGTTGATACCAAAGGATTATATGCAAAACTGGCCGAAAAAAGATGGCGTGACAAGTCCAGTAAGTATTGCTTCTGCGACACTCATGACAGAGAGGCCCAGCGAATCCTAGGGAAGGTCTATGTCCAACGACGGACACTAAAAGAAAAGGAGTGGTAATAGATGGTAATGGGGTGAGGGGAGAGGGGCAAGAAATTAAGTGGAAGAAGGCAGGGGGTACGTATTGATACGGGGGGGGTACCATGGTATGAAAAGTTTTAAAGTTTTAAAAGATAGCAGTAAAGAATAGTGCGAAGGGTTCAGAGATTCATTCACAGTTTTTTCTAAGAAAAAGTCCTCTCGAGGTTTGTTACGAATATCGATTATCTATAGTTATGCGCC
>OY735199.1:27671202-27698702 GCA_963457665.1 Thysanoteuthis rhombus | reverse complement strand
AACGAAAACGCAACGGCATGTTTTCAGTATAGCTTAGCAGTTATTATCGCCATGGAGAAGAACAATATGTCAACAAAACACGCTGTATTCTCCATAATACAGAGAGAGAGAGAGAGAAAGAGAGAGAGGGGGGTGCCCATTGCCATATTGTGTAAAGTATATCTCGTACTTTATTGTACGAACTTTTGTTTTCAGATAGTTGGAATATCAACACTTTCTTGGAATTTCGTGTGAATGAACAAGTTATTTTCTTTGATATGTGTGTATAGGACTAATATAAGTCTAAAACAGTATAAACAGTGCTTTAGTGTGGGAATCTGGAGCAGAAGACATTTCTTAACGTAGGGGATCCAACCTTCACTGAGCACCCCATAATGCTTGCATTGCTCCTTGTATTGTATTGTTAGAATGCATCCCGCCCGTTAGTCACCTATGGAGCTGAAATATGACTGCAACACACACTCGGGAAAGAATAGAAACGTCTAAGAAACGCAAAAGGCAATGGACTGGTCATGTTGCAAGAATGACAGACAACTGATGGGCGCCACGACCCACCAGATGGATCTCTAGAGATCAAATGCAGAACTGAAGCCGATAGAACATATTAGTGAGACGAACTGGACAGGTTCAAAAATATTGGCTCCGCAACGCCCACGATATAAAAGTGTGGCGAATCCTGGAGTAAGTCAATGTCCAACGATAGACGATAAAAAGCTACTGATGATGATGACGATAGGTGAGAAAAACCTACATTATGGGGTATTTATTTTAAAGATTTTGCATGCATTGAGTAATTAAAGAATATGAGGCCAGGGAAAAAAATTCTACGGTATTATTTCTTGATTATCGGCTGCACCAAAAAATCACTTTCAGCATGCATAATTATGATAAGAGATAATATGAGACCAGGTAAAAAAAAATATGCTCAGATCAGGTATAAGAAGATTAATACTACGTGGTATTATTTTTCAATTTATGGGAAAAAAACGTCTGAACGTCTGTTGGAAAGAGTCATATAAAATAATTGTTCGAGAAAAAGTCTTTAAAATAATGTTGAAGAATGGAAACGATTGTCGTTTGGAAGAAATAAACAATAGTCGTTAAAAAATGTACACAGGTGCATCAAAGAATAATTTGAGGGTCGTATAAAGGAATAGGCGTTAAAATAAAGTACAGTGATGCTTCAAACAATTAAAGTAAATTTCGAAAAATGAAATAAACGAAAAATGGTCGACAGCAAAGGGCTTCCAAGACTCAAATGAGCATATATATATATATATATATATATATATATATATATATATATATATATATATATATGCATATATATGTATATATATATATATGATAGAATAATATATATGTGACAGAACTATATATATATACATATATATATATATTGTGTGTATATATATATATATATATATATATATATATATTGTGTGTGTATATATATATATATATATATATATATATATATATATATTGTATATATGATAGGATGCATATATAAAGATATATATAGAGAGATAGATGGAGAGAGAGAGATACACGTGTGAAGGGAAACAAACTCAGCAAACAAACTCAGCAAAGGCCTTGACTCAAAGGAGCAAAGGTAACTGGATAGCAAAAAAGACAATGAAGTGTGCTGGCCATCCTTTCGATCGCAGTGTATATGGGGATAAAGGCAGGGATGAAAGGGTTGGGAAATGAGTCATACTGATGTGTCACTCGCTGCACACTTTTTGCTTGCCTACCCCTTTCCACCCCTCCCGTCTAATGTTCTCCTCCGACCTTTTAGTTCCCTTTTACTCTCCATTAAACAATCTGTTCCTCTTGTCCTACCACTCAGTTTTATTCTATCTCTCTTTCTCTAGAAAACAAGCGAATATATCTGATTTTTTTTGACAATGTAGTAAGGTGTTAATTAACACTGACGCAGACGTATAGACACGAACGAACATGCTCAACAGTCGCACAAGGTTTTTATATCTCAGATTATTTTCAACAAATTGAAGATATAAATTACAGTAATCTAATTAGCTTACATAAAAAAAACTGTTTCTCTTAAATGCTGACCGTTTTTAAATTCTAAAAAATCTTGCTCTTTTATTAATATTTTGCATAACATTTCGAATGATTCATTTTCTCTTCCAAGTACTTTTGCACCTTTTTAACGACTATCTCTTGCTTATTTCTTTTGTTCGTTATTTCTTATGTTTGAAACACTTTCCTTCTTTTTTAATGACTATTTTTCGTTTATTCCTCTCCTAAGGATAAAAGCAAGTATCTTATAAAAGGAATAGCCGTTAAAAAGTACAAAAGTGCTTCAAAGAATTAGTGTAGGTCGAAAAATAAATCAGCTAGAAATATATACGTCCTATAAAAGAAACAACCCAGAAATAATGCTGAGGATGTAGAAATGTGCTTTGACGAATAGAAGTGAGTGTCGTATGATAGAAATAAACGAGAAATGGTCGTTGGAAAATTGGAAGAGTGCCTCAAAGAATAAAAGTGAGGGTCTTATATGAGAAATAGATAAGAACTGATTGTGTGTTATATCTCCCTTTTTTGATGCGTCAATACAAAAAAGCTTTATAACTATATGTTCAGAATCTAAGACTAGATGAAAAAAATGTACCGACACCAAACACTGAATTGTTTAGGTTTGGGGATGTTTCGTCCAACTTAGAAACTCAAGTGTTTGAGTTTTGTCCATCAGAGGTTTTGTCCCCGGGGGCATTTTGTCCAACGATCATAGTAGTAATTGTCTGTGAGGGTAGATTGCAAACGCTTGCTCCACGCTGCTTAAGGCTTTACTTTTATTCGGTAAGCTCATTGACAAACACACGGCTATGCCCTATATACACACAAAGGAAGAGAAATGGGGGCGGGGAGATGTTCAAATTGTTCCCCACTGACCAGCGGTTACCGGATAGTTGGAGACGTTTCTGGCAAGAAAAAAACACCAAAAATGGCCAGATCCAAAAAAATATCCATAAAATAATGTGATACTGCAGTAGCAGTACTCACCAAAAAAAAAAAAGAAAGTTTTGCACAGAGTACTATGACAAGTTCATCTTAGCTCAATCAAATCTATGTTTCTAAGTCCTCAAGTAATGGTCCCCACTAATTCTCGACCATCGATCTCTACATTCGATTTTGGTTGTTCCCTCCTTCATCAACCCCAGGGATGTACAAAAAATAGCGTTAATTAAGAAGAGTTGCAGTTTTAGACATGATTTCGTTTCATTTAGGTGTTTCATGTTTCTATTTTTAATTAAAAGCAAACCAAAACACAAATATAGCCAAACCAGAAAGTTTACAGCCAAATGCTTTTTTTATGTGCCAGATTCATCAAATTCGGCCATAAAAGTCCAAAATTGCAACCCCTAAGTACATTTCAGCTAATTTTATAGTTTAGCCACACTCCTATCGCCCGTTTATCACCTACTGCCCTTTTCCCGTTTTTCACCCTATTATTTATCCCTACCCCCAACTCGCTAATTCAACCCCTCTATCCATTTATCCTTCCTTCTTTCTGACACCCACTACTCAACAATGATCACTTCCCAACGTCTCGACACCCCGGTGGTTACCATGACAACGATTAAAATACGATTTGTATGCTTTAACTTAACAATCAATCAGTTGTTTTATCTCCCCCCACCCCGCTGCTTTGTATATCCCCTCGCTTCAGCCAAGTGGCTGAGAACTTTCCTTTTTATCGCAGACTCACTGACTGTCCTTCCCCCACCCCCGTTGGGCCTTCGCGCTTATCGCTTTCGTATTCAAGTCTGTATCCAATTATACACGTTCGTTTTTCTCATACTACACAGAATCGTAAAATTACGCTTGAACATTCTCAGTGGATTTTGCCATTTCACGTGATATCGCACAAAACCTACCTTGAGGTTGATAGCCATTTTGTATTCATCGCAATTTTTATGGGGTCAGATAAAGTTGTTGAAGCAGAAGACTGAAGCTGCAATTTCCTGTGGTTTTATTATCACACATCACAAGCAAAAATGAGAATATATTTTGGGCTGTCTCGTTAGTGAGCAGAAAGAGACATGATGTTGGCTAGGATATATATATATATATATATATATATATATATATATATATATATATATATATATATATATATATGTAACGTATGTATATATATATATGTAACGTATGTATATATATGTATATATATATATATATGTATATGTAACGTATGTATATATATACATATATATATATATATATATACATACATATATATATACATATATGTAACGTGTATATATATATATATATATATATATATATATATATATATATATATATATATATATATATATATATATATATATTTATATATATATACAAATTGCATCATATATATTACATAGAAAAATATTTGAAATGATCTTCCGTGGTTACATGATTTTAGTATCACTCTCCGTAGACAACGTAAATAAAATGAATAGATAATGAAAAATGAGCTACAGCAGGATACGAACCTGTCACCGATAGGGTAGCTGTTTTAACGTAGCGATGCTCTTATCGTTGTGTAAAACAGCCACCAATAATGTAAAGGCCCAAATAGCTGTTTTGATACCAAGTTTCCGTCTCGTTCATCCTCAGTCCATTCGCTACTCCCAACGCGACTGTTGCGTATTCACAAACAGACATATATGACCCGATAGAATGAGCATAAATTGTGTTATATGATATAAAAAAACTTTTTGGGGATGATTTGTCATCGTTACACGGTTAATGTATCACCGTGGATAACGTTAATAGAATCTAACGTAGCGATGATCTCACCATTGAGCCAAACATTCGTCGATAATGCAAAAGCCGAAATACCTGTTCATATATACATATATATATATATATATATATATATATATATATATATATATATATATATACACATATTACTTTATAAAGTATAATAAACAGAAAATATCAAGTGAAATATGAACATGTATTCATATTTATCTTTCACTTCATAAAGTATATGTATGTGCATATATGTGTGTGTCCGTGTTCTCATTTCATTTTATATTTTCTGTTTACTTAATGTTGAATCACCCTTTGAAACACTAAAAATTACGATACTCGAATAATTAAAGATAAATTACCTAATATAATAGCGATGGGCTCCATATTGTCGATCCATAAATAGATATCTCCACCATTTTTGTTATATGCTAGTAGAATGATTTGAAAGACTGTATTTAGAAATTACAAAATCTTTAAACTAAAATTCTCTTTCAGATAAATTATGAAGTTTATGACTTTCACCGCGGTGCGCCAGACTGCTCTTTCATAGGCGCTTCGGAGCCATTAATTTCTGAACCTGTCTCGTTCGTCAGGTAATCTTATATTTTGCCGATCGCATTTTCGCATATGATCTTTGATACCCAGCGGTTGTTTGACTTTCAAATTCGAGTAGTGATGTCCAGCTGATGTATTAAATTCTTACAACATGTCCAGCCATTGCCATGTGCGTTTTCTAATGGTTTCTACTATATATCTCGTTCGCGTTTTTTTCTCTCTCTAATGTACTATGCTGTCTTGTGATGTCTCCAAGTAATGTTGAGCATGGTTCTCTCTTTTGCTCCATAGTCAACGCGGAAGATGAGTGAAAAAATATATACAGACGATTATTTGGCGATTCCTGAACAGTCGATTGTACTTACACAGAACCACTGAGTTTCTTATTTCCCCACTCCTGGTAATAGCTACTTTACTCAGAAAGTAATGATATACTTCGTTGGAAATATAAATTAACACGTATTGTGATACAATTTGATTAGCATAATCAGTTTCATCAAAATCTAACGATCACCTCATAATGTTTGTTTCCTTTTAACCTTTCCGTACGTCAGAATGGATATAAAATGAATTAGTAGAATCTGATTGAATCAGTAAAATATGTTGCATTTTCATTTTTCACTGACGGAGATGGGAAAATCGGATATGAGACAAAAATCAAACCGGACAAAACGTTTGAGGACTAAAACCTCACTGACTAAACATCCGTACTTGAAGAGCCAAGCCGGAAAACCGTTAGATTACATGACATTTTTAGTGATTAGTAACACTACTAATGTCGTTGTTTTTTTTACTGGGTCTCATATTCTAAACATAAATTTTGAACGCTTTTTCTATTTATACAATATTTGAAAAAAGTAATACCACATTATATGTATTTTTTACCTGAACTCATATCCCAAGCTCACATTTTTGAAAGGTGACTTTTTTTAACTGTCCTTAAACCAACTTATTGAAAAAATAATTCAACGCCTGATTCGTTTTTTTTTTAACTGCTCTCAAAATAAATTCTCTCACTGGGTCCCATTTTCCAAATAAATATTTTCTATAACTTTTTTTTCATGCAACCATTTGAAAACTCTTTCCATACAAAGTCGTCAGACTTGATAATTTGTGGAGTTGCCTGCCATAATTGTTATGTGAAATTATTTTCTGCCTGTCTTACCAAACTACGCCTTCGAAATATTTCGATTACTTCTTTTCAGTGTTGCCAATTTAGACATTTCATATCTAAAATTAAATAATTTCAAAGCACAGAAGTCGAGGGAGATAATTTATTGAAACGATGAAGAAAAATCTATGATTTCGAAAACTAATTTACGTTTATGAGATATTTCGAGAACTGATGATACAAAAAATTCAAACTCGTCACTGCAGTGCCTTGTGTGTCGACTCAGGCAAATTTTATCTCCGCTTATGACCAGTTGTTGATTAATCGCTCTGCATGCAGACCTATAGAATTTTCTTCAATTGTGGTTAAATACCACGCAGTATCAAATTTTACCTGATCTCATATTCTAATCTGATATTTTTGAAGCTTAACATTCTTATTGCCATTCGAAGATTTTCTTATACAACGAAAGTTGAGGTTTTTTTCCTGTTTCTTCGTCTATAGTTATAGACTCTTCAACGAACGGGTAACGATTACGATATCAGCTTTTTACAATTTTTCAGGCGACATTATGCAACTCAATACTGTGAAGTATTATCTTTATATACCTGGAATCCTAAAAAAATGTCGATCTTTAAAAAATGTGCGATTAGAATATGAGGTCAGGTAAAAAAAATAATGTAATGTGGGATTTTTTTCTCGAAATTTTGGATGCATAAAATAGTCACTAATTACTGGCTTTTTTTTTGTTATACTTTAATTTAACCAAGGAATTTTTGTTTGGATCTGCCTTTTAAAGTTGGAGATTTTGTCAGTGTGTTTTTTTGTTCGAGAGTTTTTTGTCCTCGGAGGCTTTGATGTTATGTTTTCCTGCGTGTGCTTTTTGTCCGGGGAGGTTTCGTCCGATCCGATTTTTGTCACCTCCGGTATCTAGTCAACAGAAACTGATTTGATGACCAACACTCTAATGACAAATGTTCCCAAAAACAGAAATTCGCAAAGCTTGGCTACGTTTGGCTCAAGGCCATGAAAGAGAAAGAGAGGGGGGAGCAATGAGAATCGAACTCACTACAATAGCAGTAAATTGCAAGATCATCGTGACTTTTTCACCACTGCTTTATTTTTTAGCACTTCATCAAATTCAGGGCTTCCACAAATAATGCATAATTTCATTTATGATAGAAAAAAAGGGGAGTTAACGATTAAAGCCCAAAAATAAACAGTAAATTGTATTAGTTTTAATGGAAAGGATTATTATTTTTCTCTAATTCTTTCAGCGGCAATGTTTGTTTTGTTTTTTTGTTTTTTGTTTTTCAGGGTTTTTTTTTCAGCGCAATTCAAGGTCACAAATGAAAAGGACGAGAAAAGGGGGGCAAGGGAATTGAGGAAGACAGGGGTTACTGGATGGTTGGTGTTGGCAATTCATTATTATTCCGGGTTGTGTCAATTCCCTTGCCAGGAAACTTGTGTCGCTGTTATGTCCCGCGTGTGTTGTACAGGCGGTTATGCCTCGCTTCGCTTAATTTCTTCTCGTCCATCTTTCTCCTTTCTGTTTATCAAAAACTTCAATAATGGAAACAGATGCATAGATACTTGACATTTCCCGAATCCCCGGACATCTGTTATTGTGGAGCAGTTGGCATTATAGATATAGAGAGAAAAATAATAATTAAATACACTGTAGATTCTCGACAGAATGATTTAGTAGATATTAACAACCAAAAAAAACCTCATGTTATGGTTATCCACGCAAACAATATAGAGAAAATACACAAAAACTGTATGATATGAATATAAATAAATAGTAAACATAAGAAATTAACAATATGAATACAGTGGAATTAAGAGTAGGAAAACTTGATAAATATTAACAATATTATCACGATTGAAAAATAGATGAGAAGTGAACATAAATTTGATTATTCCGATTAGATTTACTTTCGCTTGCATTTTTTTCTGATTGATGAAATCGGCACCAGCTTTTGAAATATAACAGAAAATTAAAAGTATTAATAGACCATTTATATTTTCTTGTCTGATAACGGATAATTCAATAATAGTCATCAAGTCAGAAGTATATATAAATGGAACCACTATCTCCAGGTGGTGAAATTGTAATTAGGAGTTCAGTTTGAAGTATTCATGGCTTCGTTTAACAAGTAAATGATCGGTATATGAAGGATAGAGACACAGAACTCTCCGTGGAAATATGAAAGTCTGGTATTTATGGAGAGATTCTACGCATAGATGACTTGCAGACTTCAGATTTAGCTGGATGCTAGGAAAGTAAATCTAGGCTGGAAAAATGAAGGCCTCGGAATAGAGAGCGAGTGTCTTACCAAATTCAGATTTGCTGAGAACCTCAATGCCC
This sequence comes from Thysanoteuthis rhombus, assembly GCA_963457665.1. Taxonomy (NCBI): domain Eukaryota; kingdom Metazoa; phylum Mollusca; class Cephalopoda; order Oegopsida; family Thysanoteuthidae; genus Thysanoteuthis; species Thysanoteuthis major. The sequence continues at coordinate 27,689,883 of OY735199.1, read as the reverse complement.
TTCAAACGATGCTTGACAAACTGTACGAAGAAAGTAAAAAGGTTGTTTTCGACAAAAACATCTGTAAAACAAATCCCATGAACAACAAACATTTTGAAGTAAAGGACCCAACAGTCGAAATCGAAAAAGCAGAACTTAGGTAAGGAGATCACTTCATCTACCTAGGACAACGAATCTCAATGAAGTCCCCCAAATAAAAAGAAATCAAGCGAAGAATCAGAAACTTTCTGTAGAGCTAGCTCAACCATGAAAAATCCTACAGCACAGTATATCGGAGAAAAGACAGGAGTACCATACACTATGGAAACTGTTAGAAAACACAAATGGCAGTGGGTTGGACATGTTGCAATGTCAGACAACCAATAGATATTACGTTTTAAAGAGAATAGAAATTTGCGATCATCTATGTGTTACATTTCTAGACTTTGGTTCAAATATTTTTTTCTACTATTCAATAAGAACTGCAAGTTTACTGAACGGCTTGTGATTCCACAGAAGATCTTTGTCACGCAGTTTTTGTCAAATATTTTTATCATTGAAGATAGTCCGCATGAATTCAGCAACATTAGGCTGTGTGCTGCCTACATATCTCTGTTGTATCCCATTGCTGATACCAATCTCGCTGTACATACTTTCTGAATGATTACAAGTAATCAACATTGGTGAATCTTTTTTGCCTGATTTGAGATGTATCTGATGCAATTACATAAGATGGCTTTTCATGTGACGGAACGATCTCCAATTTCTCATGATTGATCGGTTCTCTCTTCTTATAACTTGATGCAATAATGAGCCCCGCTTGTTGTCGTTACATCTCTCATTTGGATTTCCCTTCACAATACCTATACTTTGAAGATGTACTCCTGTATCAATTTCAACTTTTCTAGCTTTGTCAAATGTTTGCAAGTCATCTTTAATTTGCAATTTATCTACAATATATACGAAAATATTAATCCCCCCAAGTAGGTAAAATCGATGGCCTTCGATCTTATGACATTGGTGACAATATAATTTCATTTTCAACTGGAGGTACGTGGCCAAAATCACCAGGAGTAACCGTTTGAATTCTTCTCAAGGTGTTTCCACTTCACATAATATCTTGAAGACAAAAGTCACTTCGGAGAAATTTGTTAGTTCCCACGATGCAAACTCCATCAATGGAAGGTTTTGGTTGGTAAAGTTAAGAGTTGACTTCCCAATTGCCGGCATTTTCATGCATTCATGACCTTTTTGTGGTTGCATTCTAAACACTCTTTCAATAGTTTTGCCACGAATGATGAACGCTGCATTTCCAGTTAATAACATATTCACGATACCATATTTGTTGAAATCACTGCCAGAGTATATTCGATAAGTTTCAGTGACTTCAATCGATATTTTGATAACATGACATTGGCCTGTTCAAGCATCTCCACCTACGTGCACATAACATGGCTGTCTGTTTTCGCTGACTTCCAGAATTCTCCCAACAAGACCATAAAAAAATTCATCGTTGCTGACGTCTTAATCCAGAGATCAAAGCTAAAATGCCCATAAAAATTGAAAATCATGAATTTCAGACATGTCTGATATCATATCAATTAGATCTTTGAAATGACTTGGAAATTCTCTGCATCTTTTCTCGCAATTTTTTCAAAACCATTGATATCCGTTAATTCAGTTGATTCATCTTCAATATACCTTTCTTGATTCTGATCCTCTTCCTCTAATGAAATCTCCTTCTAAACAAGCGTTTTTCCTTCCATCTTCCGACTTTTTCAAGTAATTCAATCATTGTAAGATGCTTTTCAAAATTCAGTCTTTCCTCTTGAAGCTTTCATTGTGCTTGTTGGCAAATATTTCTACATCTTGGAGGTTGATGTTCAGTATTTCTTTTCCGAGGGTAAAAAAAACAAAATGTACAAAGCTCTAAAAAAGTCTACACCGTTGTTATCGATACGATGATACCTAAATGTGTTTTTGTTCTTTTTCTTTTCGATGATCCCCTTTCCATCTTCAAGATTTATGAGCTTTTTAGCTTTAATTTCTTCAGCAGAACTTTTTCCATGAACAACATCAAGCCTGGCTTCAAATTCACATAGGCTTGAATATTCTCAGAACGCTTTGGACATAAGCAATTGGAGCTGCAAGGAGCCCTTCATCGATTTTAACGCAAGACAATAACATTTGATTCATGCTTTTACCATCAGAATTCTCTTGTTATATTCTTTGAAGTAAGAGCCATGATTTGCATGCTTTAAGCTATTTATATTCCAATAGCCCAAGTTCATTTCTTCATCTGCTTTTGCATAGATTGATTGTTGCAGGTAGATCTCTTGGTTGTATAAATCTTAAACCTATAGCTTGAAGTTTCATTTCCAACTCTTTATTGGCTATGATGTAATCCCTGTCGTCACCAGACACCATTTAGTCTTGATTCATCATATGAGAATACTAAATCATGAAAAATCTAATTATTTCCATCGTCCATATCTATCTTTAGGAGTCCATCTTTCTTGTGAGGATGCATAAAGCTTATTAACTGATACCCTTGAGGATTAAACATAAATAGCCCCAGAATTCAGTTTCTTGAATGTAGAACTCCCTGTTCTTGTTCGAAGCCTTCGAGAGCTGATCATTATCCTTGATTGAAGTTTTTGCTCAATACCGTCTCCTTTAATATTTTTTACAAAAGCGTCCATGTATGTTTCAGTTTTAGTCAGGTTCTGTGACATACTGAGTACAAGCACACACATCCTACACATACTGGATGTCCTGGTTTGCTTCGTGGTAGCTCATAAGATCTTTTTTTATCATTCCTGAATAAATCACATGAACTTCTTTCCAATATTAGCATTCCAGATCTCTTCAGACCACATTCAAATGCATTCTGATGCGTGTTTTGGCTTCATTAAATGCACTTCAGCCTTCAAGCATTCCACATTCAAAGATAAAACATTCAAAACTCGTTGCCTTACACTTCGTCTTCGAAATGCACATCACTTGTCATTCTGAAGATGGATTCTCTGGTCTTCGGTATCTGTTCTGTACTTTTTCATTACAAGCTTCATCAAAGAAAGATATGACTTTAGCCCCATCGAATTGATAGAAACGTAACATGAAGGGACACGAAATTCCAACTATTTTTCCGTGTCCTTCATCAGGTAAAATTTTGATCATTTCATTTTCATCTCCAGTGAATGCATTACTGATAATTCTCTACATTTTGCTTTGTAAGATCACAATTTGAATATTGAAGTGAAAATCCAATGCTTCAGACAATGTGCTTACAGAGCTGATCCAATTATTATTGAAGGAGCAAATCTAGCAATATCAATTCCAAGTTCCTACTTCATATTTGAAGTTTGAACATCATTAACCCATAATGAAGGTGAGGTTGGTTTCTGTTCATGTTCAGATTCTTCTTGACCTTCTAACCACAACAGACAATGAATATAAAGAGCGCCATGTTGCTGAGACTCGACCTGATATAAGTAGTTTTAGTCTGAAAACGTCTATAAAATTCATCTCATGGTTTTACACGGTCGAAATCATTAGTAGCTGTAAGCGTTATTAACTTTTCAGTTCTCTTTTGAAAATGCATGGTAGATCGTACGACATGTTCTCTCAGAGGCTCATTCTTCCACCTATTGTCCTTTAGTATTATAATTCTTCTTCAATGAACTTATTGACAGTTTCTTATTTCATATCCGTTTCAATATGAACAATCAGGCCAGCAAGTTTATTAGTCACAGTTTCAGAATTGATGCTTTCTATGTATTTATCTCTGAAATGGTTCAATTGATTTGATGAAACAGAACCAGTTTCAATCCTATTTTTCTTTTAATTTTTCTTCATCAGTTTGCTTTGATTTCTCAATGGCTGCTTCGTGGAATTATTCAACCAGACAAAGTTGAAGTCTTCAGAATAGGTGGTTATTTTTCTTGAACTAATCGAAGTGCGTCAGTGATTTCGCCTTGTCAATATATTCCTCAATATAATGACTTTTGTTATTTATTTTGCGTTTGAATGGAACCAAAACAAGTAATTGTTCAATGAGAACATGATTTTCATGCTATGCATCAAGTCAGCACTTATCAAGATTACATTTCCGATTAATTTCAAATATTTTCCACTTACTGAGTGTGATACAGGTATGAAGGTGATGAATAGCTGGAGTCAATAGTTTTCTCTACTGTTCAAGTTTAGATACTTCTTCCCAGAGTCCATTTTAGAATCAATATTATTCGGTGTTCAAATTGTTACCAATAACCCTTTCAGTGTTGGGAGAAAATTGAGAAGTCCGTGAATTTTCTTTTGACATTGAGTAGGCTCAAAGTTCCTATTTATGGATAGGCATGGACAATTTTGATACATGATTTCAAAATCGTGATAAATGTCTTTTTTAAATCCGTTTCCGTTTCATTATTTCTTTGAAGAAGTAAATTAACCCCAAATTAACGTTTTTTTCATTTATTATAACGCAGATTTTGATAGTTATAATTTCAATGTTTCTTATGTTCAGCTGAAAATAAATAATGATGTCACCATTGATGACAATAAAAAATGTTGTTGTTTGAAATTCAAAATTCTGTCGTTAGGAATATAACAAAAAGAATTATTCAAATATAGATAATTTTTCTTAAAGATACTTAGCTTTATTGTCAGCCAACTAGACTGTGCTAAAATGTACAATATTTTGTATTTACTTTTATTTTTAAATGAAAAAAAAGACGCTTTTCGTACTATCAACCAGCAGGTTTCCGAGGAATTTATCGAAAGTCATGATCCATGTTGACACACTGGTTTTTTCTTTTGAGTACGAAAGACTAAACGAACATCTGATGGAATTTACATCATGAAATCACCATAGCTGTGCTGTACAAAAAAGTGCGTTTTATTGTCTGCATCAATTTGCAACAACCCGTAATTTGAAATACCAGTCAATTTATATCAACAAAACAAAACCAAAAATATATATATGTTAAATATGTTGGTAAGTCCTTTTTTTCATTATTTCTCGATATTTCATTATTTATTTAAGTTTTAGCTGATGCAAGATATCATCATCATCGTCAGTCTTTTAGCGTCCGTCGTTGGACATAGACCTTCCCCAGGATTTGCCACACTTCTCTATCATGGGCATCACAGAGCCAGTACTTCTTAAACTTGTCTAGCTCGTCTCTCCATCTAACATTTTGCCGGCCTCGGTTGCGCATGTGGTCTCGAGGAATCCATCTTGTGAGTCGTGATGTCCATCGATTGTCTGCCATTCTTACAAAATGGCCAGCCCACCGCCATCTGAGATTTTTTATGGATTCTATGATGTCTCTAACTCTTGTCTTTTCTCGGATGTACTGTGCTGTCTTGTGGTCTCTCCATGTGAGGCCCAGCATTATTCTTTCATGTACACGTTGCATGGTTCTCAGCTTACGGGTCTGTCTCTTGGTTAAGTTCCATGTTTCAGCTCCATAAATGACTATTGGGAGGATGCATTGGTTATACACCCTTCTCTTTAGGATTAATGGGATCTTATTATTTTTGAAGGTTGAGCTAGCTCTTCCAAAGGCTTGCCATCGTAGCGTGATTCTTCGCTTGATTTCTTCTTCTTTTGAGGGTCTCATGGAGATTCGTTGTCCTAGGTAGATGTAGTGGTCTACTTTCTCGAGTTCTGTGTCCTCGATTTCGATCTTAGTGTTTTTATCTCCAATGTGGTTGTTGTACATGATCTTCGTCTTGCTGAAGTTCATGTGTAGGCCGACTTTCTTGCTCTCTTCATTTAGTTTATCCATCATTAGTTGAAGGTCGTGTAGGTTCTCTGCAAAAAAGGGCTATGTCGTCTGCAAATCTGAGGTTGCTCAGATACTCGCCGTCTAAGATATAGGAAAATACAAAAATATAGATTGGGTATCGGATTATTTTGAATAATGGATAAAAAGGATGAAAAACATTTTTCCAAATAATGAGTGAAATGTTTCGCAAATCTATTGCAGAAATTATTGTTAATAGAATAAAACTAAAAAAAGAAAAATGAAGAAAATATTTTACTTAATTTTCGAATTTTTTTTTTTTTCAATTCCCAAAGTGGGAGTCCCATTTTGAGCGGGTTGGGACACTTCTCTAAATAAAGGTGAGCATTATTAGTATCGCAGGATTCATGTGTTGAATGTGTAGAGATGAAAAAAAAAGATATATGAAATAAATCATTGAAAATATAAAAGGTAGGGTAAAAATCGTGAAAAATAATATTTCCCGAAATTTTCAATGGAAATTTTCCTATATTGAATTGTACTTTAATAAAAAGAAAGTATTGAGAATGCTATTAAATTTGAATTCGTTGATTTTTGCCAGATTTTTTTTTTAAATTAGGGGTCGATTTTCCGGTAAAAATCATGTCAATTTTGTTCAAACATATTACTGAAAATCATGCAAGAAATAGATCATATAATCCGTTAATTCTTGATGTCGTTTTACTTACTTGGGCATATTTCTGGTACATCTTATTCAAGGCTATTTGGTGGCAAACATTTAGAGATGGGTTTTCTCTCCAACCATACTAATGATATGCCATTATTGAACTCTCCTCTTTTCATTCTCAAGCTTTCTCCAAAAATTCTGGTTGCTTTTCTTTGAGTTTCTGGTCTTTCCCTTGTTGATTCTGGGTTTTTCTTCGTAAATTATGCTTGCTGCATTTTATGAATTCTGGATTCCCATTTACGTACTTTCCTTGACCATTTTTTGCTAGATCTGGATCCTTCCACACAAATTTCGTCTTTCACCCTTTACCAGGAATTCTTCTACATACTCCTTCCTGATGCAATTTTTCATCTAAAATAATCAAGTAAGATTCATCATCAGTCTCTTATCGGCCGTCGTTGTACATGGACCTTCCCAAGGATTCGCCAGACCTACCCATCATAGGCATTGCGGGGCCAGTACTTTCTGAAGTTGTCTACTTTGTCTGTTCACCTTGCATTTCGGAGGCCTCGGTATCGCATGCGATCTCTAGGGATCCACGTTGTTAGTCGTGATGTTCACCGGTTGCCTACCATTTTTGCAACATCACCAACCCATTGCCAATAGAGTATTCGGGTGGATATTTTGTTTTCACCATCTTCAATATCATTGTTTTCAATTTCTTTTTTGAATGAACATATCACTGCTTTTGGCTACTTTTCTCTTTGAATTCTCATCAAATTTAATCCATAGTCTATTTTCTTAGTAAAATGATGAAAATTATGAGTCACCTTGAAATTTTGCCATTTCATGACACATGAAATTCATAAATCTTTAGGAAATCGAAAATTCCACAAAACAGTTTCCATTGAACTATCCAAGCAACAAGCTGTAGTTTCTGATTTGCCGAGATTTTACTTTCTACGTCAGTCAAAGTTTCTGGTCCAATGTTGTGCAAAAAATGATAAGGGTTACAAATTCAGAGTTCAACAGGTTTATCAAACCATTTCTGAAGACCAGCTGTTGTGTCATGAACATGAATATTAACAATTTCGGAGCTTTGTTGAAAAACATTTATATGACACATATGACAATAGAATGACAAAGATTTAAACAGAGGTGATGTATTCTTTTCAGGGATTGTTAAATGATTCATTTTTTAATAATCAACTCTTTTAAATCAGATCGTAGAAATTGTTAGTTTTCAAAAGGATGCAAAATTTCCACTGGAAAAATCGGTTTTCTAACATAAAGATGCATGCTACGTAGCGATAATCTTCTTAAAAGACAAGAAAAGGAAACAGGTTATGAGAGTTTATGCTGTGCCAGAGCGGCAATATGTTGAGGGATAGAGAGAGAAGAGGGAGAGAGGGGGGGAGAGAGAAAAAGAGATAGAATTCAATTTGCTGTTATGACTAACGATCGACTCTCTTTTTTCACGATTACCCCTAAGCTTAGAAATGTTTTTCATGTTATGAATACACTGTACGATGAAAATGTCGATAAATTTCTAGATTAGCGTCTTGAATTAAGAGGAATACTCTAACTCATGTTGTGCACCGTCCATAATATTGAGCAAGCAAGTTCGTGGGAAATATATGTAAGGAAAACGTATTGGGTAATTCTTAAACAAAATTCCAAACATTATACAATTGTCATTTAGTTGAAATCCAATTGGAAGCAAACCAAAAATCTACAAAATTGACCAATAGACTGTGTAAGCCCCAAATGAATCTCTGATGCCACGGTTATGGGTGCTAAAAATGATGTATTTTTGTTGACACAAATAGCTAAAAATTGTTTTGTTTTATTTTCAAATTCTTGGTTTTCTTACTTTCCAGCCTAATTGATAAGAATAAATTCGTTGCCCATTAATCGGCTCAATCATGTCAAAACCATCGATAGTAAGTGAACCATAATTTCAATAAACGTCTTCTGGAATATTTTTTTAGGGAAATCAGACGAACAATGTGCAAGGCGACACGTTTGAATACTTATACTCCTCCAAATACCTAATGTTAAATCCCGTTTCTCCCGCAGATATCGAATAATATACATTATTAGACAAATTTATTAAATAATAATTTTTATCATTTTACTAGATCTCAAAGTTCAGCCCAATCATTTCAATTTATGTCTTGGTTGTTTGAACTTTCTCGTCACGTCGAAAAAGCTTGAATTAGATATGAGTATAATGTGGCCGTTTTGAAGTCAATGTTCACATTACTCAGATCAAAACACCGTTTAGCTTTATCATATTTCATCCAATTTTTTCTGAGGAAGAATCATAGATCATAATTGTTAATTTGTGCGACTAATACCTTCCATGTACAAGACATCATGTTGACGAGATATTTCAAAGCATCACACTGTCAAATCGGGATAAAGTTGAAAAGATCCGTCGAAGGGGGTATATCTTATCGTAACTTTCATTCAGGGCGTTTGAAAAAAAAAAGTAAAACTGAAGTGGGAAAGTAGTCATGAAAAATTAATGATAATAATTTCAAAAACTTCCCTCAAATAAGATTAAATCAAAGATATCTTTATTTGCATTTTTTTTCTAATTCATACGCTGTGTACTTGGTTTTCTTTTAAATAAACGATGTTAAAACATGTTACTCGTCCTTTCAAATCAGAAATGGATAAAAAAATTCATTTCTCAAAAAGTCTTTTACAGCGGTAACTGCAAGAAAATATCTCAGAAAACCTTCTTTAGAATCTAGAAGGTAAAAAAAAATGCTATTCATTCCTCCATAAAATATCATTCCAAAAATACGTATCCCATATCAACTGCTTTAGTGGGGATGACGTCACTTTTTTGTGTGTTCATTATTTTTAGTCATTGTTATGACATAAGGAGATGGAGTCCAAACTCAAAACTCAATGGTAGGAGTTTGACAATCTCTTTATATATTTTCACACATTCAAAAATACTAACGCTTATATTATCTTGCTTTGATTGACAACTGTTTACTTTCTCAGCGTCAGACACAGCAGGATGTGTATTAAAAGAATAATTTTCTTTTCTAATAAGCTGTTTTTGTCATATTCGAAGAGACACTGACATTCAACAGTACTTTCATGGACTTATTGGGAAAAGTATAACACATTTATACTAATTCCCGAAGAAGCATCTCCTGAAAAGTTGGATGTTTATTTATCTGAAGATATGAGTGGAATTATTTTGTCATCGAGAAATGATGTGAAAGCGACTGTTATGTCAAAACGTTCAACAATATATATATATACAAACATTTATACACACACGCACAAACACAAACATGCACCCACACACACATATACATATGTGAGTGTGTGTGTGTGTGTGTGTGTGTGTATTTGAGTTTGTGTGTGTTACATAATGCACATATTTCAAAGAGAGAGGGAGAGACGTCCAAGTTCTGTCTATTATATAGTTTATCAGTAGACTCTCCTTAAACGATGGAACATTGAGCAATTCTCATGGGGAAGCCCGTCGGCTTACATGAATTATTTTGAATAGGCTTTGACCCTTTTGGATTTTGAAATAAGTGAAAGGCCGAGAAAGCCTTCAACAAAATAAGACTTCTTCGTGTTTTAAATTCTGATAAAACGATCATTTCGTAAAAGATTGTGGACCAAATATATTTCATAGCAGAAAGAATATTTTCTTTTAAATCTGCATTTTGAAAGACGACTTAATTTTGATTTGTATGATAAACTATTCCTGATTTGTTTGGATCGTTTGAAACGCCTCTGTATGAACTAGCTTATCTTTGTCATTTCTCTGTATATATTGTAGATAAATAGATGCATAAATACGTACATACATACGTATTTTGAGAAAGACTTACACTAGGCTCAGCTTGGAAAATATCTACATCCCGAGAAAGAGGCGGAGATTTCAATATATAATGGCGGAAATGTATATCTTCGTCTGGGTGATTGTATTCATCTACGATCGCGTTAACATACTTGTGTTGGCTTTTAAAAGCACATTGTGAAGTAATTCGCAGAACTCAACAGCTTCTAAGAATTCAAGATGAATAATGCATATATTTAAAGATAAGAAAAAAAAAACATACAATGCCATTGTTTTTCCCATGAAAATTCGAATATCCCAGACAACAATATAATTTTCTTCAGCCATTGAATGATGCAACTAAAGTTGTACTTGACTTCGTGCATGTTATGACAACAGAAATATCGAATGACGTGACTGGGTTTTTTTTTCTCTCGAGGAGATAGAATTCATAATGCAGCTTTGACTGAAAAAAAGATTCTCTCCCACTTACAGCTTCTTGATGTAATTATCTGAACGAATTCCAAATCTATCCATACAAAATCAATATATGCAAATTGGTATGCATATATGGCCGTACGTCAATTTTGTCCGATTTCTGTTAAAACCTAAAAGTAATGATGTATTGGTCCATGTAAAATAGATTAACACGGCTAAAAAGGAAAGAATTTAGGCTCGTAATGAAATAGAATGAGCTGTTGCTATGACAGTGGACTGGTCACAAAGACACTTGTTTTTTGTTTCGTTTTGTTTTGTTTGTTTGTTTTTTTCGCAAAAAGGGTCGACATAAATGAGATAGGCTGTCACCATTACTGAAAAGAATTCACCACAAATGAAGAAAAAAAAATGATTCAGTGAGTCATTCTTTCTCCATTTTTATCTTTCGTTTTGTAGATAACGAAGCAGTTGCTAGGTATTTGGGGACCTTTCTAGCCCTAAATCACTAAATTAGACAAACATTGTCAAATGAAAACAATAATAGTTGCTCATACTTACAACGGCTGAATATTTAAATACGGCATACACCCAAAGTTCAGGATGAAATGCTTTTTCTAAAAAGCGAGATTAGTCGGATTTGGCCTCACTTTTTTTCATTGAAATGAAGAGATATTTTCACTAAGATAATTTTCTTCCAAACAGATTAAAGTAAAATAGAAAATGAAATACCTATTGAATTAGCATTATGCTGATTTCTGCCGATCCATACATAAGTAAGCTCATCATTTTTATGGCTATATGCTAGTTTGATAATAATGATTCATTGCTGTCTCCTGTATGTGCTACGTAGATGTATATAATAACTGAGACGAAAAACTTCAATACAGAGGTAGTAACCAACCTTCATCATGATCAGTGTTGATTTTTTCCGTTTTTATATCCATAATTATGGACTCCACCACTTAAACTTGATCATTTAGCGAATAGATATATCTCCTACCAATCATTTGAAAAGAATGGGCTGTTTTTAAAAAAGACTGTTTGAAAAAAAAGGTTTCTTTAAATAAAAAAAGTATCATATAAAGATATAAATATATCCGTTTTTTTCTCTTTTCATGTACATTAATTAGTATATCAAATAACACAGTTGTCAATATTCCTGTCTGCTTTCAAGACTCTGAATTAGAAAACTGTCAAACTTTTTTGGCAAAATCATTTCTAGATTTAATGATATACGAAATTAAAAACGATACCAAAACTTTATTGGAAAGACAAGTGTTAACGAAGTAATAGATTTTTCTTCTTTTACACTGGAAAGCACTAATTACAGGTTGGAGATTTTATAGTGAAATGAGAAATAAAATGATCTAGAACCGAAGATTAATTGAAGAAAATCAATCATGGAAAACATATAAGTAAAGTAATCAATGGCATAGATCATATTTGAAAGGATCATGTTTAACATCAAATGGAGTGATCACTGGACGGCACAGTTTAATAGACAATAAATAAATGTCAGATTTATCATTAAATCTTTTGAAAAACTAAGACGGTAATGAGCAAACCATGTTGATAGAATGTCAGGCATCGCAACAACTCCCAATGTGGATCCCTAAATATTGTAGATGAAAAGTCAAAAATTTACTCTACTATACTTAATCTAAGAAAAACAAAAATAATATATCATCGTTTCATTAATACTTATAGTATATTAACAAAAACACAACTGATCGAATATATTGATTCGCTCATTTGTCGCAAGCCCTTTGTCTCACGCTCAATAGTCTTATTGCCATGTTACAATGCAATTGTAAAACTAGTAGCAATGGTTAACAAAGTTATAATGCTTAACATTACTACTACACTGTTGATCCTATTCCTTACTAGGTGCCCAACTACTTTGCTCGTGTGTCGGACTCAGCTTAAGTCAGCTTATCCTACTTCAGTATTTGCAGAGTGTATCCAGTTTAGTTTGACACAAGGTCGCAGTGACGAGACACCCTCAGCGGATCGAACTGGTTATTGTACTACTAGTCAGCATCACAAGTTAATTAACCATTGTGAGAACTGGGGATTACTTGGAATCACTGAAATGTTAAGGGTTCTGAAAAAAATCTCTGGGGATGTCATGCAAAAACAAGTTCCCTAATCTTATATAATGGGTATATCCGTGTGAAACGACAGCGGATCTAAGGTTCTTTCATTTTCTTCTTGAAATGATAAGGCAGTCATTTTTCTATTCTTTTCACTCCCTCTCTCCTGTCGGCCAGTTTTTTTATTTGTTGTCTTTCATTCAGTGATAGACGTAATTAATTGAGACAGGGCCGACAGCATAAGCACTAACATACCTGTCCGCCGGCAATAAGGCTGACCACGATAATTAATTGTACTTGACGAGTGACCAGTCCCGTCTGGCGCCAGCTATATCCTACAGCCCAGCTGAATATTGTTGGGTATCTTCCCCTGCTACTACCACTAGTAATCAAATCAACCCTTGGTTAAACCCTGTCCTTAACGTTGTCTCGACCAAGCCTTCCGGAAAATCGTGTCTCCATCAAGTCTTCGTTACATAAAAAAGAAAAAAATTAAGGAATAAAGCAACTCCCGTAATATATAGAAAAAATTCATGAGTTTACCGTTACAAATTACCGACCGATAAATACAGTAAAAATGGAAAATATTATAAATTGATGGATGTAAGAAAAAACAACTTATTAAACGAGAACGAATAACTCATGACATAAAATCTTCACTGAAGTGTGAAAACACAGACTTATATGCTACACTTGTTTAAAGGTAGGAGTCCAGTGGCTTCTAGACACTAAAAACTCTTTGAAGACTTTGAAGGACTTTTTCTATAAAATAGATAATCAGGCGAACCTTTTTCTTAGCATTTAGCTTTCAGTCGAATTAATTAACTACAATTTCAAAAATCGATTAACATCTTAAAAAAAATAACAACTAAAAATCACATTTATTTTAGATAAATGTATTCGAATTCTAATATAGAGCAGAATTATGATTTTTTTTCGATGGTTGTAAATCGTGCTGTCCAACATTCTTGCAACATGTCAGCCAATTCCCAAATGAGTTTTTTTTACAGGACGATGCTATATCTCTGTGACAAGACTCGCAATATCAGTTTCTGAGGAAGGAAGCACTGCTGTGGACCAGCATACTTCATCTGACGGACACCAAGGGGCCCGCTGGTCCTAGTTTCAAAACCACTCAACTAGTTCTAATCATAAATGTATGACAGGCTGGCCTGATGGCTGCTACTGATACTATACGTATGACAGACATCGTAAGAAAGGACATGAAAGGGAGATAGCGGACAAAAAAGTTCGGTTGTCAAATAAGAAGGTGAGATGGGTGAGGAGAAAAACAAAAGTGAGCTGGTATGATTAGAAGTTATGAATGGAGAGGGGAGAGAATAAAATGATGTAGTTCATCAACAGGATAGAAAAGCACAGGGGAAAATAGTCAGGTGGTTTATTAGGAAGGTAGGAAGGGAGAGGGACTGATGACTGCTGCTGATACTATAATAGTGAGAGGCACGGCTTTTATTATAAATGATATATTATGAATAATTTAATTTTGCTTTCTTTCATTCTTTTTTTCTGCTTACCCTAACCAGGATTGACTATATATATATATATATATATATATATATATATATATATATATATATATATATATATATATATATATATATATATGTATATATATATATATATGAATGATTGATTATAAATTGCATTATATATCATAGAAACTTGTACGAAAAGATCTCCCGTCTTTACACGGTTAATGTATCACTTTCCCTAAACAACATAAATAGAATAGACAATTAGAGAAAATGGGACTGCTGCTGAAAATGAACCTTCTGTTTCAATGTAGCGTTGCTCTTACCATTGAGCTGGACAGCTACTATTTATGCAAAGGTAATGCATACATATATATATATATATATATATATATATATATATATATATATATATATATATATATATATATATATAGCACCCTTTCTTCTCCCCAGTCCTCTTCTTACACAAATATGAAAACCGTAGTTGATAATGATAGTTATCTTTTTCGTTATCTTCAATACGTTATCGAGAAATTCTTTCCCTTCTCGTCATGTGTAGAATAAACGGAGAATAAGTTTGTAAACTACATTATAATTGAAGGTAAAAAAAATCTGGACTGAACTGACCACACCCTTCATAAAATATGAACAATGATACACTGAGTATCATGCATAGAAATTTTGTGAGAATATGTAAACAAATGGTGTAGGCCAAAAATAGTTTATCAATGAAAAAAAGTATAATACTGTGGAGACTTGTGATCCAGTCTGGGTCCAGACAACCTTCCGAGTACAAAACTCCTTCAGACATCTAGCCCAAGACAAAAGCCATCAGTTGAAGTCCAGAAAGTAGGACAAAACCACTCAGCTTAGATTAAAACATGACGAAGATTTAAGTAATTGGTGATTTTATTGTTCGATCTCATGAATTCGATGGTTGCACATTTCCCACCAATTCTATAGGTCTGTGTTCGAACATTCAAAGCAGTCAAACCCTGCTCGGACGGAAGATTGACAAAACGTACTTTTCCAACTCCCATTTCACTTTTTTGTCCTAGTATGGTATAAAGCTAAACTTAGCTAGAAAAAAATCAATATCAACCTCTTGTAACACAACGATGCCGATTTTCCTTTACGAGCAAACCTGTATGTGCATGATACGAATGCATACAGATCTAGGTGTATATGGTCTTATGCATATTTATTTGCGTCTGTCCATTCGCAACCGATGTTAGAAGAAACAAGAGGAACAAGCAAGGAGCTTGGATTTCAAGAAAAACATTATTTAGAAAAATAAGCTATTAAATAGCATTTTAATGCTTTTTATACAGCAACATTTGGACAGTCGATGGAAGAAGTTCTCTCAGCGAAATCTCATTCTGTTATGCAAAACTCAAAAACAATTCTGTGGCATTTAAATGGGCATAAATTCAGGTGGAAAAAAATAAGATGGAAAAAGCAACCCAGATATTGAATACGTTTCTCCTTATGTGTAAATTTATATAGGTATCGCACATGCTCTGTTTTACATTATATGAACGAAGTGCTACGTCATGTATACGACGTGCTACACCAAACTTTAGTAAAGAATTCTGTAAAGACTTCTGTCGATTTCAGCTGCTGTTCTTCATAAGCAACACTCGTTGAAATATCACTTTACACCTGCTTAAGATTATTACGGATCCTAGAATAGTACCCATTAGGAAATCTGCCCCTCAAGAAATCAGGCCTCAGAGAAGTGCCCATTAGGAAATCTGCCCATTAGGAATTTATCAATGAGAGAAAACTACCCATCAGAACATAATTTACCCATCCGAAAAAACTGTTATGTTTTATATCATATACTTTTGGTAAGGCTTTCCACTATTTTGCTTTAATAAATCCTTTAATTTTTTTTTTATCTTTGATTAATAAAAAATCGTTTGTTTTTTGGGGGTTTTTTTTGTTTTGTTTTTTTGTTTTTTTTTGGTTTGTTTTTTGTTTTTGTTATCTTTAGGGGGTCATACTGAGGCTGCCTCAAATCCATCGAAGGAGGAGATGTACCAATTTTATAAAGTTTTATATTTAAAAAAAAATAACCCATGGCTAGACTCTTCCATGAAAAATTCTGAGTGAGAAGTTTTGGAAAAATTTTTGAAAAAAGACTATGTTTTCAAAGCAATGATAATATAATGTATCTTTTTACTTTTGAATTCTTTCATTTCTTCCCACTTTCCTCAATGAGTTTTTTTTCATACAAAAATCCTGGCTTTTTGTTTTCTTGCAAAAACAAGGAAAAAAATAAAAACGTGCAAGTTCGTCTTATTCTGGCTCGTTTTTCTCTTTTGATTTAAAAAAAAGGTAAAAATCAAACGAAACTATTTGCATTTCGTAGAAATTGACAGATAAAAAAAAAGGAACCCCTTCGGCCTTTTTAATGGCTACGGTTCTTCAATCTTTCACCATCTTTGATAGCTATGTTTGTTCGATACGTGTTCATGCGTATAAATTTCTAGTATTTCAGCTTAGATAGATAGATAGATTGATAGATAGACAGACAGACAGACAGATATATGTAAGGATGTTACTTTTTAGGTTGCTGAACTGGCCACATAGCTTGAGGCCTGTAAGGCTTCCTCAGTATTTTTTTTTCCTTAAACAAAGAGATATTTTTTTTTTGGCGTTTAACACGAAGACAAAGAGATTTTGACTTTCAGTTAGTCATCAGTGAGTAGTCGAGGGCGTGAGCCTCGTGCTGAGCGGTCAGCAGGCGGTTCGGTTGTCGGAGAAGCATGATGTGGAGGGTAGTTGAGACGGGGAAAAAAGAGGACAAATGAAGTGCTCCCACTACTGATTAATAGCACTTGAACCAAAGCATGGACAGGAACACAGGCAGAGACATGAGATAAGTTAGGGTGCGCTAAGGTCAAACTCCCTTGCTTCAATTAAATCTAAAAATTAAGACGAAACAGAATTCAGATTTCTACCCCAAAATTTTGCCAGACTTCTCTATAATGGGCGTCGCAGAGCCAGTACTTTCTGAATTCTTCTGAATCTCATAACATCATCTTACTATCGATCGGTCACAATTCTAGATATGAACACTGGGGATATATGTTGTGAGTCCTGACGTCCAGCAGTTATTTGACATTCTTGCAACATGACCAGTCCATTGCCATTTGCGTTTCCTGATGGTTTCTGTGATATCTTGGACTCCTGTCTTTTCTTTAATAAACAGAGTTGTCTTGTGATCCCTCCATGTGATGCTGAGCAAGATTCTCTTTTGTGCACGTTGCATGGTTTTCGGTTAGAAGATTAATGTTTTGGTTAAATTCCATATTTCAACTCCATGGGTGACTATCGGGAGGATGCATTGGTTATGTATGCAAAGGAATTGCAGGATTTTCTGGTTCTTAAAAGTGGAGCTTGCTCTACCGAAAGCCTACCAACTTAATATGATTCTTCGCTTGATTTATTCTTCTCTTGAGGATTTCTTATTATTCCAAAACTAAGGGTCCCGTTACATCCCCTTTATCAATAAGTGTCTATAAAAGTCAACCAGAGTCGAGCTTTAGAATTGGGAGTAAAATTTTCATCAGTTTTTGGGTACGTCACAATGTCAGTATTATTCGTGCATGATGTCACTCGTTTCTCCACTGTTCACTGTCACCCGTCATTGTCACTTACGAAAAAAAAGTTAAAACTCAATAGTGAGAGTTTGACAAAATAAAGAAAAAACAACTTGATGAAACGGTTAATCCACTACTAACGTAGAAAGCATGAAATATTGAAAAGGCCTACTCTGCCTGATAGTTGATCTGCAACTGACTTCAAAACAAGGGAAAATTAAAATAAAAATGTTTTGCTCCCACTTGGATTCGATCGCAAAATCCACTAATGTCTAATAGGACGCCCAAGATGATAGAGTCACGGAGACACTACTGAGCTATGCATTTGTAATTATAGATAACAAGGTCGGACTGATACCTCAAAATCACAAACGAATATCTACTGCCGTTTTTTTAAATCTCGAGATTAATATTGTCTTTTGGTCCTATTGTTAAATAAATTGTTTTAATGATATCCTTATTAGCAAGGTATTTTTCACTGAAATGAAAAATAAATTTTTAAAAAAGTGTTCCGATAACTGTAATTCAAGAAATTAATAGCGAGAACTCGGGAACGCGAGTTGACAATCTGCGGAATCATTCTTTCTTTCCCCCACCCCCTCTCTCTTTCTTTCATTCATTTCTTAAATACAGACATTGTGAACTCCTTGTCAGAGTAATTGTAATAATGAAAATCAGCTCTCTATGAGTTTGACAAGAGAAATACAATGATATTTTCTTTGACCAAAAATCTGAAAAATATGGAGATGATTAAATCCCCGATTTGTGTTGGTTCCTACTGCCCTTTCCATGCAATGATCCTTCTAACTTTTTCAGTTATTCACTTGTAC
>OY735199.1:27446202-27668702 GCA_963457665.1 Thysanoteuthis rhombus | reverse complement strand
ACTTGTCAGTTGCAGTCGGTCATTATTCTTCAAGAGAAAAAGTTTTCAAGTAATTTTTTGCACTGTACTCTATGAATTTTGTCATTGTTTCTCTAGTTCATTGTAAAGAACTTTTTTGTTGGGATGTTATCAACGCATTTTATTCTTTTGAATGTTTCCGCTCGTTTCCCAGTATTCTTCTTTCTTTTAATGCAATTACTGCCAGCTTTTTTAAGTCTATCTTCGTATGGGAGCTTGAACGGACTGCGAAAGATTAATGAACAAATACATATGAATCGACGATGATCAGTGGGTAGATAAATGAGAAACAGACCCTAATAGAAACAATATTGGTTGAGATATATGCAATCGACAAGATAGATAAGAAACCCCTCAGCACAGTAAATACTTTTGAACAGGCTCTGAGAGATGCACAAATTCAAAATGATTGGAATACAAGGATAAAAACAAAATGAACTTGTAATGAATTAACGGATGGTGGAAGGATAGGTGTGTAGGGAGAATAAGAACGCTGAGAGATAATCAAATAAAGACTTAATAGGCCATCAGTCGTCCTTATCAAATAATGACAATGCCCGTGGCCACAAGGCGAAATGGGAAAAATGTCTGGATTTTATATTGGAGACGATAATGGAGATTGAAAAAAAAACATTTTATTAATGATTACTTGCAAACTAAATGCAAATTCACTTATCAACTTGGACACTAATACGAATATGACGTCGGTCTAGAAAATATCAGATCACATCATATCAATGGAAAAATGTCCTCCCAGGATAATGGCGCCTTGTTCCTTTCCAAAGTGCTCCCTTTGAAAACTTGGCCCATTCATCATCCTAGCCCCCCTTTTGATGGAAACACATGGGACGCTGGTCAGTCTCGGAATTCAGTGCTAGTGAGGAGAATTCAATCCTCGTTTGATTCCCCTTCACAGACAGTGCCTCGTAGAATCTAGAATTCCGAATGCTGATTTTCATGGTAGGCATATTTCATCATCATCATCAGTTTTAACGTTCATCGTTGGATATAGACCTCCCCCAGGATTCGCCAAACTTCTCTGTCAAGGGCGTTTCAGGGCCAGTATTTTCTAAATTTGTCCAGTTCATCTCTCCATCTTGTATTTTGTCGGCTTCAGTTTTGTAAGTGATCTCTGGGGATCCGTGTTGTGAGTTGTGATTTCCATCAGTTGTTTGTCATTCTTGCAACATGGCCTGTCCATTGCCATTTGAGTTTTCTAATAGATTCCATGATGTCTCTGACTCCTGTTTTCTCCCTTGTATACTGTGCTGTCATGTGATCTCTTCATGTGAGGTTGAGCATTATTCTCTCGTGTGCACGTTGCATGCTTCTTAGTTTGTGAATCTGTCTCTTGTTTAGGTTCCATGTTTCAGCCCAACAAGTGACTATTATGAGGACACATTGGTTGTATACTCTTCTTTTAGGATTATTGGGATCGACTTGCAAGCCTTATTGCCATACACTTTATTAACTTTAGCTAAGTAAAGATCTATAGAATATATCAAATCAATTGTTGGAGAAAAATAATCAATTGAAACAAATTACTTGATTATCAAATAAACAGGGATCAGGACTACTGTACGAAGTGGAGATATTTTTCCCAACAAACAACTCACACGTATATGGAAAGAATTTTTAAATGCGAAATTTTTTTTTTAATGCTGCGAATGATTTTGGGTTGAATTAGAATGGGTCAAAAAGTATATGTGATCGTGCTGCCAAACACGGCCGAATTCGACAAGACATTACTCAACCTAACACTTAGTTCCTAATGTCTCCATCGAAGTACGCCCATTCTGCTCTCCAAAGGATAGAACTGAAAACGAGATATCTGCGTCGTAATCAGTTTCAATTCTTGGAGACTTAGGATCGCACTTCTTATATATATCCACTCGGATCGTGTAATGGTAAGCATGTTTTTCTCACACACAGGTTTGATCTCTGGAAAACCCTTCGTTAGGAAAAAAATTACCTGTGTTTCTCAACAGCAAACTGAGTACACTCTAAGCTGTGTGATTAGGCTGGAAGTTTCCCTTCACTGGACTTGCATCCTGTCAAGGGGATGATCATAGACACTTGTAGGTATAAAGTCCTGGTTTCAAGCGGACTTGAGACTTCTGGGAATCACTGAGCTGATGAATTCGATAGAAATCGGGACATTGTCAGCTGTCGTCATTGGGGTTGTCTCTTAAGAGTCGTGGTGCTTCATCATTTACATATTACAACACACATATATATATATATATATATATATATATATATATATATATATATATATATATATATACATACATCATTGTATCACGTTAGTGTATATGGCAATTTTATTGGTGTTAGAATCCTATTTGTCCAAAATAGAAATGTATACAACCAATACAATCTCCCCATAGTCACCTATGGAGCTGAAACATAAATCATGCTCAACATCACATGGAGAGACAAGAAGACAGCAAAGTATGTAAGAGGAAAAACACAGGAATTTGTGACATAATTGAATCCATGGTAAAAATCAAATGGCAATGGGCTGGTCATGTTGCAAGAATGGCAGACAACCAATGGACATCACGACTCACAACATGGTTCTCAAAAGATCAAATGCGGAACAGAGGTAGGAAGAATAGGAGATGGCGAGACGAACTGAGCAGGTTCAGAGAATACTGGCTCAGCGACGTCCACGATAGAGATGTGTGGCGAGTCCTGGGGAAGGTGTATGTCCAACGACAGACGATGAAAGACTGATGATGATGATAGTTTATGATTACACCCTTTCCATTTTGTGGACTAGTTTAAGGCAAATTAACTAACTAATTTTGTAACTCTTCCAAATAAAAATGTTAATTAGACTTTGAATCTCCTTGTTGATTGATTCAGAACAAAACTTTACCAGGATAGAAAAAAACATTGGTTTTATTTGAGAATTTAATTCAATCAAAATGTTGTTGTTTTTTTTCGTAAAATTTAGCATTGAGAACCACAAAACATGCCTAAGTACATGTCTCGTGCTAATTGCAATAAAATGTTGTTCGTCTTGTGCGAAACTCTTAAAACCAAGCCATACATGACAAGTTTCGTCCAATTATTGTGTATATATATATATATATATATGGTCCTCTCTCTCTATATATATATATACATATATTATACATACACTGGTTTTACGTAATAATCCGTTGTATTTAACTATGAAAGCAATTTCTTGTCCAAAACCTATTTAAAATCCACTTCTTTGAATAAGTTCCCTATTGAGTCAGCTAAGTAGCTTACGATGGATGCTTCTCACGAATATTCATAAATTTCCCAGGATCTGCTGATCTAAACAACTTCAAACTCGACACTGCAATGCTTCTGTGCTGGAATATATACATATATTTCGATTATCAACTTCATACAATGGCCAGTTGTTGAGTAATCGCAGCGCACACACACTCACCGATTTCTTTAATCGTAGTGAGACATGTGTGCCTTTTTGTGTGTGAGTTATGCTGAAGTATCCAGTCTACTTTGCAAGAAAAGAGCGCTAGGAACTTTTGCCCACATCTAATATACGCACATGGATTATATAATATAAATAAAAACAAAAGAGTATATAGTCTCGTGTATATTTTTTATGCAAGGCCTTGCGTATATTTTACTTATGCAAAAAATGCATTTACATGCTATCAAAGATACGAACATAAATACGAAGTAAATTATATTATTGTGCATGTTTTGCGCTCACTTAAATTTTCCCCATATACACCTAAAGGTACACGACCATACATCCAATTTCGAATAGATATATCTGTGTGCACTTAAACATATATTAGAATATATAGTCAATTTATTATTTATAGATATATTCATAGGTTTGTACGTATAGATATACATGCATTTCTATACATTTCAGCATACGTAGAGAAAAATAAATGACGATTATCTCCGAACATTTACATTCGTACATGCGAGCAATATATTTATATATGTATATATAAATATATATGAAGTCTGTCTCTCCTTCCTTCTTTTCAACTGTGTATACAATGTTTTTTTAGACGAGTTCCTGTCGTATTATTTTTCCAAGCATTAATATGAACCCGGAGCCATTTATGTACAAAAGGGCAATTTCTCTTCCAATATAACGTTCGTGCTCGAATACACTATTCTAAAATAATTCATCTTCATTTTCTCTTTTAGCAATTGAAACAAACATTGGAAGTAAAACAGCACCGATGATCAAAGACCTACCTAAATGCTGATTGGTGTGTTCTATTGTTGACTGGGACCGTTTGTCTTTTTTGCAAACAAATCTTCGCTGGAAAGTACACGGAACATTTTGATTAAATGATTTTTCTACGTAACTAGCAAAAAAAAACCCCAAGTACACTCACACACACACGCACGCACGCACGCAAACACACACACACACGCCACACACACGCACGCACGCAAACACACACACACACACACACACACACACACACACATATATATATATATATATATATATATATATATATATATATATATATATATATATACGCAAAATAGTGTGTTTTGATAGGTTGTTTAGTTATGTGTCTGGTCAGAGTCCTGTAATAACCTGAGAGTTATAATGGATTTTTTCACGTCGGAGGACAAAGACTGTTAGATTTTTAAAAGAAGGTTTCATGGTGAGGTTCTATTCCTGCTTCACAGGGACATCCAAGGAAGGTGGGAGTAGGAATCACTGACTGGCCGATATATACATTATGTCTAGTTACAAGCTTCAAAGAGGATATTTCAATCGTCACCAACTTAAGACCACTTCATGGTGCTACTGCTGTGGTAACCTCTCCCAAGAATGTTCGTTTTCAAAGCCATACCATTCATTCAATCATTTACATTGTGACATGAAATTGGATCCTGTTTTCCCGTTCGAGAGATCGTAAACCACAATTTTGTTTGGGGGTTTATCTTTTCATGACGGAGGATGTAGGCTAAAAGACGTTGATACTTTGAGTCACTCAAGGTCAGAAGAGGCTATTTCATGCATGTACAAAGCTGAAATTTGACATATAGTGCATCTTTTCATAGCAGATGACGTACGATATTTGGCATTGACCTCAGAGGTCAATGAGATCGTCAAAGGTCATTCATTGTCATTTCAAGCAGATTGTAACGAATCTATACGAATTTGCACCTTTGGGCAGTTGGGTACACCTTTTCACAGCAAAGGTCACTAGCGACAAGTGATAGTTCATTTGAGGTCATTTTTGATAATTTCTATTTTGTATTATTTTATTTAAACTCATTACCTCAAATTACACTAAAAATTGGCAAAAATTGAAAAAAAATATATCCATCGTGACATTTGTCTTCCAAATTACTTCCGTTCAAACACATTCGGGTGTTTTTTTCATACCCATGCATCTAATTGAATATTTCAAGATATTTATACTTTATTTAAAAAGAGGCTGGGATTACCGATGTAGCCCAGGGAGAACATTAAAATTTGACAATGTAGAAAAAATCCCCAAGAACACATATTTTGATACATTTTTATTTACACAATACGAACCGCTTCGCTGAAACAATTCAGTATTAGTAATTTGTTGTATTTTTTTTTTTTCAAATGTTTTCGTAAATGCTAATTGAAATGATTAAGAAAATAAATATTATAGATATTTCATTTTGAAATTATAGATCTAAATTTAGGTAGGAAATGTCTAAATTGGTTATACTGAAGAAAAATATCAAATACTTCAAAGCCGTAGTTTTGCATAGCAGTTGGGAAATCATTTAACATGAGAATTATGATAGGCTGCTTAGTGCATAGCAATGTCCGACTCCTTCCAAACATGCTCGTTTGGAACGAATACTGCGCTGATACATAAAAACTGGAGTTCACGAGTGTATTGGAATTTCTACAAAATATATTTTCTTAGAAAAGAAAAAAAATATATATATATATGTATATTTACTAGCTTCACCATATCATTATATCAGGTTGCATGATAGTATTTGTTGCCTACAACTACAACTTACATATCACCGTATCGTATCACTTAATCAACATTTAATTCCGAATTAGAGTGTTTTGCTAGCGGAAAATGGAAGTATGAAAAAAAAATTCAAGTCATCTCCTGCATGCATGCTTATTCCACTACTAAAGAGGGTATATACCGTCCTTAATTTCTTTGACAAAAATTGAATTAGTGGGACGTCACGTACGAACTTCCTTTACACTGTCCTTTGCAAATTTGGTAATTTATTATCTTCTGTTAGACATCTTTGGCTAAGCTATTGTCATTGATAACCTACCTCAACAACTCGGTAGTCGTCTGCAGTAGTTCAATGGTTAGTAAGCTAGTCTCGCTGACAAATGATGATCAAGTGATTTTGATCCTCACTGGGTTCCCCACTATTTTCATCTTGTATCAGACAATGCTAAGTGTAGTAAATGCGTACCTTCAGAAAATAGCATTTTTATTTTGGTAAGTTGGGTTTTTTTCACTTTTAGCTATTTTCCTGTTGCCTCTGTTTGAAAATGACAGAGAAGTGAACCGATACCATTGTATTGGAAGAATATGATTATATTAGAAACCGTCAACCAAATCTGTCAACTTGGGTTTCTTCAGTTTTCAAATTGATCTGGCTGGCTGGCTAGCTGGATAAGTATGTATCACGCATACAGGCCATACTAATGGAATCAGAGCGCTTATAATCTTCCCATTTGCTCCCTAACATGTCTAGAAACCCCCAGCCCAATATGTTTTTGGTGTGGTTTCAATTTGCAAAGCAAATTCATGATAAATTGACCCCTTGTTTGTTTAGGGCATCATTCATGTAAAATGAGAAGATTTTTTCATGGCCTCAAGTATGTGTTTAGTGTGCAAGCACTGAATGTATCTTGTCGATATAAGAATGTATTGCAATTTTGATCTGCTCAATATTATTTTGTTATATATAGATACAACTTTTTTCCTTTCCTCATAATTTTCATATTGTGGATCTCATGTTTCTGAGATATAGCTTCTCTCTATCAAGAATATTATTTACCTTAAGTTGGACTATTTTGATCTTGCAACCAGGATTCAGCAATTAGAATATAACAGTTTTTACCATTTTCCTAAACGATTTTGCCCGTATTAATTATAAGTAATGACTTCTGTTTTTTCATCCCTTTTTGTTTTCTCTGTTTTTCTTTCTTTTAACTATTTTAGTGATCACAGTCCAACGAAAGTCGAGAGGAGTAAGTTCATCTTCGATCATCCCCTTTTTCAATTTTTTATTCGATCATCTCCTACGCAGCACGCTGCCAAAAGATGTTGGTCATGTTACGGTTCGTATTGGATGAATAACCAGAGCTAATTTGTTTTTAAAATAAAACAAATTGATCCGTCACCAGACTCGCAGCAGATCTGACTCTATTCTTAGAAAACAGGTTTCTTCAAACGGCCAGATATTCAAAAAGGAATATTGGACTCACAACTGAAATTTAAGTTCGTCAAATTTTACATGCACTCAATCTGTTGATGCATTCCCTTCTTATTCATGATTATTTATCATTTTAGAATATTTGTTACGATTAAGAAAGTGTGTATATATTCTGTAAAATTAATAAAACTGGTTACTAAATATATATACTTACGAATATAAGAATTTCTTTTTTCAAGAAAGGTAAAGTTGGCCAATTTGAAAATTCAGTTTCGGGACATTATTTGCATGCAAGATTCTACAAATCTTCTCACTATCCCCAAACCCTTTGCATGGCACAGTAATTAACAAAAAATCATCGTGATATTATCGATGCTTCTTCAGGTGATACAAGTAGTTCAAGAAGATATATAAGCAACATATGGTGTTTGCACACAAATATGATAATGTTGATTAACTATAACGCAGATCCGATCATCAGATTCAGTACTTGGTAAGCATTGTTATGATTATTGTATAATTCGTTTGCTCTATGGTACCATCTGATCTCTGTTTCGTTACTTAGATTGTTACATGATTCCCAGGGATGTCAGAGGTTGATGTTCAGATGTTCAACTCCTGTTAGACAGCCAGTGTTTTGAATGCTGATTTTCTAAGCATGATGGCCCTCTAGACTTGGGAAATTGAGTTAATACAATTCCTCTTCTTTATTAAGTTATGAGTAATAAATATCGAAGTAGTTACGTATCTCTACGGTGTTAACGGGCGATGTTTAAGACAAAATAAATTGCTAGTGTTTAAAATGCTGATTTTAGAGGCAAATAGACAAGCCGTCTATTTTTGGAGAATTGACGAAATAGAATCTTCTCTCCTCCAAGGTTTCACCTATTTAACCTAGTGGTGTACTAATCTACACTCAATTAGTATCATAAATGGTACCACCAACAGTATGACTGAATAGAAATCTGTTTTAAACTTGATGAATAATAGTCTTTAAAAAGGTCCGCCAAATTGGCTTTTCACGCGTGGGCGGATTATTGAATAGGAAATTGAATCGATATACTATTAAATCAACTTTACTTGATGATATGTGTGTCGTTAGGTAGCACAAGAACTCAATCAAAATAATGTAAATATTCGTGCACCTACCTCTTATAGTCTTACAAACTTTGCATCTTTCCGCTGAAAAATAATTTTTTTAGAAATTTTATACATTCCCAAATCATCTCAGATGTTATTTTATGCAAGTCATTTATTCTACGATCAGTTTCAGTATACTGTGTTCAGAGTATCCTGTGTTTTTATATATTTATATATATATATATATATATATATATATATATATATATATATATATATATATATATATATATATATATATATATATATCGTTTTTCCTAGACTTCATTCGGCAGCAGTAACTAATTGTCAGTGCTTCTTTCTTAAAAAGATTTAATTAAAAACTGCTGTCAAACCTCGCTGACGAGTCTCTTCAGAAGAAAGCCGCTTTGTCTGCATTTTTCTGGTGAAAAAAGACCGAAATTAGAGGCGACAAATTTACCCTGAATACATCAATGTGTAGACAGGTATTTTCCTTATATGAATGGGCGAGATAAGGGGGAGACAGATGAATGTCTGCATTATTCTTTAACGTACCTGCCAAAACTGATAGCTCTTTTAATTAAAAAAGACTTGGAACAGTTAAATGAAAAAAAAAAGAAAAGATATAATGACTTTAAATAAATCTCCAGCGGATCAATGGTTAGGATGTAGCTTTCAGTGTAGAGATTCTATTAGTGCTACCAAGTTTCTGACACTAATCCGTCGTTGTATGAGTTGTTCGGACTATTGAAGTCCTTCATTGTATTTTGCTTTTCCGGTTAACAAGACGCCTCAGTCGATCCATTCGACTCTGTTATCCAGGTGTGTAATCTATAAGGAAAGTGTGGGGTCCCTTTTCATTTACGACATATTCCATCCCACTCACTAATCATACCTTACACCGTAAGTACAGGGCAGTTATTTGTATTGATATAACGAAAGCAATGCAAAGATCAATGCCAATTATTGTATGTAAAGAGTGGATAGTTCTGAATCCAGTGACAGGTAGTCGACCAACATTCTTATAAAGGGCCACGAAACTGTAAACCTATGATTTATAGGAAATCCATTCTATGTAGATTTTGTTCCACTCGCCCACACGTGGTCGGAAAGAAGAAGATAACTAAATCTGAATTGTATATCGCCATTTTCAAAAACTAATGAGTAGCACAAAAATATTATTATGACTGCAACAATGGTTAACTTCCAGGAACTGAAATTATCTTTATTTGGTTCACATGTCAATTATGACGGCCAAACCTTGATATAAGTACCACTTGGGTATCACATTTATTATTGTTTACCTGCATCACCAAAGACTTTTTTGTAGTAACATTTTCAAATACTACATCAGTAACAGGACTATAAATGTTTACTATTCAGAGTAGCGGACGACGTGAAAAATGACTAGATATCGAATATCTAAGGCGGCAAGAATAATTAAAATCCAAATAGGTATCTACTGTTTAAAATTAGTTAGTACTAAATAGTGATCAGGAAACTAAATTGGACTTTGTAGATATCTATTGTTCTGGGTACCAGACTAAACCAAGATTAGCAAACATGTACTGATGCATTTCTAATTTTGTATTCAAAGGTTGAAACCAGTAAAACATTACACCAAATAAAGGATACATATATTTTCAATCTGGACTTGATATGCTAAAATATTTTCTTTTATTATGATTAGTGTGATTCATTTTGTTTCTTTGTCCATAATCATGGATTTTTCCACTTACATGCAACAAATTTGCCTCTGAAAATATCTCCTTCACACATTTAAGATAATGGACTTTTTTTACTAAAACGCTGTAAGTAGTTTCTTCCCCATTTTTTTTTTCTGAAGAGATATCATCTCATTGAAATTTAGATGAATTAAAATCTGTGATTTTTCTTTCAATGAGGGACTAGCTCGTTTCACATAGCACACCCACACAAAAACAACCACACACCCACACACTCCCCTCCCACACACACACACATGCCAAAAATATAGAAAATCTTTGTAATATCTGTCAAAACGAGAAATTTGAAAAACTCAGTTTTGCTAGAGAAAAAAAAACTAAGGTAAATTTATCAAACCGGGAAAATGAAATAGCACGAAAATACTGGCATCGCTCAAAATTCTTATTGATATACATAACTCAACAATCCAATCATTAGTACATTAAAGGTAACATAGACAGTTTACCCACATACTCATTCATCCCCAAAACACCTGATCAAAATTATCCACTCTCTAACATGTCCAAGTAAATTAGGAGCAATAGGATCCCCTATGGTCGGTCATAAAAGACACCAACATCGGCCATAAGTTCAGCGCAAAAATCAAAGTTGGGATCAAAACATCCCTTGGAACACAATTCAGCATCCAATCATAGATAACTCCCACATTTAGTTCACGCATTTTGACATGTAACTTATAACTACCAGCAAAATATATTCACTACAAAAAACAGTAATAAAACAAAAATAAAAGCTCCTCCCGTTCATAGCGATAACTGAGAGACTGTCACCAAATTCACCAAACAGTAATCTTAAACACACAAAATCATTCGCCAGAAGAGACCCAGAGAAGGCAGAACATGAACGTATTTGTGTAGCGATACTAATTTCTACAACATTTCCAGCTCTACTCTAAACCAACTTGACTCTTGTAGTTTCAAGTTGAATGTATCGAGCACTCTACAAAATAAATCCATCACGTATCAGACATTGCTCTATAGTATAATGTATTATAAATTGCAAACCTGATTCGTACTATATATGAATATATGAATGTGTGTGCGTGCATGTGTGTATGCATGCGTGTGTGTGTATGTGTGTACGTGTGTGTGTGTCCAGATTAGTACGTTCAGTTGATTGCCTGGTCAGAGTCCAGTTATAACCTAAATGTTATGATGGATTTTTCACGCCGAAGATGTTTGAAGCTGTAAAGCATCTAGACATATATTATACATAAATTACATATATATATATATATATATATATATATATATATATATATATATATATACACACACACACACACACACACACACACATATATATATATATATATATATATATATATATATATATATATATACATATATATATATATATATATATATATATATATATATATATATATATATGTATGGGGGTGTACGGAAAGTAATTGCGTATTTCATTGATATAAATCATAAGCTAAGCAACTAATCAAATAACAGGGTTAAATGGTGCAAAAACGACTTCCCAATTTAGTTCACCATCTCTCTTATCCGGCAAGTTGTCGGTTATAGTGTACAGTAAAGTTGAACCCTCGTGGACAATAAAGAATTTGAAGAGAAACAACGCAGAATCAAGAGAAAAAAAAGAAAATATTAAAAAGATCAACGCATTATGTTTCCAACGAGGAATCGAAAAATTGCCTCTCTGTTAGGCTGCTGTCATCGATAATGATGGTGATAACACTACGGATATATCGTATTTGATTTACGAACACCCTATACATATATATATATATATATATATATATATATATATATATATATATATATATATATGTGTGTCTGTGTGTCTGTGTCTGTCTGTCTGAGTGTGTCTATGTCTATGTGAATGTATATTTTATATATATATGTGTGTGTGTATGTGTACATATATATGTGTGTGTGTATCCGTGTGAATATACATTTTATATATGTGTGTGAGTGTGTGTGTTTATGTCTGTGTGAATGTATATCTTATATATATATGAGTGTATGTGTGTATATATATATATATATATATATATATATATATATATATATAAATATATATATATATGTGTGTGTGTGTGTGTGTGTGTATAATTTCTGTCATTCAATTTTGATTATTGTTCTGCTTTACCCGCCTTTTTAAGACGTAGTTGAAACCGAACATTGAATCCTGTGCATTGTGGTCCCATCCTTTCTTCTCACACGATTCAGACGCGCACTATTCTCTCTTCAAATGTGTTGCTTTCGCACAAGTTGCCTATTCAAGCGATCAGAGAATGGTGTTCAGATGGAGAAATATAATGATATCAATAGTCGTTACGAGCCGAGTCGCATTTGAATGACTTAGGCTCTTAAAGAAAAGCATTACCATGACGGGAAAAAAAAAAGGAAAAGAAAAAAAAACACGAGTAATCACTAGCATTATCCTCTTCCTTTGTATACATGGAGAAAAATTGTAAACTTGACATAAAAGGAAAGATTAGTGGAAAGTGATTTTTGAAGGTGAGCACTGAGAAAGTACCTGTTGGGTTGATATGGAAATTTTTGTGACCCATTATTAATGTATAGGCGCTTATAAGTATTGAATTTATTCCTTGGGAGAGAGAGGGGGCAGGGGGAAGGAAGCATGTTAGAGAGTTGAAATGTGAGGTTGCTTGAAGTATAACATCTGAAGAGAATACGTTCAGAGTCGATTGACATTCGTATAGGGAGAGAAATACGCCAACAAAGATCTACATAAAACTACAAATAGTAAAACGGAAGAGAAGAATATAGATAATACATGGAATTCTCATTCTACATGCACAGAAGGCTTTACTTATGATACTAGGGGCACCAACAGTATTTTTTCTAGACCTTTACCCTCGAACTTATTTCATGTACCCTTCGAAAGACTATCTATGACTCGACTATATAAGTAATGTCGTTATCTTTATTATAAATAAATCTTGTCATTGTCAATACTAAAAATATATAGTTTTTGTTTTAGATGTATGATAGCAGATACAAGTATTGAGATTCTGAGAATTTTTGAAGCATTATCCTAAACTTGGCCTCAAAACTGTTGAGGCTGCTCTCAGAATTCAGTGAGTTGATCGAAATGGTACAATATTTCACCATTGTGTCCCAAATTGGTTTAAGCATTTCAAGTCTAGTGACTTGTTCCTAAATAAAACTCAGTAGTGGACGACCATCAGATATCAAGTGTGATAGTTTAACGCAAGATAGAGGAGAACAGGACCGCCAACACTCGAAAAATTATATTTCACGGAAATAAACGTGAATCTTATGGATATACTCTGTAGACAGACAGACAGATGGACAGACTAATAGACACAAGTGGGTGAGGTACATTACAGGAGAGACAGACGGACATGATAAAAAGAAAGGACGAAGAAAGGGGGTTAGTAGGGGATGGGAAATCTATCACAGTTCAATAAGCAGGGTTGAGGGAGGGGAATAAGGTGGGAGTA
Organism: Thysanoteuthis rhombus; assembly: GCA_963457665.1. NCBI lineage: Eukaryota > Metazoa > Mollusca > Cephalopoda > Oegopsida > Thysanoteuthidae > Thysanoteuthis > Thysanoteuthis major. Next base: position 27,654,976 of record OY735199.1, on the reverse strand, counting down.
AGAAACTATGACCGCCACCACAATTTGGTAGGATCCAAACAAAAAAAGTCGTTTGCTAAAAATTTTAAGAAAGGTTGGGGTTGGCACCTGGGAAGTAAAAACGTACAGTATTGACAGAAACAAAAACATTCTTTTGTTTCCGTTGGAAATGAAACTTAAAAATTCTCTCGCTGGAACGAAATTCTAAAATAGCGGAAAAAAGCAGTTGAACGAATTGCGTTTATAAACACGAATAGTTTCGAAAAATCTTCCTCTCCAGTAATAGTTGTCTTTAGAAGTAGAAAGTTTTGACAAATCTGTAGTCAACCCCCACTCAGCCCTGCCGCCAACTATCATGGAGGAGGGTTGAGTTTGACTCACAGAAAATAATAAACGGGAGATGGTCCCACTAAGAGCGAAGATGGGGTTGGGAATTTCTTCTATACTTAGTAAACGGAGGAATATATATATATATATATATATATATATATATATATATATATATATATATATATATATATATAAATATATATATATATGTGTGTGTGTGTGTGTGTGTGCGTGCGTGCGTGCATGTGTTTGAGTGTGTGTGTGTGCATGTCCTCAAACTATTTCTCTGGTGTGCTGTATGTTGATTAAATGCGGGATGTTTTCACAGTTATTGGCAAAAAAATGATATTTGAGTTCGAATTCAGTCCGAGGTTGCTTTACTTCATGTCGTTTTAATGTCTGTATGAAAGGCATGGATGCAACTCTCCCAACATTATATCCTATCGACAATCACATCACTGGCAAGCCATAAAGAAATCAGAATGTGTGTGTGTGTACTTGGAGAAACCAGACGTACCTTACAAGCTGTCACACTCATTGTCAACTTGATAGAGTGCAGTCAGTATATATGTAAATTCAGAAATAATGTACTGATACATCCCTTTTTCTCTATATATACATATCTATCTATCTATCCATCTATATATATATATAAATATATACATGTATATGTGTGTGTGTGTGTGTGTGTGTATGTGTGTGTGTGTGTATACAGTTAGATAGATAGATAGATAGAGAGAGGGAAAGAGATGAACTCACATCAATCTTTCGTTTATGCGCACTTTGTTAAAAATGACAACCTCTGTCTATGCAATATTTTGGCTAATTTTACTCGTTTGCCTACAAACCTCTTGTAGGTTTTATTGGATTTTATTTAAAACGTTCCAAAGTTGATGGTACTAGATTGCCTCCATGTTGCACTAGTTTCAGTTACACATCCAAACAGATTCATCTTTGATTACGCTGGTTTGAAAAAAAAAAGACAACTCTTGAAATATAAATATAAAATTGTAATGACAAGGAGTAATGATTACACTTACCCCTATTACATTTTTTGATAATGACCGATGATGGTCGAAATATCTCAAAGCACCAACTTGGGAACTAGTACAATATCCGAAGCACGGAGTAAACTATTGTACCACATGATCAAAAGCTTTGAAGAGCCGTCTGAGAATATGAAATGGGGAAGTTCATAAGATCTTTCGTTCTGATACCTTCACTCGAAATCGAATGTTAGCTCTCATCATGCAATTCTATGATGCAACCATTGACCTGATACGTTAGCAAACCGAATGTGATGTAATGGTTAAGCGGAGGTAAAAAAACTGATGATTAAATTTATTCTTTCGGGATGAATATATCAAATCACACAGGCTCCAATGAAAGATTCGGTAATCCGGAATAAATGTCATAAATATTCATGAAAGAGAGAAAAACAGCTGGGCTGAAGAAATTCAAGAATCACATGAAAGAGTTAGGTGTTATCCTTAACATTCAGCATTTGTTTGTGGTGTTACATACCGGGAGGGAACTTAATGTCCCTCATACTTTCTCGCGACACGGTTGGAATTGTCATTGATATCATTGTGTTTTGTCGGTGATAAATAAAACAGGCTATTGATTAAAAACACCTGGTGGTGTTGATTGTCTTTTAAATTGTCAGTGTTCACGAACATATGCACTTTTTTTCGTTACAAAACATCCCTCCGCTTTAATATTCATGTTTATTCAGGTCATCTCCTTTTCCTTCAGCTCCTCCTTTTCCCCCCTCCTCCTCCTCCTCCTCCTCCTCCTCCTTCTTCTTCTTCTTCTTCTTCTTCTTCTTCTTCTTCTTCTTCTTCTTCTTCTTCTACGAGCTTTTCTCTTCTTTTTCTTCGATCCTTTTCCTGTTTCTTCATCTTTTTCACCATTTTTCTTTTCCTCTTCTTCTTTAATGATCCTCTTTCTTCTTTTCCTCGATTCTCCCCCTTTTTCTTCTCCTTCGTCGATGATTCTTCTTCTTCTTCTTCTTCTTCTTCTTCTCCCTCTTCTTTAATTATTCTCTTTCTTCTTTTTTTTCTTCTCCTTACAATTTCTTCATTCTTCCATATCATCCTTCTACCTATCATCAACTTCTTCATCTCCCCATCAATATTTTTTTTCGTTTCTACTTCTCGGCCACATCATCTTGTTATTGTCCTTTTCTTTTTCCGATATCTTCTGCCAAAACCCCGATGATATGTATCTGGGGAATTAACGTAGAAATTTCAGTTCCAAGGAACCGACCTGCAGGCTACCACTCCCAATTGCACGTTAGTTTAGAGCCAGGGTCAATTCCTGGAGCACAAGGTGTCACAAAAGAAAGTACCAAAGGAACTGGACAGTTTTTGTCCTTACCCACATATACACATGTGTGTCCCTACTTCAATGTCGACATAGTGCCATATCCCCACTTCCTGGGGAGGCAAATGGATATTACCTTTTCGGGACATCAAAGATTAACAAGGTTATGTGTTGGCCACCAATTTGTGAAAGGTTTGAAGAGACTGTAGTGTCGAAATAACTCCTGCCACCCCAAAAGCATATACTGTCCAGATCCAGTGGGCGTTGCCCCAGACTGCACTTCCTCATTGAACTTGAAGATTATACGCCTGATGCCCGAGGTGTCCCGAAAAGGATAGTACCGAAAGAACTGAAGAATTTCTGGAATCATTCACACGTACACGTGAGAGTCACTTCTTTAAAGTCGACCTTGTGTCGTATTGCCCCATCGCGGGGGGCGAGTAAATGACATCTCTTCCAACATTGCTTTTCCTTTGATATTCGTCTTTATCGCTAGTCGAGTAGGAGACAACGTGAACTCTATTTTAACCTCTCCCTCGTAGGATGGGTCTCTTATAGATGCTATTAAGATCGAAGGAGTACCGACCAATCAAAATGAAATAAAACCCCGGGACTGGAAATGAAGATGAAAAATACTGGTCTGGTCAGTTATGCAGCAGAAACCGTACACGTGACCAGTCTCTTTTGGCAGCGTGTCGTGTTGAAGTTGAACAATGAAAATATTTTGAGTTGGTGTGATCATTGAATAATTTGCTTCTCTCGCCTCTTTTTTTTTTTTTTGCAGAAATCACTAAGAAGTTTGAATGTAAAAAAGATTTAAAAAAACTAAAGCAGGTACAAAGTAGGGACTAATTTAGCTCAAACTTATACTGCAAAACGAACTCCCCACTTATACCAGTGCAGGGAGGAATTCTCTTTTTCTTGTAGACATAATAATGTACAAACGTCAACATTTTCAGCCTTATGGCTCTATCAGTGAACAACTAACCGTGGACCATATCCACCTCTCTCTCTCACTCTCTCTCTCTCTCTCTCTCTCTCTCTCTATATATATATATATATATATATATATATATATATATATATATATATATGTATTGAAAATGGGTGTATGATCCGACAGAATGATGATAACTTTAATAGATAAAAAGAATAAACAACTGAAGAAGGGGCTGCTGCAGGGATCGAATAGAGCCGGACCGATTTGAAAACTGAAGGAACATCAGTTGACAGTTCGGGTTGACGATATCTAATGAAGGAAAAAGAGCGAAAACCCTGCCAAAAGAAAGGAAGCTCACTTGGTTCAACAACAGCAAGCGACAGCAACGTTAAAGGTAATCATGCAAACAAAGGGGAGAGTTATAAGCTACAGCCATTCGCGTGTAGGCGAAAGAAAGAGAGAGAAAGAAAAGAAAAAAAAACACGCGTGCATTATTGTGATAAGAACAGCAAGGAGGTGAAAATACGGGTCGTCGTTCATGCGTGCTGCCTCACAAGGGGGGACTGAGCCGGAGACTGAGAAAGTGCCCCTAGAAAAATAACAAAATGCCCCCGACCCCGAATTTCTAAAAAAAAAAAAAAGGGTAAAGGAAAGAAAATAAATAAATAAAAACCTGAAAGAATAACGAGATGAAAGTAACGAAACGGTCAGATTATGGACAGAATTTTTGATAAGCTGAAAGGACGGTCACCCAAGGGCTGTTGACATAAAGCAGGAGTGTCATGTTGAAAGTAATTAGTTGTTACGTAGAAGTGTATTGGCTGGGACTGAATGACCAATGTCCAAAATCAATCCTCCGCTTTTTTTGTATTTTTATGTTTTTTTATTTGGTGTTTATTTGTGTTTTCCCGCCTGTTTAAACATCAGTGTGTCTTTCAGATTGCCTGTATGTTTTTTTATCATTATTATTATACGTGAGAGCATGTGTGTTAATATGATTTTTTTTTCTCTTATGATAGTCTTTGATACGTGTGAATATGTGTGTTAATGTGCTTTTCTTTTCTCATTTTCGAATAATACTCTTTGTGTGGTTGGATATGTTTCCTTTCTATTTTGGGGTTTCTCGTATGCGTGTTTTGAATATGTTTTTTTCTTCGGTGTGTTTGTGTGCGTTAGGTTTGCGTTTGTGTATAGATTAGTCTTTGTATCAGTGCGTGTGTGTATTCATACGAGTGTCCATTATTTGGGTGTTTTTGTGTGTTTTTCTATATGTGTATGCTTCAGCAGTTGTGTGTGTGTTTGTGTGTGTTTTCCTTTGTGTGTGCATACGTGTTTCTGAGTTAGTATTTATGTGTACATTTATAACTGTTTGTTTCCATGCATGCATGTGTTTGTGACTCTGTGTGTGTGTGTGTGTGTGTGTGTGTGTGTGTGTGTGAGTGTGTGTGTGGGGGGTGAGCATATGGTAGGGACATAGAAGTGAGTTGAGCGGGATAAAATAACCAGTGCTTAAAATTTTGCTTCAGTTTTAATCTGTGTGTATTTTCGTGCGTGTGAGGTGTATGTGTATATGTTTCTAATGTACGTTGTGTGTCGGCGCGTTATGCGTTTTCCGCGTGTGTGGGTTTCTTTTGTGTGTTTATGTGTGCAAGTGAGTCTGTATTAACCCATTCATATTTACATGCTTATTTCTCAGTGTATGTGTGTGCATCTGTGTGAGCCTGTGCCTGCGTTTGTCAGTACGTGCATGAATAAATATGTGTGTATGTGTGTGTATTGTTGCCACATTCCCCATTTCAACACACAGTCGAGACGCTTCAATTTATTGAACTTTCTAATCTTATTTCCATTTCATTTTGCTTCAGGGTATACCGATTGGCGACAAAACCCGCTGTTTTGCTCTTGACTCCTGGCTCCCTGAAATGAACAAGAACAAGATTTCAAATATAATATTATACAGGCGTATCCTCTTGTGAAAATGAAATAATTGCAAAAGCCACAAGTGCAGTCAAACAATGTAGCAACAACGATTTTCAACAAACATACCGCAATACATTGCTGTGCCACAAAGGTGTGCCGTGGGAGTTGAGGGGAAGAGCCATGGGACAGTATTCCTAGTATGGATTCTGAAATAACAGTTGAATACTCTCCGACATTACTGGTAATTCAGGGAGCTCTGTGAATACATCTTTTCAATGATGCAATGAATAAATTATTGCGTTGCTCATTAAAGGCCCAAATGGTCTTTTTCGATAGATTCTTCCTTCGAAGTGTATTGTGTAGTAATCACAAATATTCACAAAACCTTATTTTTTTGAAAGCCATGATCAACAATATACTTTTTTTCAGGGAAAAAAAAATTGAAGAATTATTAGTCTGTTTCATTGGTGAACACGTTATTGCCATTCATTATTTTGAATGATCAAATCCGCAATAAAATACTGATGGTGTTCCTCAACCCACTCTACTGTGAGATGAAAAAGGTTGCATATCACAGATCCAACGGTTCATTTATGTTTCTCTGTTTTTCTTTCAAGGCATCTAAACGGCTTCCTCACTCTGTTAGTATAGATCTCATCATCTTCTAACGTTTTGAAACGTTTTTGTTTGCACATCTTATGTATATATATATATATTTTTTTTGTTTGCACATCTTATGTATGTATATATACATATATATATATTTTTTTTTTGTTTGCACATCTTATGTATGTATGTATATATATATATATATATATATATATATATATATATATATATATATATATATATATATATACATAAGATGTGCAAACAAAAACGTTTCAAAACGTTAGATGATATATATATATATATATATATATATATATATATATATACATATATATATATATATATATATATATATATATATATATATATATATATTTATATTTATATATATATATATATATATATATATATATATATATATATATATATATATATATATATATATATAATGTGTGTGAAAACTTTCTAGCACCATTTTTCGAAAACCAGAGACTGGATACACCGCTGACATCAGCTGATCTCGGGAAATCTCTGAAGGTCAGTTACAGGTCAGTCCAATTTTGGCATTTTCGACTCTAATGCGAACGGCTAAACCCTAAAGATTGTAATTTTGCTTGCAGAGATAACATTTTCCCAGGATGAACATATATTAAGTGGTGTCAAGGAAATCATGCAATTTCAAATGTAAGGGATATGGTTGCTCACTAACGGCTGCGAAATCGTATATATATATATATATATATATATATATATATATATATATATATATATATATATACATATATATATATATATATATATATATATATATATATATATATATATATGTATGTATATATATATATATATCTATATATGTATATATATATATGTGTGTGTGTGTGTGTGTATGTGCGCATGTGTGTGTGTGCTGGGGTGCCATGTTAATAAAAATCTTTTTAAATACCTGAAACGGTTACATGGTAAACAACTGATGAACCCAACAAGACAGAATTTACACATAGGATCATTATATCATAATATCAAAGTATATGTAAAACATCGAAAAAAAACCCCAAAACACTTGAGAAATTTCATGGAATACATTAATAGATATTACGAAATAAATGAGGGGAGTGATACCAGGGGAAAAAAAGGAAAAAAGTTTTTTAATATGCTTTGTGCTTAAAGTAGTAAAGCTTTCTAGAATGTGTGTATATATATATATATATATATATATATATATATATATATATATATATATATATATATATATATATATACATATATATATATATATATACATATATATATATATGTGTGTGTGTGTGTGTCCATTTGCACGTTTATATTTACTGGGCAATCCACAGTCACAGACGCATTTTGTTTTTTGTATACTTCAATTTGTTCGTCAACTTTGTCAGCTCTCTCTCTCTCTCTCTCCCACTTTACATATTTATTTTTTAACTACACATACGCCTCAAATTTCATTCTTTCCCTTCTAAGCCATTTTTTTAAATGTTCCTTTCACACAAAGGACTACCCAGAAATGACAGTTGGTGTTTGTTGAACTTTTGACGGATTTTAAATTAAGTACTCAATATTTTTTTCTCTTAGTTTGTTCCCCCCTCTGACTATTGATAAAAATGATTTCAATGAAATCTTACGATGACAGCTTTTAGTCCTAACTTTCTATCCCTTTTCCACGAAAACTATCCCATGATCCCTCATTGAATCAACTGCAGACGTCCCGCCTCGTTTCCATTTACACAATATCAGGCGCATTAAACGATGAAGGTGAATATATTAGCCTCATTTGACTCCAAAGCACAAACATATTACACAAAGGGTCCGTGTTCTCCAAGTCTCCAGAAAAACGCTTTTACATAAATAAATAAATGAATAAATAGATATTTGAACACTTTTCTCTTCCTCTCTCTGTTTGTATCTGTTCCATTCTAGTCATATCTATCCATGACTAAAGGAGCCATGTTATCAGTAAACCAACCTTGTGTGATAATTAGCAAGCTAATTCCTCAAGCCAATCATAGTCAATACGATAGACTTATCTAGTGAAGATCAAATTGACTGTAACATCAATAATTTGCTAGTTGGTTGTGTTAGCTCTTGTGGTGGGCATAATGAATAATTAGAGCTTCCTACAAGTCTAAATCTAGTCCAAATTGTACAGAGGGAACCGTTTATCACAAACTCGAATACTGTTCTTGTTATCAATATCAGTCAGTTCAAATAGCATAATTCAAAATAAATTAAAATTAATATCAATACCCTACTAATTTTCTGTCATGTAATATAATGTTTACAACGATTGATTCAGTGAGATAACAATTCAAAACAATGAATGTAAAATTATTACCATTCTTCATGTTTTTGTTCTTTGGATAATGTTATCAGTCGGTTATTGCAATGAAAAATACCCTCTCTCAAAGTTGTCACAATAAATAAGCAGCTTCTTCTGTGTTTAATCAACATCTCATTATTGTCGGCGTTTTTTTTTCACCCCATCTGTCCTAATAGATTTACATAAAACGTGATGACACATCGGTTTTCTGTGTATTTAGAGAATCGTTGAATATACCAGTTCTTGTAAGATCACGTAAGTTAAGCATGGTAAGTATCTCGATGGGTGACCCTTGGGGAATACCAAGTATCATAGACAGAACCAATCTTTGACAGGCCTGAAAAGCAGAAAATCGACCTTTCGAGGTGTGTACCTAAACCTGAGCCATCTTTGATGAGGATATAAGTAGAGATCCATGATACTTACAATTTTAGTCATTTTTTCCAATGTATTCAAACGGCATTTTTTTTTTTTCGTTTTGATTTCATTTTACTACTACAATATGAAAAGCCCATAGAGGACATAATTCAGAAATTTCTGACTTCACGGTCATCCGATTATAAATATACAGATCAATTTTCGGATCAAAACTAAAAGAATTGAACCCCCCCCCCCCAAAGCGCCAAATTTTTCTTTGGTTTAGATGAGTTAAAACCAAGAATAATAATATGGGGATTTCTGATAAACTAAAAAAAAAAATTGTAAGTAGGTATCAGTTATAACAGTGTGCAGAGGACAAAATGGAGACGAAACGCAATTTTTTCAAAAGGGGGACTTCACACAATCAACATTGTTTGGTGTTTACTAGGTGAAGTAGTCAATATTTGTTTTTGTTTTGTAAATATATGGTATTGATAAGATATTTTATTTCCATCAGTTTTACTCCTTTTTATCATTGTTGCATTTGATCTGAGTCGATAGGCTCTTCAACCATTATGTTTCCTTGCAGTTCATGACACTCGGAATATTTTTATTTTTCTTTGCATCGACTTACTGCTGGTCGCAAAATCTTCTCGTGCGTGGCAAAGATCGACATACGAAAACCCCAGAGAAAGGAAAGATGTTATAAAGCCCTTTTACGAGCATTTTATCGCCAGCTGATTTCATTCCTGACTGCATTTCACCTCAGGAAATAATCTTCCGTGGACGTCGTCTAAATCTCTCCGGTCACAGCGGCCTGGTGATTAATAAGACACAAGTAAATCTTGTAATTCTGCCTCAACTTGCAACGATTCTTTACACTACCTTATTTTAATACCAAATGGTTGTGGTTTAGCAAGCATTTAAAAATAGTTTTTTCTCGATTTTTGCGTTACTTTATTCATTGTGTTGTTTCTTTGGCACTAGAGTGGTATATCAATTGCGATTGTTATGATAAGAAGCAACCATGAATTGTTGAAATATTCTCGAGATAAAATACTTATCATATTGAAGTGTGTGTTAATTCAGTCTTGAGATGAAAAGCAACGATAATAAGATGAAGTAAAACTAGTGAGAAATGACACTAAGATAGAAAAATCATTAATTTGGTTGTGCCACACGAAATAGACGTTTTCGGACAATTTATGATTGCCATTTCGGCAAATTCTGAAGCGGAAAATGTTTTTATACATAGTCAAATTATTATAAGACACTAGCTTCTTATCAACTTATTGTTCAACATCATCAACATCAGTCTTTTGACATCCGTCGTTGGACATAGACCTTCCCCAGGATTCATCACACCTCTCTATCATGGGTGTCATGGAGCCACTTCTTTCTGATATTGTCTACTTCGTTTCACCATCTTATATTTTGCTGGCCACGGTTCTGCATGTGATCCCTGCAGAAAACAAATCTTCATGAAATCCTCAAAAGAAGGAGATTGAAAACGAAGATTCATTAAGGCTGGAAAGGTTTTGATAGAACAAATTCAACCTTCAAGATCGAGAAAATCCCTCTAGTCCTCAAAAGAAAGGGTATACATCCAATGCTTCTTCCCAGTAGTCACCTATAGAGTTGAAACTCGGGACTTAACCAAGAGACTGACCCTCAAACCGAGAACTATATCAGTTTTGAAAAAAAGAAAAAAAAAAGCCTCACTCTGCTAGATGCTGTTCTGATAGGGAATCATGCTTTTGTTTCCATGTGAGTTTAACTCAATAAAATTCCATCAATCTATCATGAACATCAAGTTCGAATTTTGAAAGGGAACTTACTCGGAAAGAACAGTGTAGCGTTTGTCCCAGATATTTCGTTCCAGAGGCATGAGCTTGAATAATGACCCTTCGCAGACGACCTTAATCAGTTGCTGATGATGAGAACTTTATTTTTCTTATTCAGTCACCCTATGCAAAGCCCGGGGGCGAACTCAGGTAAAGGGTTAAAGTATAGTTTCTGGTTCACAAGATATTTATTGATTCGATTTGATCCTGCAGAAAAGCACCCTTGGGGAATTTTGTTCCACAAAACAATCGGAAAGAAGAGTAGAAATTGCAACGAGTACGTCGAATGGTCGGAAAGTGTGATGGGATTCACTAGATATAGCAAATCGTGTTCTGACGGGGGGGAGATCTCTTATCGGGGGAACCAGGTGATGGAGATCCTGAACACTTTCCATGAAAATAGCGATAAAAAAGTTCCAGGCTCGCAACATCACGTCAGTGGGAGGGTGGTTGGTGATAGGACAATAGCTCAACATCAACTAGTCCACGCACTCGATTTTGCATCCTTTTGAGGCTAGATAATATCTAATGGGTGGATCCCGCCCAGACGTGCCTGCAGAATATCATTTCTGATCGTATTTGACTTTTGTAGGGATACAAGGTGGCTGGTTTGGTCTGGCATTTTCTGCAGCGGTGTAAGGGACCTACCATTTTCGCCGTGTTCAAGCCAACAGGAAAGACATAAGGGTTTCACTTTGCCTGGCGTGAACTTAAGGCCAAAGTTTTATCAAAGCATGGGGCTTCTTGAGAGTGGTTCCATCCATTTAAGGAATATTCTGAAAACCAATCCAAGGATAACTGTTCAAGGCCGTGCTCAAGATTCCAAAACAATTGTAGGGCATCGTCTAATATCTATCAGAAAAGTGGAAAACTGTTGATAACAAAATGACAATAGGCTCCTCGCTCATGGGACAGAAAACGAGGGAATCTCTTTTTTTTAATTTCAAGAATAGTCACTTGCAATGAAAAATGAATCCTGTACGGCATTGCAAAAAATCTCCTCAATGGCTATATATGACGGGAAAGCCAAAACATGTTTCAAAACCCCCTTTACACATCCATAAATTATGGCAACTGTTTGGTGGTATTGTGAAGGTATCATACACTATTCATTTTTGCAGTCGGGAGAAACAATAGCAGATCAATCATACGACCAACAAATCAATGAAATGCACTCAGAATCAATCAGGTAATATACAGCATTGGGAGATAATTTTGTTGGACAACGATTCCAGACCCAACTCGTCAAAAGATTATCATCTACTTCGTTACTTTTTCTTTATAATAGAAAGCATGCAAACAAAGAATTAATGACAGCATTCGAACAATGTTTAGCTGCAAAATAAAACTAATTTCTATAAAGAAGTACTTTAAGCCTAATGAAAATAAATATTGAAGTAAAAGCAAAAGCTTGTTCACATTTCAAATTGCTTCTTTTTTCCTTTCATGATACTCAATTTAATGTGGGGCAACCTAAAAACCTGACATACGCACACAGACACCTATACACACACACACACGTATATATATATACATATGTGTGTGTGTGTGTGTGTGTATATATATATATATATATATATATATATATAGAGAGAGAGAGAGAGAGATATAGATAGATAGAGAGAGAGAGAGAGATAGAGAAAGGGTGATATTAATGTAATTTTTAAATATTTGATATGTTTTACTGTGTCCAACTGAGATTCAAATGGAAGTAGGGGGAATATTGTAGCGCACCGATCTTACAGTCGAGGTAGAGGAAGGGCTTTTGCCACATAAATATTTCTTTCTATATATATGTATTCTTTTGGAGAAGATGGGGGTTGAAAACACGGAACTAATCAAATTATTAAACAGATTATAATTCTTATTCCGATATCGCATCCTTGAGTTAAAAATTGATGACGATAACAGAAAGTTAACTGTCCTTCAGATAATAGCCGTTTCTTGATGAAAGTATGCTAAATATAGTTCAGTTTTAATGAGGTGAAAAAGCAAAAGAATGTGTACTGATCAGGCTTGTCAAGTTCATCTGCAAGAATTTAAAAGCGGCAGTGGTTATCTGTTGGAAACTGACTAAATTGAGTTAGTGATAGTAGCATTTTGTTGCAATATAATCTTTAAGAGAAAGAAAAAGAAATGATACAAAGAGTTCATAATTCATTTGAGAAAGACGTCAATGTTGTACGCCGGCAATTGTTGGAGGCTGGTTATTGCCTCTTTTGACCGTCTCAAATTTTTCAATTCTTATGTTGTCTGTACAAGGATAGAAGCAATTATACATTTTGATGGACGATTTCTTTATTTGAGTCTTGGTCTTATTAGAATAGGAATTGGTTGATTCGGAGTTTAATCATATTTTACTCTTAAGTCGGATTACAGATGAGTCTTTTATCCTGAAAGGTATTATATAGAGAAAACATTCATGATTTAACAGAATAATTCGACTTTAAGAAGGAAATAATGCGAAACCGAGGCCGGTAAGATACAAGCTGGAGAGATGAACTTAACAAATCCAGAAAATACTGGCTCGACGACGCCCACAATAGAGAATTGTGCTGGATCCTGGGAAGGTCTATGTCCAATGACGGACGGTAAAAGACCGATGATGATGATGATGATGATGATGATGATGATGATGATGATGATGATGAAGAATGGGTTTCATTGATAAAAATGTCAGTAGATTCTTCAAAGAATAAAAGAGAAGAAAATCCCACATGCAACACTATACATAAATATCTTGGGTTAAGAATCAAGTTGTTAATTCTCTACTCCTTGTAAATTAAAACAGTCACAGGCTGACTAGTCGATCCGCCTCATAGACAATACCGATGTTTCAAGAAAGGCCAAGCAGTCCAGATTCTTGATTTGCCGGGGGCCTTAATTAAAATCTCAATGAGTGATCAAGACGCTGTCCACGGGGCAAGAGTGAATAATTAACTTATTTTGAATAATCTCACTGGCGACATGGGGAAGCGAAAACGGTAATTATTGGACCTACCATGGGAGGTTTACGTTGCGCATTCAGTGCGAAATAAAAGGTCACCTTCCGCATCGCCGATACCATTATATCTAGATTAAGAAAAGGAATTAAAGGTGAGGGGCGATTTTAGTTTGAGACCTGGGTGTGTCGATTTGGCTCTTAGAATGTAATCCATCCCAAGTGAAAGACAAAGTAATTACGAATTTACATTTAGAGACCAGTCAGTAATGTGTTGCTTGATCATCAAAATCTGCCAGAGGTTGACTTAAACAAAGCGTAGAAAGCGGAGAAGGGTCGTCGAGTGGGTGGCAACACAGAAAAGGGACTGGGCGAATCGAGTTCGAAGTCCAACTGGCCGTTTATGTTCACTTCGAACTGATGTCCATGTGAAAAGCATGAATCCGTCTCTCCCTCTCGCCATCTATGGCGGAAATAGCGTAGTGTATCACAGAACAGCACAGTATATAAGGAAGAAAACGGGTTTCCGTGACATCATAGGAACTATTAAAAAAACTAAAATGGCAATGGGCAGGCCATGTTGCAAGAATGAAAGACAACCGATCGACATCACATCTTACAACATGGATCCCCAGGAATCCCATAAACCGAGGCTGACAGAACACAAGCTGGAGAGATGAACTAGACAGATTCAGGAAATACTGGCTCTGCCATTAGAGGATTGTGGCGAATCCTGGGGAAGTTCTATGTCCAACGACGGACGTTAAAATGATGATGATGATGATGATGATGATGATGATGATGATGATGATGATGATGATGATGATGATGATGATGATGATGATAAAAAACTATGGACGGTAGCAGCGTCATGACGTGAGGCGTGAAGAAGTCAAGGGCTTATTTTTGTATTTACCTCCTCGTTCGTACTCTGCATGCCTTTCACATTGTTCCACTCGATCACTGACCACCCACTGAACTTTTTATTTTAATGTGAATAGGGACAAGCAAACAAAATCGCGTCATTTCCTTTATCTTCATGGAGATTCGTTATCCAAGGTAGATGTAGTGATCTACCTTGCACCAGACACAAATTCTTCTATACTTTCACTCTGGTTGCCAACGTTGTTCCCACCTGAAACTCACTGTTTCTGGCAGGTATTGGGTCAAATAGATCTCAACCGAATACATTGGGTCGGGTTCAGAAAAAAATTGAAGACTTCGTTGGGCTGCTGTGATTTTCCATGCGGTGATGGTACTGGTTGTTTGGATTAAAGGAAGAAAAAAAGCATTTTTCTAGAAAGCTTTCAAAACTTCAGATAAAGGAATCCTAGATTCTTTGGGAAGACGAATATCTTGAAGATTTTACCAAAAAATGATGAGCTATTGATTCATTTGTCGTCTACCTACCAGGAACAAAGACTTCAAACATCTATCAGCTCCGTCGGTACAAATCCATCAAAAAAGGACACACAATGCAAAAACCTTACCCTGAACAAGATCAACTCTGATACCATGCATTTTAAGAATTCAAGTGGTTGAGTGGAAATATACTGATCATCCTCACCTTTCTCGCTTTGATTTGGAGATAACAGAGCACAATTACAGCCTAGTTAAATGTATAATTCCTTGTGCACCAGACTAAATTATTCAGTTTGTAAGATGCTCCTGTCTCAAAGGACGACGTGTTGCGCGTTACAAATTTAGAGCTCAGTCGATGAAATGTACGGAACTGCATAAGTGCCGTGATGACAAAGAGCTCTTTAATAACAATTAAGTTAAAGATAAAAGAAACTGACTTTTTTGACTCTGATAATGAGTTTTAAAACAGTGTGCCTTCTATGTATACCAATTTTCAGTATATTACATTACAAGTAAATGGAAATTAAGGGTCCCCATGTTTAATCATCCAATAAGCGTCAGGCGAGAGACAAGCAATCTAGAATCACTTATATCTTGTAAACGATCCATTGATGAAAAGATCTACTCTAAAAGAGATAACTGAATTAATCATTTCACTTATGCACTGAAAACTAGTTATTTTTTTTATTATTATTATTATTATTATTATTATTATTATTATTATTATTATTATTATTATTATTATTATTTCAGTCACTTTAAGAACAATCTAATCACCTTTTCATAACTATCCTAGATATATAGAAGCAAACCGAACCTAAAATATAAAAAGAATTAAATGCAAACAACTAAGGTCATGAAAAAGTGAACAGAGAAAGATGAAAGTAAGAATTGAATATTTCCTAAGGGGAAACATTTTTTTCCTTGGAAACAGGATTTCTTTGGGAAAATCAATGATGTTTGTTTTTCCCCAAGATACAGATAGTACTGTTGGTAATGTTTTTAAGAACGGGTGTATTTGTTATGAGTTTCCACCTTAATTAATAGTGTCATTTTTTCCTCTTTCAACTGCCAGATATACTTTGATAACAATGTGCTTGTTAGTCTTCTTTCTTTTGGAGAGTATCATTAAACCCGATCTTATCTTAAAGCTGATAGATACAGCTCCTTCATTTCGATGGTATATATATATATATATATATATATATATATATATATATATATATATATTACATACTAAGCATCATTTTGGGGTGGAGTTGAATATATTGATAAAGCTATGCATCTGTCAACTTACAAAGTACTTCCCGTGTCTCACAGGATTTTCTGCTCATCTTTCGACATAACTTCGACAGGTAATAAAGAAGCTGATTCTCTATCAATTTTTTCTTTCTTTGAGGAAGACATTTCGTTCTTCAAGTGTTCTGTACACTCACACGCACATACACACACGTATATAAGCTGAAAAATATTTTTTTCTGCTTCAAATAATGAAAAAAATATGTATATGTATGTGTATGCGTGTATGTGTGTGTGTATGTGTGTGTTCATCTGTACGTATACATATTGTTACTCATCATATACATATGTAACGTAAGAGAAAATGTATATTCATACAGGCCTGGTTAGTTGCTCAAAAGAAATCGTCACCAACCAAACGTTTTTTGGCAGCATATCGTGTTTGGGGTCATCAATTAAAAAATTGAAAAAAAAGAGGGGATCAATGAAAAAGTTACTTATTTCATTTTTAGTTGGGCTTGAGTCTCTAATAAATGTCCAGAGCTTGAAAAAGGTGTCGGACATAGACTAAGAGACCAATTCGGCAGGGAATTACATCGTAAATATAACTCCTACTGAAAAAATAATGGTTGGGGATTCAAAATAAGACTGAGTTCCATCGGTGCAGGTCGTACAGTTACATACATACATTGCAAGTCAGGCTGAACCACTTAAAACCTGAAGAAATATATGATATTGGCAGTTGACAGTTTCGAATATAAACTTTTCAACACAGAAATAAACGTTTGCAATCATGAGCAAAACGTTCACGTATTGTTTACTTGACTTCGGGCCTTTGTGTAAACGGTTTCCAAACGTTAATGTTTCTAGCCGTTTGTATAACGTTTTGGTTGTCCCAAACGTACAACTGATGTTTCTAACTGTTCTTATACATATAATGAAAAAAAAATGCAAATAACCCTGACTAGAATACTTTAGGTAGGAAAGAATCACAATTTACTTCCATGGAATGGTAAAGATCTATTGTTTATTTAGCGTTTGTAAAATGCACTGTGGCTAAATCGCATGTAATTAATAATCTGAATATACCCAAATAAAATAACAGAACATACGCCGATGAATCTACTGAACAGAAAAGACGAGTTCCTCTCTCTGCGTATAAATGCATCTGGACGAAGAATCGAACAGCAAATGCAAAGACAGCGAGCCGGTTGTGACAGGTTGCGCAACGGTAAGTGTACCTCGGGATCCAAGCGAAATAATTGAAATGAATCATCGCTGTCAATAGCAGTACCATTTCAGGTAAGTAAGCCTTCCAACTCACGTGCGTGATATTTGTACAAGTGAAAATTTAATTGTAATTTAATCTTATCTCAGTACTACATTCAGTACACTACACTAGCTGAAGAAAGCATAGTTAAAGATATGATAACAAACCTGAAGCTGGCAATGGAAAGTTTATCAAATGAGCATGAGGGCATGCCCTATAGGTTGTTCTGATTTCAAATTGATTCGTCAAAAACAGTTCTTATAACCGGACTAAAAGTGATAAGTAATTATTTACATTGGATATTCCAGAGTATAGGGTAGAATTATCAAGTTCTATTTCTTCGCAAAGGATTCTCAATCCTACACACGATTTGTCTCAAGTATAACAAATGCACGCTTTTTTTCCCGACATGATTTATTTTGATCTCAGACACGTGACAAAGGACCAGAAAAACCTTTCACTATCTGTGGAAGCATAGATTATTAATATTATTATTATTAATATTATTATTATTATTATTATTATTATTATTATTATTATTATTATTATTATTATTATTATTATTATTATTATTATTGGTGGTGGTGGTGGTGGTGGTGGTGGTGTTAGTGGCAAATGAAACGTTTCATTGTCTTATATTGATTCTTAGAGGGTGGCGAAACAGTAACTACTTAAGTGGGTGTCTAATATGAATATTTTTTTTTATTTAATTTCATTCGATTTTGATATTCCAAATCATTATTAATCCTTATGACTGATCCCGGCTTAATTTTGTATATTTGTGCATGTGTGTGTGTATGTGTATGCATACGAGCGTGTGTGTTGATACATTCATATTCATACGAATGTATAGTAATATACATGGATGATACATTTTTACATCGATATAACTACATTCAAAATATCATAAATCCCTCTCTATATACACAAACACACGCACTCATACACTCCCTCACACACACTCACTCCCATAATATATATATATATATATACATATATATATATATATATGTATATATATATATATATATATATATAAATATGCAATCTGTTATTGTATCCCTTCATATGTACGTACATATACGATTTTATGTGTTGGCATATTGGTAGATAAACTACATCATCAAAAGGCCGTGCCATTCGTTCTGCCCTGGGAATGATCATTTGTAATTATATAAGCTAATTAGAATTCAACACGGCAGATCAGTGTACGTCCTGTTTTTCTCTGCTTCTTTGATTCTGATCTCAAAACATGGACAGGCA
This sequence comes from Thysanoteuthis rhombus, assembly GCA_963457665.1. Taxonomy (NCBI): domain Eukaryota; kingdom Metazoa; phylum Mollusca; class Cephalopoda; order Oegopsida; family Thysanoteuthidae; genus Thysanoteuthis; species Thysanoteuthis major. Next base: position 27,636,250 of record OY735199.1, on the reverse strand, counting down.
GGCGATTTGCTCAACGATTTTACCACCGCTTATGCGCTATCTGGGTAGGATCATTGTTTCGGAGCCTATAAAATGCACATAAAAGTAAATGTTACAGTGCCCAAGGCTGCAATAAAGTGAACGAATACATTTGATTTCGATTCGATCTTTTTGTTTCTGTCTCTCGTTCTTTCATGCATTTTTGTTCTCTATCGCAGGGCGAGTGGAGCAAGTTAGATATCCGACGAAATAATGAAACGGTTTAGACTAAAACAACAAAGTTGCTACCCGCATGAATACCGTGAAGAACCCAAAGGATTTGAGGAGACATAATCTCCAGAAATGTCTGCCAAATATTTCTAATGTATAGATACAATTATATTTTTGGTTCTGCTGCTCTCCTACTCTATTGCTCTCTTTGGCCTGGAAATGAAAAAAGATACTTCAAAAGATTGTTATATTAAAAAAAATCGGGTATCGGTACCAGGATCACCACCCGCGAAACTCTCGTTGGGTGTTATAAAGAAGATCATACGAACTGAGAATAATTGCTTACAATGAAGCTTTGCTAACGTTTCAAGCCTTTAATTTGGTGGAGGAAGCTGAAGTCAACACAAGAATAGCTTGAACGGTCATGGAACGCACACAGTGCAGCAATACAGAGAAATTAATTAGTTCAAATGAACTGTAATTCTCCAGGCAAAATGCATTTAGAATGTCATGAACAAAGCGCAGAGTTCAAAGGCAACAAAGGCATCCATGTATGAATATCGGATCACAAACTTGTGGTCAGCTCATGAGCTGGGTTAGCAAAAGAAGAGGAACCCATTGGACAAGGTTCTGCTCAAAGTTCTGACCCGCAGATCTGAGTACGGATAAGTTCATGAATATTGTAAAGTGTGCTACGCCAAGGTTAATATTGGCTATATATGTTGCATCAAACACTGACCAACAATATATGTCAGATAGAGAAAGAGAGAGAGAGAGAGAAAGAACCAATGATATAATGAATCAGTTGCGATAGGAAAATTTGATAAAACTGAATACCGTGCAATATTACTACTCGTAAAAGACCCGATTTTCTCATTCAAACACACCGAAATTTATTGCCCTCGAAATATACTGCGAAAGCTGTGATGAAGAAAAGCAATGTGTCCCGTGTATAACCCGTTCTTTATTGTCTTCGACCAGTGATTTGTAAGCAAAGTTGAGGTAGAAAACTCAAATCAATCTTAATCAGTGATATCCGAATGCTGAAAGCTTCTACCAGTGTTTATTGTGGATTATTGATCCGTGCTTCTGTGCAATGAATATCGACTGCTTGAGCAGAGCGTCAAATCCACTACAGAAGAGCTGGGTTCGCTACACCATAGAAAGTTCAATATATTGTGCTACTTGTCATTTTTAAAAAGTCATGTAACAATATTGTAGAAGCCTCAGTATATTTTAAGTAAGCGAATTCTGAATATGAAAATAAATTCCGGAACTTATTAGAAAGTAAAGAATCGCTCTGATAAGATTTCAGATATTAGCGTAGAAGGAAACCTCATTAGAATCCTAGTTCACTAAAATCTCAGGAGATCATTATTTGTTTTTCAGGGAACTCTGTTGAAGTTGAGGTGTCATTCAAAGAAAATATCCTGGTAAAGTTAATCATAAAACAAGATAAACATTGTGAGAAGAAAATGATATGATAATCAAAATAATTTTTCGGAGACGAGAGACTGAGTTGCGTACGTCTAAGAATGAATATTTGTATGATGGCTGTCCAAAAAGTTTCAAACCATTTCGAATATCTCGAGAACTGGTTATTATGAAGTAATTTAGCAATCAATAAAAGGAGAGCTTACTGTGGTATGCTTACAAGACAAGCATTATACGGGGGTTGCTCAGTCGGGGATCAGATACCTTTGAATGAGCTAGTGTACATTGTGACTGATGCATTCACAATAACCGGGCCTGACCTTCATGTCTTGTGGATATTTTTCTAGCAAAGTATCGCATCTCCCAGGCCTTTTACCCCCCCCCCGCCACTACAGTCCAGATTTAGTCCCTGCTACTTCTGACTTTTCCCAAAGAGATTACTGACCGTGGACGAGATTAGCTAATTAATAAGAGCGTCAGATCTGCAGAGGAGTACTTTGGAAACAAATGAGGTGTCATTGCCCTAATAAGGCTTTTCTCCCATTATCATTGAATAGCTGTGCACTTTCCAAGGGTACAGTTTAACATAGAGATTCATCTGTATTCCATTAGTGAATAAAAAAAGCCGAAAACAGAGGCTCCATTTTTCAAGTCTAACTGAGCAATTGATGTTTTTCGGCAGATAAAGTATTCATTGTAAAAGCAATTGCACACATACACCATTCAAATACTTTTTGTTGTAGCATCATTGACAATGTCATAATTGCTTGTGATATGACTACAGTGAACGGTGGCTTTTCAGTGAACATCATAAAGAAATTGATACAAGCAACCACTCTTCGAATTCACCCAGACAATTCCATTCTTCGTCACATTGCACGATTATATTCATGTATGTATATCTTCTATTTTCCATCAAAATAATATGAAAATGTGGATGCGAGACAATCGTCTGTTCTCTTCACTAAAAGATGTGTGAAGAATGGTATCTTGAAACTTCTTACAATTCCAAATCGTACAGCAGGTGATTTTGCATATTTTTATACACTTTTGAAAAAAATAATTTTCAGAAAACAACAGACGAATCAAAATTAACATGAATTTACACTATATATTGCTCACCGAGAATTTTTCCATGTTCTCTTTAAGTTAATCAAAACGGATGTGAAGGATATGGACTTTGGGGACAGTCTGCAGTAAATTAATACCACATTTTCGGCCTTTGTATTATCGTGAAAAATCTGTACCAAGCTGCTTTCTTCTTTCTTGTAAGCCAATTGAGGAATTTCTTGGTCTCTTAGATCTTTCTTATCTGAGGACACTGGTTTTGACACTTGCCTCAGACGGGCCTTCAAGGCATGTTTCTGCATGCCTACCGGGGATCAAGACAAATTCTGGGTTCTGCATTTCAACAAGTCAAGACATTCGTAGATGCCTTGAGGTATGATTAACACAACTGAGAGATAACCGGGCACTTTAAAATAGTGAAGTTCTCGAAGTGGTTTCACTAAGTTTACATGCTATCCTTGCCTGTTGGGCATCAGAGACATCTTTGCGCATTACTACAAACGGGACTGGCCACAATCGCTCAAATCCGTGTGCAACTGACTGACCTTCGGGAGATTTTGATGCAACCACAGCATATGAAATTAAGCCGTCTGAAACGATTCATCAAGGCTTTGTATAGGAAGTTTGTAGCATTTACGTACTTTTACTAAGCTTCGTGGTGCAAAATAAGTAAATTAAGAAAGTAAAGTTCGACGGGGATGATGATAACCATTTTCTATGTATTTTTTTTTCAAACATAATCAATCAGAAAATAACATTTATAACCCAGAAACAGATATTTACTCAGTGTTATAAGCCATGGAATTATTGACGTACTTACGAAACCATGAGCCAATAAACGAGTGAAGGAAATAAATTATAAGAACAGAATACTTCAGTGTTAACAGAAAGATATTAAAAACAAGATTGGATTGTAAAATTCTGACAAACAGTATTGATAATTTTTACATTACATATAATGAGGAATTCTGGACCCTTCTTAAACTGGAAAGAGAGGACTTGAAATTATTAAATCAACAGACTTGGAAAATAACGATAAGTGCAGTGCTTAGAGATGACACTCGCAAACTATCAATGAAAAAAAGGAGAGCAGAGGAAGTGGACATTTAGGTAACGAAATCTATGTTCACTCTGCCGTAATAAGATTAACGAAATTCACGCAACAATGTGAAAAGAAGGCTCTTGAAAACCGCTCGAACCTGCAGAGTCGCTAACACAAAGACTGCAAACAACGTGAGAGTGGAGAAATATAATGAAAGGCAAGTCTTGTTACTGACTCAAATGAAACTGTCACGTAACTAACATTGTTTGGCAGCATGATGTGTGGGGGGTCAATTAAAAAATCAGAAAGGGGCAATGACCAGTAGATAAGTTACTTCATTCGTGTTTTGTCAATGAATCAGTCCGATTTTTTTAAAAATGGGTATGAATGCTGCAAGACACAAAGTAAGATATCAATTTAGAAACAACTTACATTGCATACTGAACACTCTAATAAAAATCTATTGAGGGATCAAACACTAAAAAAAAAAAACAGGCTTCTAGCTGTATTGGTATGGCCTATATGCTTGATACATGTATAACCAGCTGGGGAAGCCTGAAGAAACCAATGTTGAGAGTTTTGCTGACAGTTTTGATTGACTGTTTCTTGTAAGGAGAAAGCAAAATCGGGAAAGATCTCTCCAGATAATTCAAATGGATAGGAAATGCGAATGAAGTGACCTCGACATGACAACGGAGAATTCGTCTCAACAGAGAAAGAAAACATTAATCAACGTGGCTCAGAATAAATGCATCAGATCAAATTACATCAAGGCGATAAGATTGACAAAAGTCAGAAAAAGAGAAAATGTCTCCCGCGTGGAAAAAGAAGTGCAACTTTAAACCGCATCATAAGTTGATGCTGCAAATTGACGAAGACAGAGTACAAAACCAAAGAAGGTTCTGTGAATAATTGACAATTATGCTAACGGTTTGGATTCAGCCATGCAAACAAATGGTATAAATAGAACCAAATGTCTTCTTTGGAAGTGATCTCTTTCGAAAAGGACATATATCTGAGATTCAGACAGTACACTCTATCCAGGTAAGGAGATCCAATATGGTAATTGTGGAGAAAAGAAGTAATTCTTTACAATAATGGATGTCTCTGTTCCAGCCTGACACGGATGGAAGTTCATGAATAACGAAAAAAAGACCAAGACATTGCTTGAGAACTGAAAAGGTTTTAGAACATAAAGGTCGCAGCACATGAGGATTAGAGTCGTTGTCATGAAAAGTGACGTACTGGAAACTATACTAGGTACCTCGAGACAAGATAGGCTGAACTGGGAATATGCAGAAGATTTGAGATTATTCCGATTACTGCCGGTGTTGGCTTCGGTCGAAGCTCTATTGTAGATGCTGGATATTTGAACTGACATCTCATCACTTCACATTTAACATCTAGATTTAGATCGTCTCCATCTTTAGACAAAGCAAGCTAAACATATATTCTGTTCCAAACAGCACGTCCTCGTTGTAGTAAAAAGGTTTGGTCCAGGGATAGACTTTGATGGCTCTGACAATAGGAACTACGCTATTTCAGGAGTGACACGCCATAAACCACGACCTTCAGTTGAACACCATGTCTGGAAAGTATACAGAAACTGGAAAAAATGACCACACGCCGTATATGCCCTGTGACGAAGTAAAGAAACCAATTCAAATGGTATGGAAATATGAGATATCACGATGATAATGATTATGATACTGCTGCTGATGATGGAATTGTTTATACCACAATGGTGTATGAATTGAAAATTACAAATTATGTCAATGATTATAGTAAAAAAAATGGTACAGATGATCGCCATGGTTTATCTCATTTAACGATAAAGCTAACTGAGATAACAATGTATTATAGTAGCCGGCGTTGTGGGTGATATAGTCGAGTATTTGCTAATGGTTGTGGTCAGCGTTTGAGCTAATGTAAAACCACCAATTCAAGTTCTAGTCCAAAGTTGTGGTTTTCAAGGCAGACAGGCCAATTCCATTTTGAAAATTGGTGCGAGACTATTTCTATCACTATTCCCAACCCAATGGCGCATTGCAGTCATAAACCAAGCCTACTTAATTATTTCTGATCATGATGAACAAGATGTCCAGAAAATGTTTAACGAAATACTTTCCAACAAATCTGCATGATTTCGAAACCAAGTGAAACTAATTGGATATACCGACCGAAAAAGAATGTAATCTAAATTGAAGAGCACTCACAAGGCTCATGCCTTTGCCAACGTCATTGTTAAGGAGAGTAATTGTTCATGGGTCAAAATCCAAATCCATATATTCAGTCACCCCTTCAAGAGTCCATTGCCTACCCTTCCATGAAATTTCATGAAATTCATCAGGAACTTAGGGACAGTTTTTTTAGCTATCATGTGGCGTGGGCATATAACCACGACGTAGGGAAGGTAATTGTCCATGGACCTGCCCCCACTTTCATTCAATTCTTCTGTGGCCTAAAGCCTACCGAAGTCCACAGATATTTGTTCAAAATTTTGCAGATATCCTTTGGATAGTCATGAGTGTATGAATAATTCATGAGTCCACCCCATCTCTAAGCCAACTCCTCATTACACGGTTTCCCGTCTCTCCAGAAAATTTCATTGAAATTCGCCCTTCACTTTTTGAGATATCGTGTGGACGGACGGATACACTGAAAGACGGACACGACCGAGTGCAAATAACTCTCCAATTTTGTTGACAGGGGTGAACAATTGATAACCAAGATTTTGCTCAACATGAAAAGAGACAGAGAAAAAAAGAATCGGAAAATGATTCTCCGAGCAGCATTTCATGACAATGTAGTGATTCGGACAATGCAAAATAAACTGCGTTCAATATATTGGCTTTTTATTTGGTACATTGCAAAATGAATCTCTATGCTCAAATAATGAAAAGTGTCCCACATACGAAACGACACGAAGCAAAAGCATTGACCGGCAAAACACAATCAAAATCAATCTTCCTAATACTGAAAGTGTCTCCCCCATCCACATTTATAATGACAGATATATGGAAGAATCAATGTTTAGATATGATCAACGGGCATTATTTGCTCTTTGGCAAGTACGTGTGTATAGGGTCATCATCCTTTTGGGAGACACTAAACAGCGACTTTTCTTACATTCCAACTGAATAAAACCAATCATATTCAGTATATATTGGGAAAAATATGTATCATAAGTTCAACGATGTGTCCAACATTCGTGGTGGTAGTAGTAAGAAGTGGGCGACGACGACAAAGAAGGAGAGGAGGAGGGAGAAGAGCAAATAGTCTTTCTTTGAATCTATTGATTCCCATACTTGTAAAATCTGATAGGCATATATTCTGCAAGTATTATTTCTAATGAAGATCTTAAATGGCTATTTTTAGTCTTTTTAAAATACAAAAATGCAGACCTCATACATTATTACATTAGATTAAAGGTAAAAAAAAATAGATGTTCTTTCACTGATATCACGTCTCTAAATGATATCAAACCTTCTTCCATCCTCATGTTTTGTCGGAACTTTCTAAAGTTCATATGAAAACTTGGATCAATAATTTTCGACTGAGCTCCTCCATCTTATTGTTGCTAGCTTCACGACATGACTGATGTTAGTAAGAAGATGATGGTATCCCAATTTTCCGAATGAGGTAAGCATACTTAAGTCAGTTCTGGTATCCCGATTTATACCAGGCCTTTTTTTTTTACCTTTTGAAAATCAGGATACTTCATTTTTCATCTAGGGTAGTTTAAGTGTTGGTGGACAGTTAGGCATCATGCAGAAGAGGTAAGACTATTCAGATTACTGCCGGTTTGTGACCCTAGAGAGAGTGCCCTTTGTGAAGCTAAGAGTGTAAAAATTGGTAGGTACACTGTATATAGGGAGGTAAATCCGGAAGATTTATCAGCATATAAATTATAAAATAATAATCGTAGGCCAAGAGATATGTTCCGGTTATTGCAGCCTTTAGGGATAATTGAAAAATCATCTTCAAAAGAGAATTCGCGAATGAGAGGATGCCAGATTCCCTTTCTGGCATTTCAGGAATACTTAAAAGTTATTTACAGTTCATGAACGCCTCTAGTGGCACTTGATGCATATGTCTTGAGTTGTTGATTTTATTATGCACAAGCCACATTTTACGCCATCATTTTAGGCCACGTGCTTTCTAAATTTCTATATCATTCTGTACAAGGTAAGTAAAATATGGATTCAATGTCTGAAGATTTGATCAAATGATGGATTCCAGCTTAAATATCTCTAATATCGTATTTCGGTGGCAGAGACAACAATATTGAAGTATTATTATGACAAGGACGCTGCTGCTGATCTCAAGCTGCAAAAGTGAAAATTTCTGATGGAAGACGATTTTTTTTCCAATTCTTCTGTTGCCAATTCAACCATAAATCTGAGAAATCGCCCGAAACAACAGAAAGAGTCTGGAAAAATTACAGAATATATATATATATATATATATATATATATATATATATATATATATATGTGTGTGTGTGTGTGTGTGTGTGTGTGTGTGTGTGTGTGTGTGTGAGTGGATACACTATTTATTCATATATATTAAATTATATACATAGCACATTCAGTACAATTTACTTGATTATAATTTTTGTACCTGTAAAAATGGCAAAGTATTTGAAGAGAGAAAACTTTGCGGTAGAGAATAAGCGCGACCATTTATTAAAGCTGCTGACTGGGGCCAGTTAAATGGCATTCATTGCTTTCTTTACGAGTATATCTTTAAATTTTCTGCGATCTGTGCTAAACTTTTAAGGTGATAATAAACTAAAAGAAATAAACAATGGAACTTGCGGATGTCGTCGAATGCTGGTAAGAGAATGAATCGGTAATACGGGAAATGTTTTATAGGAAATGAAACATTAAAATCAGGTGGGTTACAGATGAGTGTGATCAGGATCTTTTGAAATTCGTGAATAAGTTATCATTTCTCTTCAGGGTGTCATAAAATTACTTCACATACGTGTTGGAACATTTTAATTTTCTGTGGTTTGCTCTAAAATTTTTTTGACGAATGTCAAACTTAGTTTGAGCAGACACTTCAATATGGTAGACCTGCATCTTACTATGCAATAAATAAAACATTAAAATCGGACGGACTTTCCGTTTATGTTTCTTATTTCATTTTTGATATATGTAATCACTTTGAATTTGCAGGATGGTTTTGATACTTCACTTAACAGGCCAGCCAAATCCCTGAAGACCCACAGATCATGGTATTTTTTTACTCTCTGTCTAACACTATTCAACTCTACCTATCCCATGAATATATTCACTTTGGTGAATTATAAAAGCATATTATATATCAGTATCATAAGACCTGTGAGGTGGTTCGGTTTATTTCGTGTTTCACACTGCCACCAATGATAACATTCGAGTTTAGCTGAAAGTCTGCGTTTCGAATTCTGATTTTCAAGACGGTCAAATCTTACTTATTTTAAAAACGTGTGCAACACAATCTCTTAACACTTTGTAGTCATGTGCCAGACCAAGTTGAAATTGATAAATATTAATACTGTTATCCCTTTTAAGATACGTAATGATAGTCTTTGATGGTTTAAACTTTAATTATGGCCGGCTCAAAGGTATTTTGTGACCCGGACAAACAGCACTTAGGCTCCCTTTAAATTCAAACAGAAGGCATGATATTCGCTTGCGACCTTGTCTAAGCACACTTACATTCCTACCCTTGCCCCACATATTATCAGCACCAGGGTCACCAATTTAGACCTGATTTTTCCAATTTTTCGATTCATGAAGTCACCTTCAAATTCAAAAAATTTAAAAAGAAAAAAAAACATCTTAATTGGCAACACTGGTCTTTAAAACACGAGAGAAAATTGAGAAAAAATATCCAATTATTGTCAACAATGGACTCACGTAATAAAAATTATCTGAATTAGCATCACTCTTTATCACTGAAATGACTAAACCTGATTGGGAAAATTCGAAAAATGCCGTTAATGTCGGCAGACAAACGCGATGAGAACACGCAGACTTTTCCGAATTTTTCAAATTAATTCCGCAATATTTTTACAAATTTTCAGATGGGTCATCTTCTGATGAGTATCACTTCAAGGGTTTATTTCAAAAAGCAAAATTAAAGTCTTTTCCTTCTCTTTTATGTTTGATTGTGCATATGCTCTCAAAGTCTATCAAGGCAAGGAGTTATTAACACATCCCTTATTGTGTGAATAGGACAGACGATGTTTTGAAAATCCAAATATAAAACGTAAGAAATCGATAACAACGTTTTAAACATACAAGCCAGATAACCCCCAAGTAGGACAAGTGTTCAGCTAGTATTAAAATGACTCAAATCCCACCAGAAGAGTCACATTAAAGACAATCTAAATGGCGTCAATAAATTCTCTTTGAAATTATTTTGCTCACAAGCAAAAGTTTATTGATAAAGGATTTAACAAACTTATATATTTTCGCTCTGTATTTATCCCTTAATCCGCTGATTGAAAAATATTTTTATTTTCCACAGAATTAAATCTGTCTCGTCGGGAATTACCACATCGTTTGGTTGGTCTTTCATTTCGATAAACAAGATTTTTGCCGTTTGATAATATTTTTTTCTATTAAACACTGATCCCCTCGTTTTAAAAAACATTTTCAAAATATTCCACTTACTATTCGGACTTGTATATTCATAGTTGTTGTTTTAATCGAGAAGTTTCGGTCCATGAGATAATTTTGTGGAAGCACGTAGAATCATTACACCATGAATTATTCGAAATAGTATCAATTACTTCTTTGTTTTGACTAAAATGTTCCAGTCAGTGCAGTCTCCTACCATTCTTAAGTGTTAGTTGCATAGTGTAGGGTTTCCACTTCATCCTCTTTCAATATTCCAATTGCGTATTTGCACGGATCGTGATTCAAAAGTTTGTAACCACGTGCAAATTATTGCATTTAACCAGCGTCCACCAGAAATAGGGATTTACTCTTACGATGCCCTCGGGAACGCAGGTATCTAAAGAACGTATATCACCCACTTGATGCATTGTATCATCATAACAAAGTATCTGTGAAACAGGAGAAAAACACCAGAGAAAATTGCATAAATTGCATTGACAAATATTGGGAAATAGGTGACTGAGGTGACCAAATAATCTTTTGAAAAAGGTTTTTCCAAGTTTTATGTTTAAAGCTGTGAAGCTTTATAGACTGCATATAAAGTTTCCACAAAAATATAGTTATAATGATCATATCCTGTCGAACATGGATTGTTCATCTACTGACACTTAACACTGACGGCATAAAGAATAATATATATATATATATATGTGTGTGTGTGTGTGTGTGTGTGTGTATCGGTGCTGAGCAAAGTATACTTCCTATACAAATATATTAATAATGATCATATTATATCGTATAAAAATTGCCCACCTAGTGGTACCTAATGATATTTGCTGAGGAAACCCATGTATGGATATTAATGTGTATATGCCAAAGATCATCCAACATGGGACTGATTAATCCTTGTATTCTCTGGACTCATGCCTCCCCAGGTGTGTCTCAGTTCATAAGAGTAGGACTACGCGCAGGGTGCTCCCAGGGTGCTAATCCGGCATAGTGTTCATTTCATCACGATCTGATACTGAGCAACTTTGATGCTGAGCAAAATATAGTCTCTCTCAATGCATGAAATATCCGTATATACATATTCACACACACACACCTACACGTACACACACAGACACATGCTTGAGCTAGCTACGGAGATCCACTGTCATTTTACGAGAATATTTGGATAGTATTGCTTACCCGTGGTTAAAACGCAGGACGTGAACATTCTGTACTTATTAGATTCCGAGCTGGCTGTAGAATGTTACCATCCCCTTGAAGGTGTTTCAGTACAGTACGACTATTTACGACTTGGAACACAGACACTGAGGACATAGCTGTCTACAAATTTAAGCATAGATCTTTGACTCATTCTTTCGCTCATGCACATTCTCTCTCTCTCTCTCTCTCTCTCTCTCTATATATATATATATATATATATATATATATATATATATATATATATATATATATATATATATATATATATATATAAGCATGACAGAAACACGTAGATAGATAAATCAATATTGCCGAGTGCAGGTGTGTATATATGAGCGTACATATTTGGATATTCATGCGTAAATGGACGTACGTGTTTATGTAAAAAGCCTTGTGTGCTACTGCAGAACGTGTGAATAAGCAGTTAAAATGTATTTTTTTCTGGTAGAAAAATCATTTAAAATCCTTTTTGAGAATTGTAAATGGTTTAACCTGTTCGTATCTCTCTATTATTCAGGCCTTGCGTAACTGGCAAAGAAAATCAGACCTGACACAGTATATATTCAATGTTCCCTTATTTACACATTCTAACTCAAAACAAGAGATGAGACATTTTTTTGAAATTTCAAGTGGTACCTAAGTCATTCATTCGGGAAACAAATAAGGTGAGGAATATCGTATCTTTAGATCTATTTGTGCAAGGAATTCTTGGCAGACGCTTTAGTACTGATCTCAGAGGGCTACACTCTCCAGGCGATAGACGTAAAGATTGATGATTGCTACAATAGTGCAAATCATTTTTTTATATATAAAATTGAGAAGAAAATAAATAAGGCTGTTAAATAGTCAGACTCAACTCTATCCTTCACTCTGACTGGGAATTATTACTACAACATTTGTATGTATAATTAAGAACTCATTGATATGTGAGAGTTGTTTGTTCTGCTAAGTTGGTAAGAGAGCCAAATAGTAATTATTTAGTCATGATTTCAAATGATGATGATAAAATGTTAATTTTATGTGTAGGTTTGATGGAACTTGATGCAATAGACAAACTGCGAAGAATTTATTTCCTTAAATTAAGTGAGGATTAGTTCTTCTTGTTGTTATGGGGAAGAGATTTCTTGATGTACAATAGGATGTAAAAAAACAACAAAAATGTTTTTTCTACGTATAAGAAAGAGTAAACGTTGAAAACTTTGGTCCTCTATCTAGCTTTGTATGGTCTGTATATTTGATACACTCATAACCAGCCGGTCAAGCCAACTTGAAAACTGTAGAAATCTCTGATGATGTTCACAGTTTCGATTGACAGTTCCTGATGAACTCGGAAAGGAGAGAAAGAAACAAAAATAAACTGTTGGGCTGTTTGAGAAAAGGGCATTTTCTTAAGATATCTAAAATCTGTCTACTTCAATGCATCCGCCACGAAAGAGATTAACTCCAACGGATGCAATTTTCAAGGTTCTAACACACTGAACAGAAGGTAGAAATTTGAAGAAATTAATATGTTGCTTAACGAATATTATTTAATGTTGTATGAACTTGAAGGAGTGTTACATTACGTGTCATTGTGTCCTTTGTTAAAAGATGGTGTGTTATCAAGCAACCGGAAGATACGTTCCCTTGACACATGTGTCTCATGACTAGCATTCTTTTGCATTTTTAACCTTTCTCTGCATTGGTTATATCTTATGTACCAAATATAACACTGACAAAAGAAGGCTCACGATTCATTTTTACTTGCTTGAGGTTACATATGGAAGATGCTCGTTAATATGTATATTTCGGGAATTAATCTTTTTTTTTATGCTGCTTTATCATTTTATATTACGTGGATGTTCCATGATCATATTATACAGGAATTACATTCTAGAAACCATTGGCTAAAATTGCCACCATAACCGTCAACATTTCTTATCTTTTTAGTTGGTCTATATGGCTGGCTAACTAGAGATATATCACACGTTCACGTTGCACCAATTGGGAGCTATGGTGATGATATTTTTTAAAAGAAAGGCCTTACAAAGTGTTTTCTGACTTTGAAATGGATTTGGAAAGCAAAAATAGCACCGGAAATGGATCATGCATATAATCAGTGGTATTAAACAATAATCTGGGGCTAAAAGTAGTGGAGACATGAGATTAACACCACCGATGGTGGTCATATTGGATTCTGCGCGCATAGGCCACGAAAAGTCGACATCGACTTGTTTGCAGTGATTTTTTTAAAATGTTATCAAGATCATGGCAAATTGTAATAAAAAGAAAAAACAGTGCCAAGTGCACGATTCATATAAATTCCCTTTTCACTAATGTACGCATCTGCTGCTTATAGAAAGTTTCCAGACAACCAATACGTTTCAGAGTTTGGGGAAAAAGCAGTTGTTTCCAAACCACTAATACGTTTCAGAGTTTAATTGAGAGCTCTGGTAGGGAGGAGAGTTAAAAAAGAGTGAAAAGACTAGTAGAAAAAAACCAAGATTGAGAATCAGACATTTTGTTTGCTGGAGATACTTTTTGGAATATGAGACAGTTTTGCCGATGCGCTCACTTTATATGAATTTGCGTGCTCGCTTTGCAGGAATGAAAGGAAGAAACATTATGTTCGTGCAACACGCAGATATAATTCATAAAATCTCTTCTTCTTCTTGTAGAAATTTTGTGCATTCTTTCAAGTTGCTGATCACAGACAATTTTACTGAAACTTGCTTTTGGTTTGATTGCAGATTTAGCCAGCAAAATTAAGATATGAGAATTTCAAAAGATTTGCGATCGGTGGCTAAATGTGCTACCCTGTTATCAATATTTCATGTTTTTGAAATTACTATTTTGTTCTTTAAAAAGTTCCTTTTTTTTTACTATTATTATATATTTTGAAGCAGGCAAAATTTTATTTCTTTATTAAATCGCCAGACATTTTTCTTTGCAATGAAAAGATATCCATACATTCACCGACTTTTTGTCAGGTGATGAAATAAAGTTCAATGCGTCTAGAAAGTATGCGTCTGGATGGATTTTTGGAATCATTGATAAATATAGAATACTAACTAACACAAGACCAGGGTTGCCAATTTAGATACGATTTTTCAGATCTGGAAGGCATTTTTAAATTTGTGAATGGAAAAAAATCTCAATTGGCAATAACGGACTTAGAATTTAAATAATGTCAACACTGGACTTGAAAATTGAGCCAAAAAAGCGAAAACCATTGGCAACATTGAACAAGACTAGTTTAAAAGACTACTGAAATTGTATTATTATGTTAATGCCACACAACAGAAATTTTTAGTTCAACTTATCAACTTTCGGTCATGTTGTCTATTCCTAAGTCAGAATAAATACATGAACACTAACTTCGCCGATATTTTTAGTAAAATTTCAACCAGACCGGCCACTAAATCTTTTGGCCTATGTTTCTCTCAGTTCTCAAGATATATACCAATATAGCTGGACAGCTGAAACTATTATCATTCACTTATGTCTGCAAAAACGTTCTGCTTTCTTTTTGAACCAATCCCCCCCCAAATTTAGGGAGGGTGTCAAAAATGCAATGCAAGTTTATGCTAAACTGATCACTCATTTGTGTACACCTGTTTTTTTCTTCAGATTCAGACTTTTCATAGTAATCATTGCCGAAAAAAAAAAAAAAATGAGAGAAGTAACGCATTCATTGATCAATTTTTTGTCCATTTTTTCTTAGATATCAACCACAATACATGACTGACCAGACCGGTATTTCATTTATAATCATATTGGTATTCAATTATTTAGTAAAGCACGAGCCCCAAGATCAGGAAATTCTTTGAAATCGTCCCAACAGTTATCATATAGCTAGAAAATTTGCTGAACATCATACGATTTACTTATTTTGTACCAGTCGAACAAACATAACTAAAAATTCGATTCTGGTATCCATTATAAGCTGCGATTATAAACTGTTCCCAGGGAATGAAACCATCGCTCATACTGAATCATATAATTTTCATCTTTTGTACCAGGGAATAAAAGACGATAATTTTAATGTTAAATATCTCTTGCTGTGTCCTTGTGATAAACTTAATAACCACGTATTTTAACATGCGATGGCTGAGCCTATGTTTAATGTCAAATTTGGGCTTGTCCATACCTTGACATCCACTGATTACATGTCAGTGAACAGATTTATCTTTATTCAGTTCAAAGGCACACTACATACTCATTCACAAACACACATAATCAGGCATATATATGAGCATATGTATTCATCTATATTCATTCATATATGAATATTCATACATATATATATATATATATATATATATATATATATATATATATATATGGTGAATAACTGATGATCGTAACAAAAGAAAATTTATGCACAGTACCATCAATATTAGAATACATGTAGAACATTGAATAACACTGAGGAAAATTACACATCGAAACAAATAATGGAGATTAACTTACTGAAGTGACACAATCATTTTTAAATATCTATGTGTTTAGTGTTTAAAGCTGTGAAGCTTTGTAGACTATATATATATACACATTCACACACACACACACACACACACACATATATATATATATATATATATACATATATATATATATATATATATATATATATATATAATTATATATATATATATATATATATATATATATATATATATATATTTATATATATATATATCCATATTTCTATATATTCATATACATATCAAGAGAGGTAAAGAGAATCAACTCGACGAAGTTTCTGTGTCTAATTAGTGTTTTTAAAGATGATCTTATAAATTGGTTTGCATGCAATCTGAAATTAAAACCGACACAACGAATTCAATATTCGCCTAGGTGAACACTCAACTGAAGCGACGCGAACATGAATCACGTATGTTGTTATACTCACCCACCCCTCATCGTTCAATACGTTTTCGGGTAATTTTCGTAAGTAAGCTCCTTTTAAAAAAAAAATTGGCAGTATAAAAAAATTCACCTACAATACATTACGATAATACCTTGTATAAAATAACTACATGTATGACATAAGCTATACATTAAAATCATAGCTGAAAGGGAAGTGGAGTTTGATTAACACCGTTGGGGATTCATGTTGATGTGACTGTTCCGTTTTTTTAAATCCCTCAAACGGTTACATGGTAAATAACTGATGATCTCAACAAAAGAATATTCACACATTGTACTGTGTAACAAAGTATGTGTAAAATAAGCGAAAAACCTTGAAGAAAATCGCTTGAATTGCTTTGACAGATATTGGGGAATAAGTGACTGAAATGACACAAAATAGTTTTAAAATCTTTTTTGTTGTTTCTTGCTCAAGGCTGTGAAACTTTCTAGACTATATATATATATATATATATATATATGTGTGTGTGTGTGTGTGTCGTGTGTGTGTACCTCTGTGTGTGTGTGTGTGTGTAGTTATGATCGGAAGATTGGAGGAAGGTATTTTGTGAGAACGTTCGATTTGTGCCAAGATGTAATTATTCAGGGGTTTGGGAGCTTTGATTTCCTCGTCACTTTGTATCGGATTAAACACGAATCTCAGCCACCTGAACTCTCCGTTAATGCATGGGGAAATGTAAGTTTGACAAAGAAATCCACTTAAATTAGATTAGACTGTGTGCGTGTTGTGTATGTACACATATCAGTGCACGAATTCAAACACGTGCTAACACAAATAATGCTTACGTACACACAAAGACACACACGCATACATAAACAAGGCTTTTATACACACACAGGTAAACATGCAAACACATATGGAAGTATAGTTTTTAGATGAAGATGTCAGCTCGGCCATACAGATCTTGGATGATGATTTTGGTGGTAGGTATTACTTGTTTAATTGGAAGATTGGCAACATATAATATTCTTAATTACACACACACACATACACACACACACACACACACACACATATATATATATATATATATATATATATATATATATATGTATATATATATGAAAATCCTTTGAGGGAAACAGAATGTACGATCAATAATGAGTCCTTGAAAGAATTTTATAACCGCTTTGTTGATGGTATTGAGAACCTTGTTTGAACTAAGATATACTTTATACTTTAATACATATACAGACGTTCATTTTAAATGTTATTATTGTTCTCTGTTATATATATATATATATATATATATATATATATATATATATGTGTGTGTGTGTGTGTGTGTGTGTGTGTTTTTGCCCTTTTGGGTTGCTCCGGATGAGACCTGGAAAAGCCAGTAGAAGCTTGAAAGGGCAGATACATAAACATGTTCGTGTAGTAAATCCATTTTTTCACTTCCTATCTGGCATTTTCCGAGGTGAACACGTATAAAAAATGTCTCCCCTCGACACCTGAACCAGTACCTGACAACTAATTCATCTTATTCGTTGAGCCACTTTCTCAAGTGCTTCCATTGATTCATTACTTTTGATACCACTCAATTATTGAATACATTATGAGAGCTAATCTCTAGCTGCACGAAAAAAACACATAATCTTATCTGAACCTAACATTCCCATTACTCCTGAAGATTTACAGCGCTCATATTCCGGGCAAGATCTTGGATTTTCTGTCCCGAGGTCCAGTGCTGCAACCTTTGATCCAATATCTCACATGGAAAATACCGGTATTCAACTTTGATATTGATCGTTGTTTTTTTTGTTTTCAAAAATTCAATTAATCGCTTAATGATGAGGCGTTGCCATTGTCTAAGGCCAGGGCTGGTCGTTTACCAATAGAATTAGAGAATTTTTTCCCGTACACCTGAATGGCGCCTGAACCGCACAATCGGAGTTTCGATGCTTTAATGATTGTATCAGAGAGAAAAAGCTCAGATGACCCGCAGAGAATGATGGCAGGAAAAGTAAAAAGGAAAAGGTTGAGACAAAGAATTCCTTCTGGCTCATCTCGTTCATTTCGCATTTATTCTTCTGTTGCATATTTTTTTTTAAATATACTGCCATACAGTTTGATCCCTAGTCTTAAATTTGAATCAAATATGCTTCAACTTGATCGAGCGGAAAAAGCTCTAAGAAAAAGATGTTGATTTTGAACCAACTGACAAATCGCTGGATAAAGTCAAAGAAAGAAAACCGGAAAAAAATAAATATCAGAATAAAGTTATTATTAGGACCATTAATTAAAAACAACAAAAAAATGAATAAATATAAAGGGTGGAGAGAGCTCAAGAGAGTCATTAGTTACAGGCAATTTTCCAACAGGAGATTGGAATAACAATAGAAAAAGATGTAAAATGGAGAATCTCCAATGTAATTCTACAATCTCCTTTCGGATTTAGAAAAAAAGAAATCGTTCTACTTTGACACAAAATCATTTTTTTTTTCTTAGTTTTTCCATAGTTTGTTTCCTGACATTCTGTCTTCAATCATTTTATTTTCTTTTTGTTTTTGTTTTTTGTTTTTTTGTGCTTGAAATTTGCATCAAGGATTTTTTTTTCATTTTTTTTGGCTACTGTTCTTTTCTCCGACACACAATTAATCTGTAATTTGGTGGGGGGGATTTGTTCTTGGAAGTATTTTTTGATTCACCGATAATAATAATAATAATAATAATAATAATAATAATAATAATAATAATAATAATAATAATGATGATGATGATGACAATAATAGTTGTTGTTTTATCAATATCAATATTGCTTTCAAGATTACTCACGTGCACACACTTTTCGTCGTTTTATATACATGAATATTTTCAATTTTCTCTTCTCTTTTCACTCTTTTATTTTCTCTCATTTCTCCCTTCGTTCCTTGTTTCTTTCTCCCTTTCGTTCTTGCAATCCTATCTTTGTTTTTTGTCTTTTCGTTTATTCATTCATTCTTCCCTCCTTCCTTCTATCTTACTCATATGCTATCATTTTGATATTTTATATCTTCACGATTTTATCAAATCATTTGTTCTTTCATATCATTATCATCATCAATTTTCACACCAGTTGCCCAGTGGTCACAGCTGGAGGCTGAGTGACAGCAAGTTTCGTCAGGTCTCCAGCCCTCGTATTAACGCTTTCACAGTCCAATGCAGTGCTGTGGTTTGAAGTTTCACACCAGTTGCCCGCTGGTTATTGCTGAAGGCTAACTGACATTAAGTTTCCTCAGACCGTCAGCCCTCCCGCATATCTCTCTCACCAATCACAGTAGCGCTGCGGCTACTTCCTCCAGCGTTACTGGTGTGTGCGTGTGCGTGTGTGTGCGTGTGTGTGTGTGTGTTTTGCTTTTTTTCTCCTTTCCTCCGCTCTCTCATATATTCTCTCTGTTGAAGCATTGCTAACTGTTGAGGTCGTAGATCTCATATTTCTAGCAGTTTCCTCAGTATTCGTGCAGTTCCTAGCAGTGCTGTGGTCTGAACAGTCTCAATCCTCCTTTTATATCCCTGATTCCCACTGTGTCACCTTCAGTGTCTCTGGTACGGTTCCAAGTGCACTTATTATTATTGGTATACCCCTGCTTTTATATTCCACACCTTCTTCAGTTTTTTTGCCAGATCCGGGTATTTTCCCAGCTTTTCACTCTCTTTCCCTTTGAATCTGTGATCTATAGGTACGGTCACGTCCAGTATTTGGCAGGTTTTCCTCTTCTTTTCCCCGATTACTAAGTCTGGTCTTCTCGCTTGGACGGGATGGTCTGTTTGGATATCGAAGTCCTAAAGTAATTTGTGGATTCGATTCTCCAGGCTGTCTCCAGTTTGTGCTTGTATCACTTTTCCGCATGACTGAATCCCATATTATTATTATTATTATTATTATTATTATTATTATTATTATTATTTGGAATCTCACACCAGTTGCCTGGTGGTAACCGCTGGATTTTGAGTGACAGCAAGTCTCCTCAAGTCTCCAGCCCTCCTCTCCTAGTACTCATAGGTCGCAGTAATTCTGCGATTTACAGTTTCACACCGGTTGCCCAGTGGTTATCGCTGAAGGCTGAGTGACAATAAGTCTCCTCAGGTCTTCAGCTAACGTCTCCTCTCTTTCGCATATCATGACAAAGCTACAATTGTTGCAGTACTTATATCTCTAGCACCTTCCTCAGTATCCGTGCAGTTCCCAGTAGTGCTGTGGTCTGTACGGTCTCTATCCTCCCCCTAATCCCGATCTCCTCCAGTCTCTCCCTCAGCGTTTTTATTATTATTATTATTATTATTTGCAATCTCACACCAGTTGCCTGGTGGTTACTACTTGAGGTTGAGTGACAGCAAGTCTCCTCAAGTCTCCAGCCCTTCTCTCCTCGTCCTCGTTGCTGTGGTCTCTACATTCTCAATCCTTCCCTTTATCCTGATCTCCTCCAGTCTCACCCTCAGTGTCTTTAGGACAGTTCCTAGTGCACTTACTATGACTGGCACTAGCCTGGCTTTCATGTTCCACGTCTTCAGTTCTCTTGGTAGATTTTCCAGTATTTTTCAAGTTTTTCACTCTCTTTCCTCTTCACTCTGTGGTCTTCAGATACAGCCACGTCTACCTTGCTGTCGTCATTGTTGTTGCTGCTGTTGTTGTTGGCTTCGATTTCAATCGATGCACGTAACCAGTGTCTCAACCAGGGATCTAATGCTGGCAACTTTGAAAACTTATGATAGCCCAGGCATTAAAGATAGAGAGATGGGAGAAAAGGGTTGGGGTCAGAGCAGGGATTCTACGCATACAGACGATACAACATTTTCCTAAACGTACTTCTATACATATATAAAGTGATGTATACTGGGTATAGTACGTAAATTTACATTGACAAAATTTTTCCTAATAATGCATGCAGTATAGGTCAGAGTCATTATCTGTATCGCATATATGCTGGGCTTTCCAGGTAAGCCCAATTCATTTGTATTCCCATAAGGACAAGATGTGACACAAGGCCCTATTTAAAGTGCGAATTAGAGGAGCACCAAAAAAATTGCTCCAGTCCCCCTGACCGGGGTCGCCAAAGCCTTGAGACGAGCCTGACCCATTCTAGCTCTTTGCATAGTATTTTTCGCTGTTTGGTTTCCATACTATTCTAATCCCATTTCAACCATTTGGACACCTTCTTCTACGCTGATGAATCTTCTTCTCTTTTTCCTCCTTCGCCGGCCTGTTGATAGTAGGTGATCCTTTGTAACCCCCCAAATACACCTGTGTATCATACTACTGATATTGCACATGTGTTTTTATCAAATTTCTGCGATCTGATTAAGTCTTTGATACTTTTCCCATTCTCCGTAGGTATTTCTTTCTTATTTTCACTTTCATTTCTTCCTGTTTTATCGAGTCACCTTTGAGAACCCTTATGTATCATACCGTCCCTCTGTTCTTAGTGCTCTAATTCATTCCTGTCAAGGAAGCTGATTCTTTCTGCAGCTATAATCCTTCCCCAGTGTACTACCATAAGTGCGCATCTTTTTACCCCGAACTTTATCCAAATGTCATCGCAGCATTCCTTTATTTTTATGAACAAAATGTCGAGCCCTTTCTTGTTCTTTGTGAATAAATTTATGTCATCCATTAACATGGAGTGTTTGACCTTTCCCTTTGCTTTGGAGAAATGGCATCCTCTGCTGTTTTCCAATATTCTTTTTAATGGAATAATTGTTAGTACAAATAGTGGTGATGAGAAAAAGATTTCCCTTTTTAATACTTACCTCAGTTAGGTTTTATCCGGTAAGTGTTAAGTGTACTTTTCAGATTTTCATAGAGCTGACTATGAATCTCACCACTGGTTCCCTGATTTTGTATAGGTATCTAAGTATCTATGTGGAATTACGTCGTATGCTTTTTGGCGCTTTATTCCATTGTAGCATTTTTCTTTTCATTACTTATTTAGATATCATCTGGTCAGTAAAGAGTAAGTCACTCATTCTTCTGGTTCCTTTGCTGCAAGCTTTCTGTTCTTCCGATAAAAGTCCTCTTTCCGTGGAAAAACATATTTTTATTGCAATTTCTCCTGTTAGTTGTAGGCTCGTGATTGGTCTATACTTGCTTGTCTGATTTGACTTTTCTGTGTCATTTTGGATGAGGATTGTCCCGCCTCTGACCATCCATTCTAGGAGCTTGCATATATCCAGGGAACTTTGAACTAAGTGGATCAGTCTGTCTTGTAGTGTGGTCAATTTTTCAAACCAATATCTGTGGAACCTCTCAGTTAGCTATTTTAAGTGTGGTTGTATTCAATTCTATTGTCCCCTCCCATTTATGTCACGGAATTCTCTTTTTTTAACTATCACTCAACCATTTTGGTGATTCTTTGTATCTTTATTGACATCACTATACGTCATTTCAGAGGTTCTCGTGTGTGTAGCATCTAGTTTTATGTTTGGTCTCCTCTATCTATTCAAATTTATGTAAAAAATTTTCTCTGCAACGGGTATCCCATACTGTTTTAGATTTTGTGCATTATTATTATTTGGAATCTCACACTAGTTGCCCGGTGGTAACCGCTGGAGTTTGAGTGACAGCAAGTCTCCTCAAGTCTCCAGCCCTCCTCCCCCAGTACTCATAGGTCGCAGTAATTCTACGATTTACAGTTTCACACCGGTTGCCCAGTGGTTATCGCTGAAGGCTGAGTGACAATAAGTCTCCTCAGGTCTTCAGCTAACGTCTCCTCTCTTTCGCATATCATGACAGAGCTACAATTGTTGCAGTACTTATATCTCTAGCACCTTCCTCAGTATCCGTGCAATTCCCAGTAGTGCTGTGGTCTGTACGGTCTCTATCCTCCCCCTAATCCCGATCTCCTCCAGTCTCTCCCTCAGCGTTTTGGGGACAGTTCCTAGTGCTCCCACTATGACCGGTACTACCCTGGTTTTCATGTTCCACATTTTTCTTAACTCCCTTGCTAGGTCCTGGTATTTTTCCCTTTTTTCACCCTCCTTCTTTTTTACTCTATGGTCTGCAGGTACAGCAACGTCTACTATTATTATTATTATTATTATTATTATTATTATTATTATTATTATTATTATTATTATTATCTGTAATTCCACACTAGTTGCCCGGTGGTTACCGCTGGAGGTTGAGTGACAGCAACTCTCCTCAAGTCTCAAGCCCTCCTCTCCACATTCTCATCATCATCATCATCATCAGTCTTTTAGCGTCCGTCATTGGACATAGACCTTCCCCAGGATTTGCCACACTTCTCTATCATGGGCGTCACGGAGCCAGTACTTCCTGAACTTGTCTAATTCATCTCTCCATCTAATATTTTGCCGGCCTCGGTTGCGCATATGGTCTCGGGGAATCCATGTTGTGAGTCGTGATGTCCATCGATTGTCAGCCATTCTTGCAACATGGCCAGCCCACCGCCATTTGAGATTTTTTATGGATTCTATGATGTCTCTTACTCTTGTCTTTTCCCGGATGTGTTGTGCTGTTTTGTGGTCTCTCCATGTGAGGCCCAGCATTATTCTTTCATGTGCACGTTGCATGGTTCTCAGCTTACGGGTCTGTTTCTTGGTTAAGTTCCATGTTTCAGCTCCATAAGTGACTATTGGGAGGATGCATTGGTTATACACCCTTCTCTTTAGGATTAATGGGATCTTATTATTTTTGAAGGTTGAGCTAGCTCTGCCAAAGGCTTGCCATCCTAGTGTGATTCTTCGCTTGATTTCCTCTTCTTTTGAGGGTCTCATGGAGATTCGTTGACCTAGGTAGATGTAGTGGTCTACTCTCTCAAGTTCTGTGTCCTCGATTTCGATCTTAGTGTTCTTATCTTCAATGTGGTTGTTGCACATGATCTTCGTCTTGCTGAAGTTCATGTGTAGGCTGACTTTCTTGCTCTCCTCAGTCCACAGCAAAACTGTGGTGTACAGTTTCACACCAGTTGCCTGGTGGTCATCGCTGAAGTCTGAATGACAGTAAGTCTTCTCAGGTCTTCAGCCCACATCTCATCTATTCCTCGCCTATCACGCTAGTGCTGTGCTTCATATCTCTGCTTCCATTTTCTTTCTTCCTCTGTTACGCTACTGCTAACATTCAGTGTAGTAGACCTTATATAGTGCTGTGGTCTATACAGTCTCAGTCCTTCCTTTTATCTCGAGCTCCCCCAGTTTCGCCCCCAGTGTCCTTGGGACAGTTCCTAGTATGCCTCTGTTGCACACTGAGTTTCTGATAGTTCCTCTAACTTTGGTATTGGGCACTGGCATTTTTCCCATCATCATATATACAAAGGGGAGGTCAATACCGGATCATACAAGATGCTACACAAGAGAGAGAGCATAGCTTTATAATAGGAAATATTTACATGGACAGTGCTTTGTGAAGGATGTGAGTGGTGCACGTGAGGATAATTTTCTGTTTCTCATAGATGCCCGGATTTTGGGGTATTTTCTCCTTAGATATTTGTCGGCACTTTATTCTGTGACCGCGGGGGCACATATAACAACCGGTATTGTTACAGTCTCAAGTTGCTGCATTTTTTGTATCTAAATTTCCAAGTCTTTGTACTTAGACAGTTTTTCAAACTCTTTTATAGGTATGTTTTTAGAAGAACCATATCTATTAAAAAGCATCTCTTCTACTTTTTTTTTCCCTAAATAATCATGTCGGCAGGTAGATGACTTTGATGGTTTGATCAGTGTGTACTGGGAAGTCCTATAATATAGCTACCTTTTTGTTCCACTTACAGGCATGGTTTTCATACCAATTTAGTTTGTGTGGCGCGCTCAAGTCCTTAGATACCATCCAGTGGATTCACTAGCCCCACTCTATTGTGTCTAAGTCTGTATTCATTTGGAACTGAAATAGAACATCCAGGTATGATGTAGTCAATAGTCTCAGCTGCGCTGTCAAAGAACCTGCAGTTGGGGCCAGTACCGTTTTTGATGACATGTGCTTGATTGTTCATGTTAGGAAGGTTCTAGTCTTGGGAAGTGAGGATTAAGCCCTCTGTTTCGACCTCGCATCCACTGATGGGTCTTGGTATCATCTACATCAGCATCTTGGGTGCAAAGTGAAAATTGGTCGTCCAGCGTTCTTTTTGTTAGTCCTTGTTGCTTCGATGTAGTTATTGCATTTTTTTTGCAACCATAGTTGAAGGCTGTGTAAGGGCTTTATGGATTATATCATTTTTGTCAAGTTCATCTCGGAATGCCTTGAATTTCCTCGCAACTGAGTAACCTTTTTGTTATCTCATGCTTTTTTTTTACCAGAGTCAACACCCAGTCGTTACTTGCCTGCAGATAAGCGTGTAGGCCATTTGTTATCATACTTATTAGTATCATTAATAATAATAATAATAATAATAATAATAATAATAATAATAATAATAATAATAATAGTAATAATATATGATCTATTCGGGCGCTCATTTATCATTTATCTGTTTTTCTATTCCTTATTCTTATACGCCTCAGATTATTTTTATCATTTAATATCCAGGATTTGTGTGCATTTTAAAGTCCCTTTATCATTTCTATTCATTCCATATTCCTTTATTCACGAAAAACGTCGCAACTGTAGCATAATGCAAATGGGTCTGCCATTTTATCTTCCAGCTCGTAAGTCACAAATACAGAAGAGCATGTCATTCGTGACAAACCAACCAGAATTCTATCTAGAATATTAATGGCGTTTTTGCACAAAGCTGCGAAATTTAAACTGTTTGAAACCCCTAACCGAGGAGTATTTGTTTCCCGTTAAAACGTCGGGCAAAAAATTAATCATCACAGCGCTCAACGCAAGGGAAATTCGAAGTACCTTCCAGTTTTGAAAGCATTGAGCTGCTCGGAATGGAGGGGAAGGAGCAAAATACCCCAGAAAAAAAAACAAGAAAAATGCTAGAAACCAAACTCCCAGGCAGTATCTTGATCAAATTAACGAAAACATGTGTATATTCTTGTGTGTGGTAATCTGGGCACTACTTAAACTGGACAAGAGATCAATCTAAAGACCGGGGAAACACATCGAAGAAAACTGATGACAATATATAAAGCTTTGCAGCCCGAAGGATCGTGTCGGTAGTCTATGTGAAGAGGAAAGAGTGAGGAATCTGACTTTCTTGAATCACGGATAGCGTTGATTCTAAAATAAACAGAGTGGAAAATCACGCGAAGGGGTGAAGCACAAGAGCTGAAAGCTTCAATCGAACTGACGAGAGAACCATAAAAGAAAAACACGGTAATACTAAAGGGGAACAATCGCGTGTGTATTTAAAAAAAAAAAAAAAGGAAATACAGATGAGTCGACATGGACATGGTTTTGCCGAGGAAGCCTTAAGAGAGACACTGAGTAGCCTGTAAGATATAGAGGAGAATAGTAAACGAACACTATGCGGATATGAGAAAATCAAGCGAAGTAAATCAGCTCAGGATCACTCTAAAATCTATCTTGGAAAATACAGTGCACAGGGCTTTGGTATTCAAACATATTGCTTGATCTGGGTCAGAATACCGGATCTTGTTGCTGTCGTAGTGGGAAAAATATATCGGATAATGGATTTCGCTGTGAAACTGAGTGTAAGTTAAAAGCTAAATAAGTGTCTCGAGTTAGCCAGTTATGACTTGTTCACTAAATTTCTTTTTAGTTCTTTATTGATTTCGTTGGTAGCATCATGCACCTTTTATCGTCGATATTATTAATCTCTGTATTTTTGATTCTGTAAATTCTCAATGCTTTCTCTTGAATTTATAGAAAAATGATACATCCTCGCTTGCTTCCTACATCTTTGCCTTGTTTGTTGAAGGTAACGACACTGTTTGTTATTTCTGAACACCAATATGAAAATGACTGTGAGTGCTGTGATACATGTTCTGCAAATTCATTCAATCTTCTATTGAATGGATTGTGTTTGTTTCCAATATGCCGTGTTTTTCTGTATGTGTCAATTTGATCGTCGGCTAAAAATGGTAAATGATATTCATACAGAAAGGAATCGCCAACGCTTCTATGTCAGGTCTACGAAGCTTTATTTCCAATGTATAACAATTGTATGTGGATAACTGTGGTTTAGTTTCAACAACTAACTGTATTTCTACATTTTCATAAGAAGTATTATGTTTACAAGATCCCTGAAGAAGTTTGGTTTTATATTGATAAAAAAAAGATCCGTTCAATGATAATAAATAAGAGCTCAAATTTCACCAGAAACTTAGTCTTTATTCCTAATACGCACCTCATTCTTAACGATGATATGACAATTTGGGAGTTACATAGATAAGACTACATAAATATCATTTGAAATAATATCCATGGCAATTTTTCATATTCAAAAGTGATATATGAAAGTTCTCCACTTACCACTTCTGTTACTGATATTATCAGGTTCTTTGAGGATCTACAGTCAACTATATTGTCTTTTGACCTCTTGACTGTATTGCAAACGAACAGATATTTCTTGTCCGCATCCCTTTCATGCAGTAAAAAGTAGGCAACCAAAAAGCTTTGTTCAATTTCCTTTTTTTCCAGCAGGCTAGCTAATTTGTATCTTTCCTCCATTCAAGCCAATATTATGGAATTACGTTGTTGAAACGCGTTCCAACGATCACAGATTTCGAAGGAAAACGATTGAAAGCGAGATTCAGATTGTTGTAGTATCTACTTGCTATACTTTTCAGGCAAGATTTTTGTTAGTTTCCAATCTCTCTATGAATGAGCAAGGCAAAAATGGACGACATATTAAAGCAAAAAGAATAACAACCATTTCTTTCTTGTTAGTGAACTTGAAAGTTTACAAGAAGGAAACTACACACACACACACACACACATACAAATATATATATATATATATATATATATATATATATATATATATATATATATATATATATTCGCTCCACCTTAAAACACTATTGCGCAGGCGTGATGGTTATTTCGTGTACAGGGTTACACCATCTAAGTATCCCGTACTCATGGAAAACCTTTCCAAATTTAAATATATAAATATATACATATGTGTGTGTGTGTGTGTGTGTGTGTGTGCCGAATACAGTAAGACGGTTGCAGCTTCGGGCCAGAAGAAGCAAATATTACTACATAATGACAAAATCATACATATACATATATATATATATATATATATATATATATATATATATATATATATATATATATATATATATATATATATATATATCATAAACATATATAAACTTATTGGAAAATATCCCTACCCGTATCACTATTTTCGCATGAAATTGAGTTGATTACATACCCTCAACGACCGTGCAATTGGAATCTCTTCTTTTAATTAGCTTATTTCCAATGTCATCAAGAAACATCACATATTGCCTTTTACTCCGAAACTTCCATTTTTCCCAGCTCTCTACAGATTTCATCATGACTGGTCAAATACATTACGGATGAATAAGCTTTACAACCCAAAAGCATTAAATCTGTCAAAATATTAATTAGTCTTTTTAATTCCTGAACTCAAATCAAGAAACAATTTATCAATTTTTTCGAATACCCTCCGTCTATCTCTACTCATAATCATTTACGATTCCCCAGTCACTAATTTTATTTTATTGATAACTAGTTAAATAACGGACCTGTCAGCTCTAATGGGAGCCAAACCTTTCTCCTCTAGCCTTTGACAGGATAAATTTTGGGTTCAAATTCACGCAAATGAACTTGAAGAATGGAGAAATTTCTTTTTTTTAATCGACAAGAAATGTGTGCTGGATATAAATTGAGATAATGATTTAATATTTTGTATCGACTGCAAAGTTTGTGAGTTACAGAAAAACATACATCTATTCATACATTGATTATAAATTACAATATATCACAAAGAAACTTATTTGAGATATTCTCTTATCATTACACGGTTAATATATCAGTCACCCTAGACAATGTAAAAAAGAATAAACAATTAAAAATATAAGGCTACTGCAGTAATCCCACCCACCATCGATAGAGTAGCCACTTCAACATAGGGATGCTCTTACCATTGTGCAAAATAGTCGCCAGTAATGCATAGGCTCAAATAACTGCTATAACACCAAAGTCTCCTATAGTCTATTCTCGGTCCATTCGTCTCTTTCAAGGCAACATATATCAATAAATGGATATCTATGATCCGATATGCAAAAATACATTGCATCTCTGTATACTTATTAATGATTAGTTGTTTTCCCTGACCATGTTGTATGTCTTTTTCGATTTATTCTATTCATTTGTTATATACATATTGGCTTATGACCATCATTTTGTTGGGGGTTGTTCTTGTTCTTCTCGCTGAAGGAAAACTAGACTTTGTACCGGAGATTGACAGCATTCATATGTAATCAAGTCACTTGAGAATGTTGTGAATAAGCATCGAACATGAACGATTTTGAGTGTATCAATACATGGGTAAACATATAGGAAAGGCAAATGTTTTGAAAATAATCCTGCAATGACAATTTAGCATAAAAGGACATTACAATTTGAGACTGCCGGTTAACGACCCTTTTCTCAACATCAAAATCGCAAACACAAAATTGGAAAAAGTAGAACACTAAATCTACCTTGGACAACAAATATCCATAACATCCTCAAAATAAGAAAAAATCAAGCGAGAAATTGCTCTAGGCTGGCAAGCCTTCGACAGAGCAAGCTCACCCTTCAAGAACAAGAAGATCCAATTAATAAAAAAAGAACAGTTCACAACCAATGCATCCCCGTATAGTCACCTATGGAACTGAAACATAGATCTTAACAAAATTGACTGACCCACAAACTGAGGACCAAGCAACGAGCTAATGGAGGAATCATGCTGGCCACCAATTTTTTCTAGTATTTTTAGACAATGAGGGCTACTGAGGCTCGGCATTAATAAGCGCATTGGGAACTTTTGGACTCGTCTTGAGGGTCTGTCTTTATTACTCGACCCAGCAACTGGGAAGCAGTTCGCCCCGGGGCGGTGATGTTCCATTGCACTTAGAAGAACAGGTCGGGCTCATCTTGACGCCTTTGCTACCTCGGTTGCACCGCTTGGAACTATTTTTGCTGGTGTTTCATCCCAGATCAAACTCTACCTTACGTCATATCTCTCTCTTCGTGGGAGTGCAAGTAAATAGGTACTCTAACTCATATGGAGAGATCATTAGCTTCCATCATATAATAGTGAAGAATAAAACTCCAAAACATCATAAAATCCAGCAGAAACCTCAAATGATAATGGGCTGGTCATGTTCCAAGAATGGTAGACAACCGATGGACCCGGGACATTGATCCCCAGAGATAACATGCGAGACCGGGGCCAGCGGGATACAAAATGGAGAGAAGAACAAGATAAGTTCAGAAAGTATAGGCCCTGCAACGCCCATAACAGAAAAGTCTGTCGGATCCTTGGGAAGGTTTATGTCCGACGACAGATGATAAAAGACTGATGGTCATGATGATGATGATGATGATCAAATGTTGAAATTTCCAATCCTCTAGCTCAATCAATGCGGCCTATACAAGAGATACATTGATACATAAATACATTGCCTTGTAAACAAGCTTGTTGATAGTTTCAGTGGCAGTTTTAATTGTTTTCTGGTAAGAGTGGAAAAAAAGATAAGAAACATAGGTCTAGTTAGTTACTCAATAGAAACCATCATGCAACCGATATATTTTGGCAGTATACCTTGCTGCGGTGATAAATCAGAAAAATTGGAAAAAAAGGAAGATCAATGATTAAGTTATTTCTCTCGCCTTTCTCAGTCAGCAACACGCGGACCAGTTTAGTATAAAGCTACTGTTTTGTTTTTGTTTTTTAGAAAATGAAACTAAATTTTTCTTTCAAGGCATAAAGAGTGAATATTCAAATTTCCAGCCCTCTGACTTAACGGACGAGACACATACAAGTGAAAGATACATTCTAGCAAGCCGGCCAGACAGACAGACAGGCAGATCATCTTGAAAACTGAGAGAAAACTATGTTGACAGTTTTGGTTTCCTAGGGTAGAAAGGAAAAAATGAAACTTAAAGGAGGGAGAAAGAAATAAAGAAATAAAGGAAAAAAAGAAGGAAGGAGAGTAAGAAAAGGAACACATCCTTTCTCCTTATGCTTCGATTCTATTGTGAAATGGCGTTGTAATTGTTCGTGTGACGAGCATTTCACAAACAAGAAACGACGTCATGAACAGAAGGCAAAATCTCGGACGTGTCCTAGTAGTCAACATACGGAAAATTTGGCTAGAATTTGTCACGCAGACAAAATAAAACGAAGAAGACAGATCTGGTTTGTCTCTCAGTAGAAACCGTCACGCACCTAAAGCCTTTTGACAGCATGCTGTATTGGGGGTGATCAATTGCAAAATTTTAAAAAGGGCGGATCAATGAACAAGGTACTTCTCTCACTTCGCTGAATTTTCTAGAAAAAAATGTGAATGTTGCCGTTTATAAACTAAGGGTCTAATTCAGCATCAATCTATATTTCAGACTGAACTGCCAACTTGAACCTTTGTGGGGAGCAGTCATCAGGAAAAAAATCTTAAACACGTTCTATATAAACGTAATAAGGAGTACATACTTAAATTTTTTGGTAGTCTAGCTCATTTGGCGCGGGCTGTAGGTGCGATACATAATAACCAGCCAGCCAGACCAGCTTAAAAACTGAAAAAAAAAACATTGAGAGTTTGGGCGAGAGTTTCGATTGACAGTTACTAATTTCTCAGGCCATCAGCTGCGCAGTGTGGGATTTGACGAGAGGGTTATTGTAGAACGAGAGGAAGTGACAAAAGCAATTAGCAAAGTTTAAAAGTAAGTTGTGATGCAATCGATTTTAAAGTTGATTTTGGGGTGGATTGTCGAAGTGATTGCAATAATAGTAAAACTGCTCTCTTTGAAAGGATGCGGTGAACAATGAGTTCTTTTTTTTCTTCAAGACACAAACATGGAGTTCAAAGTTGTAAACCGAAGTGACGATCTCTCTATCTCTTTTTGCCTCATCTTCTTCTTCTTCAATTAACTTAATTGGAATTACTGATTGTCAATGTGTAACAGTTCTACTTTCTGTCTGTCTGCGACAGCTGGTGACTTTTAAATGGTCTCCGAAACTGACATTTCCAGACAACGAGGAAAACAAACTCTTTCGTAAATGGATTTCCTCAACCTTCGATATTTGAATGCACTCTCCTCTCTCTTTTTTTTTTTTCAAATAAGAGAGGCCATTTGTTTGCTCTCTCGAAAGCAGACAAAGAAAGTATCTCGAGACTTTGATGAGGGAACAAAGTACAGGCACCCCAATCCTGCTGTACGAAGGTCCGCTTCATGCAACTTCGTTTAAATGCAATGTATACATTAGCACAGGTTTCCTACGCTGCTCGAAATAGCGTAATGCGAAGAAGAAATTACGATTAACTTATATGAGGAAAAAGTTTTATGTTTAATTCTCTTAATTTCTAGAATAGTTTACTACGTACCTTTCAGTTTGTAATTTGAGGGTCCTCCGATAAGAATTTTGATTTTGAAACTTTGTTCATTTCATATGAAGATTTCCTATTTTTAACAGACGTAATAGTAATGGAGTGCAATACACGTCAAAAAAAAGAGAAACTTGATTCGCAAAAAAATTTTACCAATTGAAATAGAATAAGGAAAAAGGAGAGAGGGGGTAGAGAGAGATGTTATCTTCAAGCATTTTACAATACTGTTCATGTTCATTTTCTTTAACTAGTCGAATATGTGTATCGTTGCAGGTAGAAAGCTGATTTACACGGAAGTAATATCATAAATTAACAATATCCCTGGCTCAATGTCAAGGGGTCTCCTCTAGATGAGATCGATTCATGCTTGCGTATACGTGGCATGAAATTCTGAGAAGGCGTGTGCAGTCTTTCAATTAGATTGTCAACAACTTATTTGCATGCAATGTTGAAATACTGCTCCATGAATGCAATGTCCTTCCTCGAAGGTGATTATTTTTTTTTTTACTATTTCCAAACTATGTTCTTAAGTGTTTTGTATGTTTGAGACTTTTTGATTTCTTATTACAGTAATTTTTTCAGATATTACCATTTCTACTTTAATTCTATTACAGATACAATTATTGTACTTAAGTAAGGTACATTGGTCCTTGCGTGAGATATATTTTACTTTTTGTCACAAATAAATATCAAAATTTATTCATGCTCTTATTTAAAGTGATTTCTATGCGTGGAACTTTTCAGAGTTTTTTTTTTTTAAATATTTCCCATTGTATCCCCATGCAATAAAAATGATTCCCTTTTCATTTTAGATCAGGTACTCAAACACACGCATACACATGGTGGGCATATGCACCCATATACATATATACATTCACTGATGACTGATTATGGTAATGCAACCGATATATGAGAAGAATTTCCGTTGTAACTATCAATGTTGTAACTTGTTTTTGATCTCCTATCTGTCTCGATGAAAATAGAATAGGTACAGATCAAATACAGGAAGATTACTTCTCTCTTTCCTATTCGCTTATTTGCCCCCCTCCTTTTTTTTCATAATGACCAGAACTTCAAGCGAGATCGTCTGCCAGCCACTGGTCATGCTGACATCAAAACAAACACTGATCTAAGGATTGGAAAATGAGAGAAAACGGCCATGACTGGCGGGGAAGGGAATTATTGTTCCAGAGTGAAGTTCTGCTCTAAAAACCAATGTGTACATGCCATTTCCGAACGTGATTCGTTTGAGATGAGCCGCGTACTTCAAATTATCAAAGCGGCTGACGTAGCAACCTGGGTGTACATTTTTCTACGTTGCAAAATCAACAAGCCGAACGTTTTTATACGCAAGCTGTGCATTGTTGCAG
This sequence comes from Thysanoteuthis rhombus, assembly GCA_963457665.1. Lineage (NCBI taxonomy): Eukaryota > Metazoa > Mollusca > Cephalopoda > Oegopsida > Thysanoteuthidae > Thysanoteuthis > Thysanoteuthis major. The sequence goes on along the minus strand of OY735199.1, from coordinate 27,601,993 downwards.
AAGAATAATTGCAGCTGGCGCATGCGCGAACTGAAGAAACAGTTGGGTCGATTCTTACGATTGTAAAAGAGAATATTATTTTTCTGTCAAGAGATTTCTTGGAGAAATGCAGATGACAGCATAACCATCATTGATCTGACTTGAGGTATTTGAAAAATCTTTATATAGACAGTAGACTTTTGCCTTTGTAGAAGATATACTTTAACTCACCCCAGCAACTTGGAATATAAGTTCTCGGGAACTTGAAATATAAGTTTTCGTACTTTTGTCCTCTTTGATGAATATCAACATAGTCTTTTTTTTTTATAGTATAAACACTTGTATGTGTTAGTCAGGAGATCTTCATAGTAACCGTGTATATATATCGAAATCAACCAAAACAAAATGGAGTCTAAGGCTAACAAACTAAGAAAAATAAACTGATACGTAGCAAGATATCGTTCCTTTCTCTATAGAACGCTAGCAATTATTTGTAGCTTATATATACAACTTAAGACGAAGGAGGTCAAACAACTGAGATGAAAATGATAAATTGTCTTCAGGTTTTGCAGGAGACTATGCTTTGAAGAACTTTGGAACTCAACCGTTTCCTGAGTTGAGAGAAACTCTCCTCTTCAGTTCTGAAACACGGGTATTCCTTGGGTTTTAAGTTACCTCTGTTCTTACAAGTATCTACAATATAGTTACTATGATCAATTATCAGATTATCTGCAGGAACAATAACCATTTATCCTTTCAGTACTTTGATATTTTTAGTATTTGGTTTGAATACATTGGCAAGCAAAACTGGTCATAAGTTTCCCGGTTTTCAGAGAATGAAAATGAATAAATTGTCACTTGTAGGTGAGACTCAAAACGCAACGAACCAACTTCACCAGGAAGAAATTGTTATCACTTTATTTCACCTTTTTCCCAGATTTCTATCAGCTATTACATTACACACAAAGAAAATAAGAAAATGTATTTACTTATGCTTTTTGAAAAATGTTCACTGTTACAATCCTTCTACTCGTTTTACTCAATCTTTCTATTGTTATTTTAATCAGAACACTTGTTTGAGACAATCTCCATTATTCGTAGTATTTATTTCTAGTTTCACTCCATCTTTACTCCATCATTATTGTTGCTATTTTAACTCACTACACTTCATGTACTTACTACATTCGATCTTAATACTGTTTTCACTCAATCGTATATAGTAACTTTTTATCGGAACATTCTGCTTGATACACTCTTTGGTCTTTTGAACAAACAGCTTGGAATTATGAGTGGCTTCCAAAGAGTATTGAATTCCCATTAGATATGTCTTACATGGACTACGGCTTGAACACTTGGGTCATGGAAGCATCGATAGTTAGGCGGGCACAATTTGGAATCATTCTAATTACAGGTTTTGGTGGTCACTCGAGAGAATCCATATCGTGACCAACGTCTTTTGACAGCTAGCCATGTTGGCGGTGACCAATTACGATTTAGAAAAAAAGAAAGTGGTCATCAGTGAATAAGTTTCTTCTCTTGCGATTCGTTTGGAAGTGACTTCTAAAATCCTGTTTGAGGAGAAATTTTCAACAAAAAAAAGTTTTTTTGCGATTAAATAAGGAATTTTGGTTTTTTTTGATATTCAGCTCCCCAATTACATTGGTGTGACCTGTACTCGTGATACATATAGTTGTGGATAGTTGGACCAACTTAAAAACCGATAGAGACTTTGTTGACAAATTTGGTAATAGTTTTAGTAGGTGGTTTCCTATATTTATTTCTCTCGCCGACAAGTCGATATACTCTTCATCACCCTTGTTATTTTATTATTAGATTTACTCTATCTTATTGCTCTTGTTTTTCATCATTACACTTTGGGTCGATACACTCTCCATCATAAATATTATCTTATTACTATTTTTATTCTATCTTATCAGAGATTTTTTATCACAACGTTCTGGGTCAATACACTCTCCATTATCGATATTAGATTCTTACTAGCTTTACATCATCTTATTCGAGCTGTTTTTCTATAACAGCACTGATTCATATAGGAACAGAACATGTAGCTTCATAGAAAAAAAAACATTGATAGATTTAGTAAAACAAAGACGATAGGAAGAATCAGATGCCAAAATGACAACAAATCTTGCCTCACTTAGTCATCGACGCGTCTGTGGTTGCAATGGTGAAATCTTCGTCAGAGAGATACAGGCTCCTGAGGTGTTGCGTTCGACTTGAAGTCTGGACTCCATTTAATTTGGATGTTGTGTTGCTTGCTAGAACGGTCGGAAATGTTTCGACTCAGAGTGTTGTGATGAAAAGTAACGATTGGGTAAAACGACTAATAAAATTACAGTGATAATGAAGAACGTATCAACTTGGTACTGTGATAAAATAAAAAAGTAAGTAGATGGAGTTTAACAATTATTGATAAACTAAGAGGAAACAATTACATGTATTTCCTGCTTTGGAAAACTCTTTTCACGCCCCTTCTTGCGTTTACGAAAAAGAAACGAAAAGTTGAAATAGAGTTCAGTTTTTGTTTTGCTGCGAGCAATTAGAAAAACAATGCACCTCCCTACCCTACACCGAAGTCCCCTATAACCCCAATCAGCGCTACTTTAGACGAATTGGCCTAACATACCGTCTTATCTTTGGTATCTGGGAATGCTCAAAAATTTCCCAATTTGAGTTAATGGTAATTCTTAGGTGCTTCATGCCAACCGGACGACAAAAGTTTTTTTTGTTTTTTCATCATTGGAATGCTACTTTCTAATGGCAGGTAAGTTTGTATTTATATTGAAAGAGAGCAAACATCTTCTTAGCACATGCATCATTGTTACCATCAATATTGCAGCCTTGGCTTCCGATCCCAAGTTGCTTAATTCTTCACACAAATTCTAATTAATTATTTCTGTTCGCTCTAACTCTGTTTCTCGTTTACCCTTTGACTCTGAATTTACACCTTCGTTTCCCTTCACATTCTTACCAGCGACCTTGGCACCAAGATGCAACGTGAAGTAAGAATTAATTTCATTATTATACGTGCTACTAACTTGGTAAACTCTGCCACCTTATAATACGTTCTAATCACCATCAGCTGATATATACCTTGTAGGTATATTAATACAATTATCTATAATGGCTTGAGGAGACGACTGAAGTCGAAGTACAATATTCTCATTCAGTTGATTGGTCCTAATGCTTTCACGGAAAGGTCAATAGTGATTTCATCAGCCCGCACTCTAAAGTGTGTCCCTATCCGGACACCTGGGGCGATGGTCAATTATGTTAGGTCGGTCAGCAATAAAAGTAGTGGTTGCGTTCACTTACCACAAGGGGTTTCTTGCAATTGGACACGGAAAGCGTTTTAATGTCTATAGTCCGGTCGTCGAAAAGGCTAAGAATGGAATATTACGAGTCCGAAAAGCCAGACAAAAAGCCCTATTTTGTACAGGAAGACATGAATTGTCACCAGGATCTGAACAATTGAAAAAAATGATTAGGGAAATGAAATGACATCGCACTCTGAGAATTCAGTATGACCACTAATTTGATTGATACGGAGAGATCAATATGCTTTTATTTTTGTCACGATGTTCACAGCCATGCATGGAAAATGGATCCTGAGAAAAAAATGATCGAATCGTTACTGTTTTTTTGTTTATTTGTTTTGTTTTGTTTTAATTCTTTTTTTTTTTTTTTGCTAATTTCATGTTTACTTCAGTCATTCTGAGATGTTATAATGTTCATTTTAAAATCTCTGCCCAAATGTTTTTTAAATGATGTTACTTCTTCCTCTTCTTTTTTTTTTTCGTTTTTTTTTATTTCACTAAAACACCGATGGCCAAATATTTCAAACTTTGTCTCAAAAGGAAAGATAGATGATGTCAAAAAGAATCTGTCTTTGTTGCTCGTCTATCTATGTGCATAACATTCTCCTTGCTCTTTTACTTTTATATTTTTACAAACAAACGCAAACGCATACACACACACACATATATATATGTATATATATATACGTATATATATATATATATATATATATATATATATATATATATATATATATATATATATATATATACGTATAAGTATATATATATATATAATGGTATTAATCTGACGATGTGGAAATGAAAATAAGTATGATACGTCTCAAAATGCTTTAGTCATTTCAAAACCTCTCAGCAATCCAGAAAACTGTAGCAAGTGGCTTTCAAAATGTTGACGCCAGCCAATATTTAATGCTGATACGAAAACCCAAGATGTAACACGCTCAAATTTTTTATTTCGACATCATCAAATTATTACACGAACTTTGTTGGATTAGCAGAAATCCACACACATACACAATACGCATATAAAAAATTTAAATCAGTGTCTTGTATTCCGACGAATGCAATATATATATATATATATATATATATATATATATATATATATATATATATATATATATATATGTATATATATATATATATATATATATATATATATATATATATATATATATATATATATATATATATATATATATATATACTGTATTCGTTGGAATATAAGACACACATACATGTACAAATATACTGTATTTATAGGAACAAAAGACACATACACATACATAAACAGAAGTAGAAGAAGAAATAGCATTATTAATAACCATGACATTATCAGCCAAGATGTATCAGAAAAAAAAAACAACAATATAATTAACGTTGGTTGGAAAATGATACAAAAAACAGTATTCGTGAATAATCTGGAATGTAAACACAAAAGTAAATTTAAGATCATGACGATGAAATACATTCCCAATACCCCAGTCACGTCTTTTTATGCAGATTAATCCATGCATATTTACACAGCTGTAGCAAAAGAATTAATAGTCGACACTGATTTTCACGTCAATAAAAAAAAAAAACAATATTCTTCAAAATTGTATGCTTCTTCGAGTCTAAACTTTCAACTCCGCATCCTATCATTAAACAGTTTTAATACGCGATTTATTTGGAGACGTATAAGAGAGCGAGGGCGGGAAGCTCTACCATTGAGACAGTTGGTAAGAGCGAAGGGTTAAGACAGATATGAGAAACGGCTGGACGTGATCGGTGATATTAGATACAATTAATGTTCAAACAGGGAGTGTATCGTTGGCAGATATTGAAATAAAATATCGACCTAAAGATCAAATACGTAATCTTTACTATTTTTTTCTGTTTGTAAATTCATTGTTAGAGATGAAAATATCATTATTATCTTCAGGACGTGGACCACCGCCATCATCCTTATCAATCATTGGTATCATCTTTGTATTAACAATATATATCCAACGGCCATCATGGGTTCAAGTGACAGCAATTCTCTTCAGATTCTTAGCGCTTTCCTCAATATTACAATCCTCACAAAATCGTACCGTGTAGTATTTCAGTTCTTACCCTATACTTTTCTTTCCACCAATCCACCACCGCGGATGATTAATGACGGTCAAGCTCTCTCCATCCGTCTCCCAGCCCCTTGCAGCTCACTGAGATTCGCCGAGGCTCAAGTATAGGTAATTGTCCCCCTACTTCTTCGCTTGTCTCCCTCTCATCCTGTCTTCTGGCATGGTACCCAGCTGGATTGTTTCTGCAAGCCCGTTCGATTCAGTGACGTGTCCGTACCACTTCAACATCCGCTTCCTAACAATGCCAACAAGGACATGATGAGGCCTGTCCGTTTGGTTCAACTTCTAGTGGACCTTTACGTTGGTACTTGAACTAGCATGACCTGAATGCTGGTTGATTTTCATCATAGTGAGGTCAAGGATAAGATAAAGTCCACCCCTTTCCTGGATGTTGACCACAGCCAAATTTTCTCATAACTAGTGGCTTTAACCCTGGAAACTAGATATTTCAGTTTCTTTGCAGAAAAAATTAGGGTTATCAATGTTGCTCTTTTGGCTATGGTGAGATTATTACTTACTGAGGCAATGATGACATTATCGCTTGATAAAGTTATGGCAACATTTTTATCATTTTATAACCGATTTTGTAGACAATGAATAGGCTTTAGCTGCATGAAAATATAAAAATGGAATGATAATTGCTCCTTTGATGAAAGGAATGTTGATTGCAAATACGAAACGAGTCGTCGATAATCTGGTAACGTAAAGTTAATTTGAAAAGATAAACAAACTTTCCAAGTTATAATTGTCGAGGATATGTATGTTGAAATTAAGTGAATCAAAGATAAAATAACCAATACTCAGCAATATTGTTAATGTTGCCTATGCGGAGAAAGAACAGAGACTGTCGTGAAATATATGTGAATGTAATAAATAAGCCCTGGAGAATTGCATCAAAAGACGGAACTGGATTCGATGAATTTGAACCGTACAGATCCAAGGATTACTGGAAAAAAGTTAGAATACCGAGGTGAGAAATGGGGCATTAAGGAGACTTGCAGTCGATGGTTTCCAGGGAATCCAACAGGTACAAGGAGTAAGAGCTTCAAACTTTAACAAGTGCATGCTCAGTCAGTTTTATGACGATTGCGCTGGCGATCCGATACAGCAAACGACATTCGAGCAAAATGGCCATCAGGTAATTTTATATTGAAAAGGGGGATCAACTTGTCGACCACTGAGTTGGTATTTTCAAACATTTTACAAAAATCGTATGATGAAAAGATGAAGGACAAAATGATGTTTGCGGTGATATCTTTAAGAAATCCATACACATGTGGACAATACATCATTTTTGGATCTCGGAGTGAGCTTCCCAGAGAAATGATTAATGTTTCATTTTCTCAATAGGACTCGATGTCAGTTTGTTAGAGTATTGATCTTGATATATCAATATATCTTACGATCTTTGTCACGACAGTATTGTCCAGCAACTGGCTCTATTGACGTATCTGACATCTTGATTATTGCAGCAAGTTTCAGGAAAGATTGGTGCATCTGAAAGATAAAGACGAGGGAAAAACAAGAAACAAATTGACGAATAACATAATATAAATCAGACAGTGCTGATGCGATGATAAAAAAAAGCGAATATTGTGTTTGGCTGTTGGATAGAGGAAAAGATTTATTGTTAGATAAGGTGAACGGGAATAAGAACATTTGGAAGTTGCTGGGTATAAGGAAGTAAATCATGTTAAGACAAAAAAAGAACTGCCTGTATAGATATAAGCAGTAGTGCTATTTGGAAAGAAGGGTTTTACTCAAGACAGGAAGACGAGGAATTTGAGTTGTAATAGACGGAATAAAAGAAGTGGTGAGAAAGAAGGAGGAAGAAAAAGAGAATGAAAAAGAATAGGGAAAGGGCAAGGAGGAACCACAAGAAGAAAAAGATAGAAAAAAAAGGAAAACAGTCGTTTTTAATTCCTTTAAAGCGAGCCTGCTACATCCTCGTATTATGTAGGAGACCCTTTTCAAAAAATCTCGCCATGACGTCATCATCATCAATCCCAACGATTCGACAAACTCCTCAATCGTGAGCACTGCGGGGCCAATCTAAGTTTGTCTAATTCGTCTCTTCATTTAGTACTCTGCCAGCCTCGGTTGCGCATGTGATCTCTGGGGATCCATGTTGTGAGTCGTGATATCCATCGGTTGCCTGTCATTTTTGCGAAATGACTAGTCCGTTGCCATTGGAGTTTTTCAATGGATTCTCTGACGTCTCGAACTCCTGTTTTCTCCTGGAACAGATCTCTCGTTTTGAAGTTTAGAATAACTTGTTCGTTTGCATGGTACGTGGATTTCAGTTTGTTACATTCCATGTACCAGCTCAATAAGTGACTATTTGGAGGATGCATTCGTTGTAAAGCCTTCTTTTTTAGAATCGATGGGATCGTCTTCTTTTCGAAAGTTGAGTTTGCTCAGCCAAAGGCTTGACATCCTACAGTGATTTTCGTTTGATGTCTTTTTCTGTTGATGGTCTCATGAAGATTTGTTGTCCTTCTAATGGTCTTAGTTCGATTTTGATCTTAGTGTTTTTATTTTAAACGTAATTGTTGCACATGATCTTTTTTTCTTGTTGAAATTTATGTGTTGGCTGATTTTCTTGCTTTCTTTATTTAGTTCACCTAGCATCAGTTGGAGGTCGTGCAGGCTCCCTGTGAAAATGGCAATGTCGTCTGCAAATCTGAGGTTGTTCAGATATTCCCCGTCTTCTTTGATTCGTTCGTTCTCCCAGTCTGGATGTCGGAAGATCATCTCGAGGCAGGTTGTGGAGAGTTTGATTGAGCTGGTATGAACTTTCTCTTTTTTGGTGCTAGAAGGGCCAAGAGTCTGATGAAGAGGTTGCTATGATTGTATATATGTTGCAGCACTTTGACTTATAAAGGGTTTACATCTTGTAAAGTGATGGCCTTCATGACCATAGGGAGTTCTACTGAGTCGAAGGTCTTTCTGAAGTTGATAAATGCTACTGGAGGTGTATTCCGTAGCCTTTTCTTTCAGATGATTAATCGAATGCAGGTGGTTTATGGTCATTGCATTTTCTGGAGCCGGCTTGTTCCTGTGGTTGGTTTTCATCAACTATTTTTGTGATTTGGTTAATGATGATTTTTGCGAAAAGTTTGTATACGCAGCCGAGGAAGTTTATAGGTCTGTGGCTGATGAGATCTTTTGGGTTTTCTTTTTTTTATATAAGAGCATTATGATTGCAGTGTTCCAATCTTCAGGGAATTTACCCTTTTTAGAAATAAGTTGAAAAGAATGGCCAGTTTCCTTGTGATGACCTTACCCACTTTTTTGAGTAGATCAATGGTGATGTTGTTTGGTCCTGGGGCCTTTCTTTTCTTTGTTTGTTTGATGGCTTATTTTCCCTCCCACGAAATTACATTTGGGAAACTGTCGAGCTGATTACTTGTGTCTTGCGTATCCTGTTCATTGTTTCCAAGTCCTTGTTTGGAGGAGGAGTTTTTATTTTCAGTTTCATCTTTTCTTCAGTTGACCTTTTTGCAGCGCTGCCAAGGTCATTTCATCTGTATCACTGATTTTCTCTCAAAATAAAATCCTGATTTGCTTTCCCTCCTATTTCGACGCCAAGTTTTTTTATATCACCTTTTTTGTCTGTTCTCTTTATTGTTGTTTTTTTATCGTTTACTTTCCGGCTTCTAGCTCTCAACATGGTTTTACCTTTAGTCTGAAACTGGCTGGACATATTTCAAGAATGTCAGACAACAGCTGGACATCATGACACACAACGTGGATCACAATAAACCATTTGCAAAATTGTGGCCAACAGAAAGTAAGATGACGGGACGAGCTAGATAATTCAGACAGTACAGGCTCTGCAATGCCCATGATAGAAAGCTCTGATGAGTCTTGGGGAGATCTGTATCCAACATCGGATGCTAAGAGGCATACGTTGACGACGATGATATGTATTCTGTTTGCTTTCACACATCTTCCCTTTCTACATAGAGCCTTCCCACATCATATCTGGTGCCTTAGCAAGATTCACTGATGTATTTGGATTATTCGAAAATTATAGTTTCTTTCTTGAAGCAGTTTCATGAACGATTTCTGGTATTTATTTAGAAAAAATTTCCAAGATTTTACCTTTTTTTGATTATTACTATTTAATTCTGTCTTTAAAATATTCTAGAATTTTTTAAAGCGTTTTTAGTATGTGCCTTGTGTCATTTGAATGGCAGACAACTGATGGACATCTTGACGCACGACATGGACCCCAAGAGATCCCATGCACAACAGAGGCTGGTGGAATAAAAGATTGAGAGACAGACTAGACAAATTCAGAAAGTACTGGCTCCATGATGCCCGTGATAGAGATGTGAAGCGAATCCTGGGGAAGGTCTATGTCGAACAACAGACGTTAAAAGATTATTATTGATGATGATGATGATGATGATGATGATGATGATGATGATGATGATGATATTCAAAAAGCCGGGTTGCTACAAGATCAAAATCCAATCTTACTTCTATTCCGACTGAAGGTGATTACATTATTGTATACATAATGAATATAATTATTAAAAAAAACTTATCGTTCATTTTTTTGCATGAATGTACTCATCAAGATGAAACAGACCTATTTCCAACATTAAAATTTTCAAAAAACGTATCAGTTTGGCCCAGCCATTAAGAGAGTTGCCTACCAATCATTTGGTAGTGATTTCAAGTTACGGTAAGAAAATGGTTACTTGATTTTTCGGGTTTGTTCAACGTGCTGTGACAGACGGACTATGAAAAGTTTACTCTTTGAATTTGGCGAATTCCTGCCTTCACTATTGGGACATAAATGAATATCTGAATGATTCATAGTTAAACTTCTCTATACGTATAGCCCTTTCTCTCTATATAAGCGTACTCTCTCTCTCTCTCTCTATATATATATATATATATAGAGAGAGAGAGAGAGGGAAGGAGAGAGAAAGAGAGAGAGGGAAGGAGAGAGAGAGAGGTTCTCTTTATACATGTATACATATATACATATCTTCATATATATATATATATATATATATATATATATATATATATATATATATATATATATATATATACACGCAGTGTGTAAGAATTTGTCTGGTCCAAAACTATAACCATGTCATCTACTGATGTAGATTCTTTAACTCCTGTATCATTCACAATTCCCTGCACAGAATCTATTTATGTTCAGAAATTCCGTTCCCCATATCGGGTTCATTCAGATCTTCATCATTGAAGAATAATCAAGCATTATTACAACATTTTCAAACACAAATGCCAAATTGAAACTCATCATTAGTTTCCTTTACTTTACATATGTGGGGAGGAGTTCGAAAAGTCCGGACATGTTCAGAAATGCTGCTAAATTAATGTTCCAGTTGCTTTAAGATTATTCAAAATCGTCAATTATTTACAGCATTGCTCTGTATATCCCTGATGTTAGGCTTTCATTTGTAGCATATAGAAAGTTTAGGTAGTTAAATAAAAGTTCAACAGTTTTGTTATTTAAAAAAAATCTAAATCATTTTTCACACATTGAGTTTGATATATTTTTGGCCCCCATCTTAGGCGGGTTATATTGATTAACCTCTTGGATAAGTTATGACCATAAAAGTACAATTTCCCGGCGAATCGGCTCTTGACAGAAATAATATTAGTGCATTTGAAAAGATCAAAGAATGGAGGTTTCCTTTTATTATTCATCATCACGCACGAAGAACATTTATCTTTTTTCCTTCTTCGAGTGCAAAACTTTGGTTTTGCTGACTTGAAATACTTTTTTAACACCCGACTGTGTATCGTTTTTGAACAATCCGATGGGTGAAAAAAATGTAGATTCTGCAAAAAAATACATTTAGAGATTAAAGGCAGAGACATGTCTCTGACATAGAATGTTGATTACAAAAGAAAATGTATATGCAGCAACTTGAAGAAGCAGAACAAAAAGATCAATGTAATGCAACTTGCTGTGTAATATGGACTACTATATCGACTCACTCATCAAATTATCATCTTTATATATATATATATATATATATATATATATATATATATATATATATATATATATATATATAAAGAAGTGTACGCCTGTCCGCATGTTCCAAATTGTAAGCCATAATTTCGCACTTAGAAAGATGAAATTAGGCATATGGAGAGATTTTGTAACGGCTAAGATCATAGACCGAGAGATTGGCTTCAGTTGTCATCTTAAGTTAGTGTAGGTTGTACTTCATAATTTCTTGATGAAGCAGTCTCTCGAATAATATTGAGATTGCTAGGGTGTACAAAAAATGTTCTGACGTCAAGAATGGTTCAGCAAATAAAGTCAAATGCGATAGGATAAATGGCGGTGATACATTAGTACTGGAGATTACTAGACGTTAATTTTGAATTTCTCAACCATGATGCAGCTTATTCTTTGGAGTTAGTCGTTACATTGTGTTAACTTGGACTGAAAAAGATGGTAAAATAGGTGCTGCAGACTTTTAAGGTAATCAGAGGACAACAGAGGCTAATTTGGGATTTAAATAGCCTCTTTTTCGGCCAAATGAGAGAAAATCAATCGTTTACCATTCTGTTTGTAAAATACTGTACAATCTTGCTATACGGGTTATTATAGTTTTGGTTTGCCTTGGCTTGAATTAAATACTTTGAAAAATATCCCTAACTTGATGTACTGGGATACTTTCACACTGAAAAATGTTATTAGTTTGAAAGGAATAACATGAAATACACAAAACCTACACATAATATGAGTTAAATAAACTGTACATATATTAATACAAAAGTAGTTGCAATTAATTCAACTGAATAATCATGAAAATCATCTTAATTGATTGTAAAATTGCTGAATTTATCTTCCTTTCATGTTATGCACTGATGCACTGAATGTGCAATGTGATTGGAAATAAATGTTTATTTTCTTATTGGATATAAATGTATGTATATATATATATATATATATATATATATATATATATATATATATATATGTGTGTGTGTGTGTGTGTGTGTGTGTGTGTGTGTGTGTGTGTGTGTGTGAAATTACAGTGAACCACAGATCTTAATGTCAGGTAAAAATTTTGAATAACTTTTGTTGGTTATTTGCAAACATTGCCAAACAGTGGAAAGTTGAATACTGATTATGAGTAAATATTTAACGGAATTTTATTCATTCATACTTTCCTTGAGATTAAGCTTTGAACTCACTGACAATGGTTGTGATCCAAAGCATTCAAATTTTGGATTTATCGGTTTCTGTTCTTGAAAAAAATATCTCAAATTCATACAGTACGAGGATGAGGCCAAAGCCGTGCAATTTCGAATGCAATAGAATTTTCAAACTTTGACATGAGGGGTCATCACAAGTGCAACAGCTCAGCGAATTAATCGAAATCAGACAAATGAAAATTTTTTTGTTGTGATCCAAAAGGTTATGGAGTCGTGAGAAGAGTATTGAACCCAAGAAGTTGTCCGATGGCAGTGATCAAACGATGGATTTTCTGAAGGTAGAAAATGGGATCCAGTTTACGAAGCCGAACAATTAAAAAAATCAGCATTCAGGCACGGAAAAAAAATCATGTTGTCCAGCTTGGAGAATGTTTCACAAACTCTGCAGACTAGAAATCGCAAGACTTTATCAAATGTACGATGAGAAATGGCAGAAATTCATTTTCACGCCCGAGGAGTTCAACCCTTCCCCCATCTTAGTATCGGTGGCGTGACCAACAAACACTAAAGAAAACCTTTTTAGATAATGCAAGTGAATATGGTGGGCCCAAGGTTTTCAATATAGTAGGAAAAACTGTAAATAGAGAACTGCAGTTTGTTGATAAGCTATTACACGCTTCAGGATACGTTCATCCGATAAGAGCAGAAAGTCACTGGATTGGCGGGCGTCAGATCATGATAATGCTCCTAATCATGCAAAGAGAGTGATGAAATGATCTCTGCAAGAGCAAGGTATAAACTTCTGGTGGTGAAGTCGACCATCATTCCAGATCCAATATCACTGAAAAATTATGGGGATGTTTGGGTGAGAAGTTTCTTTGTCGAGGTAACTATACCTATTGTCACTGATCTAGCTATTATTCATTTAGCTGATTAGAATGATAAATTAATTGGAAAATTTCATACGTGAATGGTTAATCTTCGGCTGAGTTTAAAGTTTCGTGGCACACTGTATATGTTGTGCTTATATACGCAGAAAAAGGACATGAATAAATGAAGGAACGACAGTTTTGTTGAATTCGCAGGAAAAAAAACAAACAAAGGGAAGAACCAGCAAGATAACTCACAATCAATGTAATTACACATTAAAGATTTATTATTCAGAAAAAAAAAGAAACACCCAAACAAAGTTCGATAAAAAAAGAAAATGTCGTCTGTTTGTCGGCCTGACCAAATAAAATGAGCGCCATATTGGTCACATGGGAACTAGATCGTTGCACGCTTGCGCACTAAGCGTCCAAATTCTCGCCATCGTTGTAATTTGTAAAGCGAACGTCAGAGAATAAACAAGAAGAAGTGTTAATAATATATGAGCTCGTTTCGTGTTGGACTAACACAGAAAATGAACATATGAACATTATCAGAATCTCAATGTTTTCAAATGGCAGCATAATAGCTTGCAAGGAGCATCAGCTGATTGTCTACTTAGATTCTAAATCTTGAAGCGCATGGAACTGTTCATTAACCAGAGAAGGTATTCTTGCTTTCAGGTTTTCCATATTATTCTTTTTAACAGCGATCTATGAAATAGATATTTCTGTTATTCATTTATATTAACGTAGCATGATAAAACAATACTTACGGAGTATATTGGCTTCGATCGGTTAAGAAAAAGAGAACACAAAAAAAAAATTAACAATCAAAAGATTGTCCCCTTTCCCTTCTGTCCCTATATATATATATATATAGAGAGAGAGAGAGAGAGAGAGAGAGAGAGAGAGAAAGAGCAAAAGATAGAGCAAGAGATAGTAACGTTAATTTTGTGACCCTAAAAGTTTGTTTTTATGTCGTCCCAAAGTATGAATACTTTGGGACGACATCACCACCCAAGTCCAATCAATGCTATTCATATGTCATCTGACAGCTATTTTCATTTAATTTTAGGATCTTAAAGCATATGATTTGTTTTTTTTTCTTGGTAATTATATTTGTAATCTTTTCCATAAAAAGAGTTCATCAGCCGTTTTAACATAGTCCCATTCCGGGAGTATTACACACACACGCGCGTATATATATATATATATATATATATATATATATATATATATATATATATATATATATATATATATATATATATAACTCTACATTTTTCTTTCTGTTTGTTCTTCGTAGGCCACAGTTTTGCATGTACGAAGGTGAAATTTTGCATAGCACCACATGTTTTCACGCTTGATGATACTGAATAGGTGATTTTTTTAATGTTTTCACGGTGGTATTATTTACAATGCAATGATAATACTAAAGTGGACCCTGACTTTCTGTCAGACGTTACCAAATGTATATTTTGCATGGAAGCTGGAATTTGGCATAAGGGTAGTGTGGGCTCTGTGAGGTTGACCTTGGAGGTCATTCAAAGTCATAGGTCTTTTCTGGTCATTTTTAGCCAGATAAACCCTCGTAGACTATTACTTGGCCCCTAGGAAGCTGATATTGGACACGGGAGCAGATCTTTTTTCAGTGAGCGTCATTGGTTCGGTGAAGTTGAACTGGAATATAATCCCAGATTGCTCGGGATCATGCAAAATTATTGCCAATTGGAGCTATTATATGGCCAACTTTTTGCACCTGTGAATCTGGTATTTGGCAAAGGAGCAAATATTTCCATAGTGAAGGTAATGGTCTTTGTGAATATGCCTCAGAAGTCATCCAAAATCATGTCTGATTCTTATTAGAGTAAATATGAAAGAGACAAATTGATTTCTCTAAAATTTCATAAAATCTCGTGAAAAATTGGAAAAAAAATCATCAGACATCTATCTTTCAGAAGACTTCTTATGGAATGATATATGTAGTAGCGCTCAATAAGATTTTTATGACTTTTTAAATTTTCATTTACAGTTTTGTTTCGTTATTTTGATTTCTCCAGTGATTCACCCATGTATTTTACAGATATTTATAGCTATTCTTACTTTAAAAGATAATAGCATGGATCCCTGCGATTCCCAGAAAATAACTCCATATTTGACTACACAGTTCGAGGACATATGTTCGCGAATATATTTCTTCTTACACAACACAAACTAACAAATCCCAAACAGCTTCAATTGAGTGTGCACATAGGAATCTTGGATATATACAAGAGCATTGTATAAGCTTACAATGGATGAGTTACCTCACTTGAAGAGCGCCCAACCCTGAATAGATGAGCTGTACATTCGAGGCTGAGATTGCAAATTCATTGAGGGTCATCAGTGTGAGGCACAACCTCACACAGGATTCATTTGTTTGGTGTCATGAGCTACCATTTTGTTTTTTTGTTTTTTCCAACTAATATATGATGATGTAAATTACAAATGTCCAACTGAAGTCAACATTAGCCGCTCAACGTCTTGGCATTGGCATCTGATCTGTTTATTTAGATTTAATTGTTTACTCTTAACATCAGCCTAAAATAAGATTAGCTATGATTGGGAAGGATTAGATTCCATTGATTTCGACAAAAGGTGGAATAAAAATAGCGGCGTGCGTGGAATGCACCGAGTTGGATACCTCATTCTTCAATTTATGTGACTCAGTGTACTGACCCCAGAATACACCTGGTGCTTAACCTAGAATACTTTTAGTTGGCAAAACGAATGTTGCTTCCGGCCCAAGAAATTATTCATTTATTTTTTTTTCCCTTTCTTAGAGAAAATCCCTGCTTGTTTCTGGTAAGAAAAAATATAGCAAGTAATCTCCCCAGGAAATAGGCTTTCTAACACTGGATAGATAGGAAAGAAGATACTAATCCCACAACTTATGATGCTTTTGACATTATTTGTTTTCTTCCTTTTCACACCATCATTCAATTGTGTATGTGTGTGTGTGCATACACACACACACACTCACAGACACACACACACACACACATATATATATATATATAAATATATATATATATATATAAACACACATCATCCCTTTAAAACTCGCCATGACAACATATGCAAAACGAATAACACACACACACACACATATATATATATATGTGTGTGTATATATATATATGTATATATATATATATATATATATATGTATGTGTGTGTGTGTGTGTATGTGTGTGTGTATGTGTTATTCGTTTTGCATATGTTGTCACGGTGAGTTTTAAAGGGATGATGATGTGTGTGTGTGTATATATATATATATATATATATATATATATATATATATATATATATATACATATATAAGCGTGCGTGCGTGTTATTCGTTTTGCATATGTTGTCACAGCGAGTTTTAGAGGGATGATTTTCCTCAGATTTACTCTTCCATTTTTTTATTCTTGATCTTCTAGGATTTTCTCCATGAGAATCTTTTCATATATTTTCATACATTTTCATAAATTTTCATATATTCGTTTACAAACAGCGAAGGGACAAAAGAAAACAAGAGAGAGGTAGAGAGAGAGAGATAGAGAGAAAGGGATTGAGGTTGAAAAAAAAAGGAAATGACGAATGAATGAAGGAATGGTGAGAAGAAGGAAAGAAGGAAGAAAAAAATGGAAGAAAAACCAAAACAGATGTGAAGAAAGCAACTGAAATACTGTAGTGAAAGAAACATGTCTGGATTCACATCCCGAAAAAAAATAAAATGATGCCTGAAACATCCATCTTGATGTAAATCTCTCCAACTCAATTTTAATTTTCTTTAAGTGTTTGCACGTGTTTTGTTCGACATTCTGCATCGATATTATTTTTGCGCTGTGTGCGGGATTTTAAATTGTCCAAGAAAAAATCGTTGGACCAATAACAGTACGCCGCAAGATCCAAATCTATTTCATACGCTGATGTAGGTTTTTTTTCTTTTCTTTTTTTTTTTTTAGGTTTTCAAATATTTTTCTCTACTTTTTTTCCCCTCATTTCTGCTTTTCTAAATATAACTTTCTGGGAATTTAAACGATCTTTCTCTTCCTTGGCGTGTTTTATATTCATTTATTCCTGGGCGTCTTGTCGAGGATTACAGTTCAGCTAGCTGCTCTAAAATATCATTACCAATACTGAGCAGTACTTTTTCGACATCCATTGAGGGTGGAATGAGACAGAAGGTCAAATTCAACGTATTGACCCACGTGCAAACGTGGTGGTGGAGTCAAAGTTGTCCAGTTCCCTCGGCACTCCTTCTTGGGATCCCTCAGAATTTGGGGGCTAACCCTGACCCTTACACCTCTAAGGGCAATTAGGTGGAGGTCTCCTAGAATTTGGTGCAGCAATTCGTCTCACTTTTTGTCAATGTTTGTAATTTTGTGCCCATGCTAAGCTTGGGAGAAAAAAGTATCTGCTTATTCCTTTTTCAGTCATTTTTCTATCTTTCCACCTTAATGCATTTTCTAGAATCCTGTAACTTTGTCTCTTTTCCAACATTTTTCACTCTTACAAAATCTGTCTCGTAATACTTGTTAAATTTGCATGAAAAAAGCTAGTACTAAATGTAGCAACTTCAATGGGACAATAAAAGTCTTTATTTTTCTTTCATTTTTCTTTATCATTTTTATCATTTCCCCTTTATTCACTCAACTACCCAACTTTCTACCCTTTTGCTTTCTGGCGTCCATATTTTTTTCCCATTCCCTCTTCTTTGTAACAGTTCCTTTTTGGTTCTGAAAACTTCTGTTTTCCTTTCCGTTTTCGCACATTTACTCCCACCTTTCTTTCATTTCAGCATCCTTTGTGTAATGTCTCACTGTCCACGACTTCTAATCCTTAAGTCCTATTTCTCTTTTCCTAAAATTCGCTCCAACTCAATATTCCCCGTTTCCATATAAAGACATCCTCGAGCAAGTACTAATCTTCCCGAAATGGCGTCCATCAATGCCTTTCGAAAATGCTTTCAGTCGGACATTCATCTGTATTGCGCATTCTATGATGTTTAATTCATGATCAATAAAATACCTTCAGGCACTTCGTCTTCACCTTCAGAAAGCATTCAGTTTGACCATATTGTCCGCGTGCAGCTTGGCCAGTCGGACATGATTCTCTGAGAGGCTCCTTTGGAAACGCCAATGCCTCGCAGGCTTGTACCCTTCCAGTCCGAATTCTTCTACGTGAATCTATACATAAATACGGAGACATTTCGATTTGGTCTTTGCATCATACCTCTATCGGAGAAAATGGCTGCAACAATATCTGAGATATCTTGAAACGAATATGTGAAAAATTCAATTGAAAGATTACTGTGAATCTTTCATCAGCGATTTTCAAACTCTGTACAAGATGTCTGGATATTCTAAGAATTAAATTCTAAATGTTTCTTTTCAATGTGAGGATAATTTCACAAGTATGATTCACAGACGAAATTATCTGATATCCAGCACTGCCACCACCAATTATGAGTAGATTTGAAAAAGTTATTGTCTGAAGATTCTTTACGTAATATTTTAGATATAAATTATGCTATGCACAGGAAGTTTTTAAAATTGAAATGCTAATTAAAGTATATATATATATATATATATATATATGTATATATATATATATATATATATATATATATATATATATGTATGTATATATGTGTGTGTGTGTGTGTATGCACCTGTGGTGGTACACTGATAAGTCCATAGACTGATGAAGAGACAATCATTTATATTACATTCATATTCTGCAAACAATCCCGGATGTACTGTGCTGTCTTGTGGTCTCTCCATGTGAGGCCCAGCATAATTCTCTCGTGTGCACGTTGCATAGTTCTCAATTCGTGGATCTGTATCTTGGTAAGGTTCCATGTTTCAGCTCTATAAGTGACTATTGGGAGGATACATTGGTTATACACCCTTCCTTTTAGAATTAATGGGATCTTCTTATTTTTGAAGGTTGAGCTTGCTCTACCAAAGGCTTGTTATCTTAGGGTGGTTCTTCGCTTGATTTCTTCTTCTTTTGAGGATATCATGGAGATTTGTTGTCCTAGGTAGATGTAGTGGTCTACTTTCTCGAGTTCCATGTCTTCGATCTGGGAAAAGACAAGAGTTAGGGACATCATAGAATCCATTAAAAATCTCAAATGGCAGAGGGCAGGCCATGTTGCAAGAATGGTGGACAAGCGAAGGACATTGCGACTCACGACATGGATCCCCCGAGACCACATGCATAACTGAGTCCGGCAGAATATTAGATGGAGAAACGAGCTAGACAAGTTCAGAAAGTACTGGCTCTGTGACGCCCATGATAGAGAAGTGTGGCGAATCCTGGGGAAGGTCTATGTCCAACGAGGGACGTTGAAAGACTGATGATGATTCATTTTCAACTCAATTACATTTCTTGCCAATATGCTTAGTTCAATGTAGAATATTAAAGGCATATACTGAATATTGAACTGTGAACAATTCAGATCAAAATCCAGCTGATAAATATATTGATTCACTCTCGTAAATCATGGAACCTTCTGGGAAAAATCGATTAATGCGATATATGTTCGATCAACATTGTTAAAATCTCCGAAACTGTTATTCGGTAAACAACTGATGATCCCAAAAAGAGAAAAAGTATATATAGTACCACGATAATAATTGATGTGTAGAATAGGAGGGAAAATTCAGAAAATTACGTTTATTCAATTGAGAGACATTGGGGAATAGGTGATCAAAGTGACACAAAAAATCTGTTGAAAGAGTTGTGAAAAATTTTGTGTGTTGCTTGCTAAACTACACACACACACACACACACACACACATACACACAAACATATATATATATATGTGTGTGTGTGTGTGTATGTGTGTGTGTGTGCGCACGCACATGTGTGTGTGTGTGTGCGTATGTGCACTACAAAACTTTAAAATCAAGTTGAAATGGTTGAACGAACCCATAATTGTTTGGAATAATCCATTATTGTTTTAGAGTGTCGGGGTTGATCAGTCACAAACACTGTCAAATAGTGTAAAGTTGATCAGTGCTGGTGAGTTGAGCAGGTTTAACGCAATTTTACTCGTTGAAAATTCACATTAACTAAACTTTAAACTCATCGACCATTGATGTGATATAAAGGGCTCAAAATTCAATTCATCGAATACTGTTGTGATTTCGAACGATCTCTATCCTACGCAGTATTGAAAGGAGATCAAAGCTGTCCGATTCCGAACGTGGCAGGACTTTTCAACATCAAAATCAGTGACTACCACAGTGTGCAATAAATAAACAAAATAATTGAAGTCAGATGGCTGTGAAACATATGATTCTATGATCCAGGTACAGGAATCCAAGAACAGGGATAATAGACCAAAGATGAAGTCCGATCGTTTCGAGAGGACATTTATTAGAGCACTTCGGAAAAACCTCATTCAACCCACGGCTTGTCTAGAGACAAAACCAGGGGTTCAAGAAGATCACAGACGAATAGTTTAGTGGCAAGATTTCAGGTACGAAGACAGATTCCATTAGCCAGCTCTGAAGATAATCCACTAGAATTCATCGAACGTGAAATGAAAACGTCTTCACAAGAAGAGGTTCAACATTGATCGCCCTCCAGTATTACTTGCATGACCCTTGATTGCCGAAAAAGGAAACTTTCCAAAACGTTGAATGAGCTGGTAGGCTCATTATTTGAAATGATGTACGTTATAGTAAGAAGATCATGCTTCAGCTTTCGACAGTCGTTTGAACGTAAAAATATACGTGGATCTGATACGGAAGGAGAATTCTGTAGCTGGTGCTCAGTTTATTTTCAGAATGATAATGCTTCAGTTCATGTTTCAAGGGTTACCGAACGATTTCTCCAGGAGCAAGGTGTAACCGTTTGGTCTCGTCGGTCAAAAGCCAAGATCTCAATATCATTGTGAACAAATGGAGATTGACAGCAGGGAAGGCTTGGCTGTGTCTGACGAATTCCTTCGTCCTTTGATTCAAAACCTGCCGGATCATATTTGTGAGTTTTCAACAATTATAGCCATTCAAAAAAGTATAAATATATATCATTATAAAACGAGTGACTATCTTTTCGATGGTATATTACAGATTATACACTCTGTTTTACTTTTAAAGATTCTCTAATGAACCTTTCATTCGAAAATCTTTTCTATGTATACATATATGTGTGTGTCTGTGTGTAGTCTAGAAAGCCTAACTGCTAAAAAAAACCCTTTTCAGTGAATTTTTTCATGTCATTTCTGTCACCCATTCCCCATTTTCCTTATATATATATATATATATATATATATGTTTGTGTTTGTGTGTGTGTATATATATATATATATACACACACAGTATATGTGGTACAAATCAGGCTAGCAGTATAACATAATATAATTACATATCAATAATATAAAGCCACTTCTGAAATGTATTGGTTTTATTTCACAGAGTGCTCGATACATACAACATTTTAGTCATGGAGTTGAGTTGTTTTAGAGTAGAGCTGGAAATAAATAATGGGCTGTGTATTCGCTACACAAACTATCTCATGTTCCGGCCCTCTCTGGGCCTCTTCAGAAGAGGCCTAGAGAGGGCTGAAACGTGTGCTAGTTTGTGTGTCGAATCCACAACCTACTATATATATATATATATATATATATATATATATATATATATATATTCTGAAATCTTCTTAAACCATTGTATACAGGTTTGAACTGGGTGTCTCTTGTTTGTTTGTTTTTTGGACCGTCGAATTTTGCCCTGAGGTACCATGCAGTTACTCTCCCATACACTTCATTCCCAATGCCTGTGTGTACGTACTCTAAGGAATAGATACTATCTTCACGATGAACTTGTAACCTTTCAATAAACCCTTTGCACCTCGCCCATCTATTTCAGATCATTCTTCTGGAATATCAAATACATAGCTTTCACGCTAGGATTTATTTAAAGAACTAGTCTATCAAGATGTAATGGTAAAATCTGGAATATGTAGTATTCAGATGGAGCAGGATCAAAAGAATGAGGGAGATGTGGAATATCATCCAGTTGAGGTCTCCAATCTTTTCAGATTTGATCATTGCTTTATTAGTCAGCATATAATCATCATGGAACTTCAAACCTTTACGGTTGATCTGGAACTTTTTTTCATTCAGTGTTTAAACTTTCTAACTGCTGACACAACATATCTGCAGTAATAATTAAATCAATTAGTAGAAGCCTCAGGTGGACCTAACCGACAAAATCACTCGAAACACTAAATAGCAGAAATCCATGTTTTCTTCACGATTGGTTTCTGTCCAATCATGAAGAATCCTTTCCCTTGTTCAGGCATATTTAAAAATCGTTGCAAATAAAGGTGAAACGTTGAATCACCAAGAAATCAGTTTTTAAGCTATTTCTCTGACAGTATTAAATTATTTCTGTTGAGTTCCGAATGAAAGTCGGTTATAGTTTTAGTCGAGAAAATAACTTGTGTATGGAGCATCTCTTGAGTTGGAATCACCTTTCAAACCATCTCCGGAAATGGATATCTTGATTTACTCCTGCGACATTATCATCTTTTCTCTGAACTTGGTAGGCACGTCCATCTTTAAGAAGATCAGGTTGGTAATCAAATTGGTTGAGTTGTACTGTTACGACGTGATTTATTCTTCTAAAAGCATTCGAATACGTACTAGCGTGAATCGTTACCATTTAGGTATACCAATCTCCAAAACATCGTTTAATCGACCACTATCATATTCCAGACAATACTAATGATGTATGTATATGTAAAATAATGCCTATGTATCAGAATTGAGGCTGTAAAGGAGCTGGTGTTACATCAGCGCTGCTGGGCTCCCATGTTGATATAACTGTTTTGTTTTTAAAATACCCGAAACTGTTACATGGTGAACAACTGATGATCTTAACAAGAGAAAAACTACACATAGTCTTATTATAACAAAATATATGTAAAACGAGGGAAAAACTGAAAAGAAAGTGATGTAAATTGCATTAACAGATATTGGGAAATGAGTGACTGAAGTGACACAAAAGTTTTTTCAAAGTTTCATGCCAAAATGGTAAGCTTACTACGATATATATGTGTGTGTGTGTGTGTGTGTGTGCGTATGTGTTTATGTGTAGGGATCTTGCATTTATTTGTGTGTATATGCGTATGCATGTTTTGTGTTCAAGAACACTTCGAAAAATACAGGAAGAAACTTTATGCATTTTGTTATCATCCAAATACTTTCAGTTTTCTTTCTTTGTATCTATACATCCATCTATCTCAGTTTGTACATATCTATCTTACTATCCATTTATCTTGTATCTGCATTGGCCCTTGCCCAGATCCATAATGGGGATAGTAACATTTTGCTGTCACTACCTGGGCAAATCGGCTAATTATGGTGTATTGTTTCAATCACCTACTCTGTCAAACACCGTGGCGAACTATCATTAACCCTGTGATAAATACCACGCTGTGTAGATCCATTGGCATTGAACATTATCGGCCTCAAACGAAACTTGAACTCGGTTCGCCGATTCAGTTATCTGTGATTTTATTTCACTATCATTTTATTTCCCTCTGCAAACGAAGTTGAGTGAAGCACATGAATTCACCCGTGTTCGACTGTCTTTACCCCTATTAGACTGACCATCCACACAATAAATACTCAAGGAATTCCGTAATAATTTGTTGAAAGGTTACCCATGGTATAGGGAAGAATTGATTGAATTTTGCATCTGATCGAGGTGCCTTTGATTGTTACCTCCCCAGTATCGTCGGTGTGTATAAACTGATTTTATTCAATTTTAAGGGCACAGAACTCTAGTTTCTTTTATTCTTCGTTCTCTTCCCTTCTTCATTTTATATGTGTCCTACTTACCGTGTCTTCTTAACAGTGCACTTTATTTTTAGCGTCTGTCCGCCATTATTTCTGCCTCTGCCTTTCATCCCGTTGCTTGAGCCATCTTCTTTGTCTCCTTTTAAAGGCACCCACGCTTCTAAGAACAAGTCGATGAGGTTTCTCGAATGATTGTTCAGTCTTATTTTCTCCGGCAGTAACTGTCACCTCCCCGGAGATTCCCGGTGCCAAAGTCTTGCTGGCCTGAGAGGCCGGCGCTCATTGATTGGATACTGTAAATCACGCCGAACGACCAACACCGACTTGCGAACAGATTTAAAAGCCATTTACTGCGAACATAAAAGAGCGCTAAATTGACTTGCAAAACCTGGCAACACTACTTTAATTCCTAGCGTCCTGGAACATTCGACGCCTATTTATTTCCTCTTCTTATCTCAGTTCTCTTCCATCGTTTTGTTTTATTTCAATTTTATTACCGGCTTTTCTGTTTGTTTTTTATGCTTTTCTATTCTATTATTTCTAATGTTCGCTTTTTCTTTTACATTATAATTTCAATTCCTTAGTCCCCCCCTTTCTTCCTATCTTCTTTCCTTTCTTCCTTTCTTTCTCTCTTTCATTTTTCATTTCTTCCTACCTTCCACCTTCCTTTTCTTTCTTTCTTTCCCTTGCAGCTTTCTTTACGAGCAAAACTCTTATAATTTATCTTTCTATATCTTTCTATTTCTTTCTTTATTTGTATCTCCATCCTTTTCCTTCTTTCTTACTTTCTTTCTTTTTTCTTTTTTTCTTTCTTTCTTTCAGTCCCCAGAGCAGCTTCCTTTACGAGCTAAGCTTTTATGATCTATAAATTCTCACCCTATCTTCTTATTTATTTCATTATTTCTTCCTTCCTTTCTTTCCCCTTCTTCCCTTCCTTCCCTCCTGTCTTGCTTTTTTTTCTTTCTTTTCCCCTTCCTTTCCAAGCAAAACTCTTATATTTATATTTTCGCATTACATCTTTCTATTTCCTCATTTAATTATTTCTTCCTCCCTCCCTTCCTTTTTTTTCTTTCTTCCTTCCTTTCTTTCTTTCCCTTGCAGCTTTCCTTACGAGTAAAATCTTATGATTTATATTTTTACTTCCAATATTTTCATTTCTTCATGTATTTGTTCTTTTCTTCCTCCCTTCCTCCTTTCTTTTCTTTTGTACTTCATCCTTTCTTTCAAGAAATCCCCTTTGAAAATCCCTCCCCTAATAATTTGTTAATAGTCTTTCATATTCTAATTCAATTATTAAACTCCCATAAACTAAACGTCACTGGCAAGTATAGACTTTCGATTGAGACTGAAAATGTGAACATTTCAAAATAACGGATAGAAAGAGATGGGGAGAGAGAGGGACATAATCTATTCCTTTGTCACCCATCAACAAAAGGGAGAAAGAAAGAATAAGGGGAAGAGAGAGAGCGAAAAATAAAGAGTAAAAGAAAGAGAGGAAGCGAAAACAAGATTTTTCTAACAGAAAATAATAAAAGAGAGAAAAAGGAAAATTATCTTTACTAAAGATGAAAAAATCTTTACTAAAAATTATTTTTCTTCTCTTTCATGTCTTCCTTCTTTTTTTTTTCTTCTCTTTCCAACCCTTTTCAAGAATGGATTTGGAATTATTTGCACGCACACTCTCCCTAATTCGGCAAAATGACTGGAATAGATGTGTTCAGAATGGAGTTTGACCATGAAGCAACCAGTCTTGTTTTCTTGTTCTCTTCTTTCTATCATGCTTTCTTCATTGAGAAAATCTATTCTCATTTATTCTATTTCTGTTTGACCAATTCAATTATTTATTTTCTTCTGATATTTCTTTTCATTATTCTTTTAATGATTTCTGTGAGGCATAAAACCCTTTTTTATATCTCTTTATCTTTCAAGCCTGTTTCTTAATATCCTTCTTCCTTTCTCTCTCCACTTCCTATCTCTCTTATATACGAAACCCTTCTTATCTTTATTTTGGATCTTTCGATTCTATCATTTTCTTTTCTTATTTTTCATTTCCCTTATCTTCAATACATAAAACCCTTTTCATTTTTTTCTTATATGTGCCTTAAGTTTCCTCTTCTTCTCTAAAAATAGTTCATTCTTTCTTACTTTGTTTTTTTTTCCTCTCTCATATCTACAAAACCTTTCTTATTTATATTTCCCTCGTTCGATCCCATTTTTTTATGTTATGTTTTGCTTTCTCTCTTTCTTCCTACCTTTTGCCTCGCCATTTTTTCTGTTGTAGCCAAATGTTTTTCTTTCTCATCTTGCAGAATCATCTTTTTTATACAACGATTTCTTAGAACTAAAACCCTCAGGTCATTTATCCAAGTCTCAACGTTTCAATCGTTGTGCCTAATTCAGTTATCAGCGATAGCCAGTGATTTTCTGGAAATTTGAAAATATTAACCGAACATTTTAATCAATTCAAAAGGTAAGAGTCTTGTACAGGTACGGGTGAGCCCATGGGTCCTTATCCGGATCATTCCACGTTAGGTTTAGAAAAATGAGTTATGCATTTATTGCCTCTGTGGCTAATCTCTGTTTTGCGAAGATTAAATATGAAAACTGACTCAGTGGCCAGCAAGGACTGCACTGTGTTGATATTTGAGATTATCAAAGATGTGAGATCGTTGGGATATTGATATTAATTTTTGCATGTCAGTTGTTGCTGCTTTTGAATCAGTGTGTCCCGTGACACCCTGGGGAATTGAAATGGTTATTCCATGTTCATGTCTTTTATTGCAACCTGATGCTTCGAACTGAAATGATAGTGATAGACGATGTTTAACCAGTTTGATGTATCAACATACACGCATATATGAACATACACACACGCGCGCGGGCGCACACGCACACACACACATATATATATATATATATATATATATATATATATATATATATATATATATATACTCACACATACACATATATATACATATATATATATATATATATATATATATATATATATATATATATATATATATATATATTGACATATAAGGATTAATAAACCTTACCACCAAAAACTTCACTCCCGAGTCTGTCTCACTCTCTAAAGTACACATTATATATATATATATATATATATATATATATATATATATATATGTGTGTGTGTGTGTGTGTGTGTGTGTGTGTGTGTGTGCGTGTGTGTATAAATGGATAGACATACTGACACATGCAAAAACAGGTTAATCATGGGATATCTATTGCCGCAAAAACATGTTAACCCAAAAATATTGGAGTTGAAGGATGTTGCGTCTTGGTATCTCATACACACCAAAAAATAATAACAACGTGAAAAATCTATTTAAGTGACTGAATTATTTGTTTCTTCCGGACAAACTGTCATTAAGACATACATTTTCCAAAGATTTGAAACATTTCTTATCATATCTACCAATTCGGAACTAACTCACATCACTTAGTCTTTTTTTGTGTCCGAATGTTTTTTCTCTGCATTCGTCATATCTTTGGTCGGAGATGGTGTTGGTCAAAAGTAAAAAAGATAAAATAAATAGATATAAATAAATGCATCCAAATGAAAATATTATTACATAGTACTATTATTAGGGCAATCTTTCGGCAAATAGACCAATGCCATTGTCATTTTAAACCATTTCCACTATGGAAGATGATATTGATAAACTTCTTGGCTTTCAAGAAAACATTATATGATTTTCAATTGTCACTTTTAATTCTAAAAACAATGTTAATAAAAATATATACGTAAACGAATAGACAAGGTAATTAGATTCGTTTCATTGGAATTTATTCATTTAATTATAAAAATGTTATTTCTGAAGAAAAATTATCTTTTGTGACAAAAAATATTATAAATCGTTCCTATTTCATATATTTTAATATGCTTCCAATATAAAAAAAATTTTTTTTTTTTCCTTGAAACGCAAGAGAAATTTACGCATATTATCTTCTGTAGCGAATATATACGTAGGTTTAAAACGCTAAAAATGGCACAGGTCCAATCACCGAAAGATTGCCACTCTCACAATAATACCATTTCGTATTATCCATTTGATTCTTGGATGTGTAGAGTCGCTTTAGAAATGTATATTTTGTATTTAAAAAAAAAAAAAAAGAAAAAGAACAAAACAAACTGTCCCACATTCGTAAAAGATTTGTAATGTTTTAATCCAATCAAAGAGTTTAGTCCGGCTTGGCACTTAAAGTGTGGAACCTATGGCCAAGTGTTTTTGTACACGTGGTTTTCTCCTTGGGAACCACTGGTGTAATGTTTGATTTGTTGATATTATTAATTCTACTTTTCTTTGCCTTTTTTTGAAGTTAAAAACGAGAATAAAATTTCGACGTTACGTGCAAACTTTCTTGATCCCAACTTACACTATAATATAAGACAATATATGATGGTGCAATGTTACCTCTGCTCACTTTCAGATATTATGTGGAATATGCAAATTATCAAATGAAATGGTATTATGTATTTGAGGCTGATCAACGGCCTAAGTCCTCAAGTGTAAAAGATAATGTCAAAATAAGTCTGAGCAAGTAATTGTAGAAAATGTTTGTAAAATAGGTGTCCAATTGACTGACCAATACTTGAATCCTGAATGTAGGTATATACGCATATATATATTCATATATATATATATATATATGTATATATCGACACCCTCCTATGCCAACATCTTTACGAGTAAATTCGAAGAGACCGACATGTATCCGAAGATAGACAAAGGCTGCATATTCTACATCAAATTTATAGATCACATTCTTTTTATATACACGCAAGATGAAGCCAAACTAG
This sequence comes from Thysanoteuthis rhombus, assembly GCA_963457665.1. NCBI lineage: Eukaryota > Metazoa > Mollusca > Cephalopoda > Oegopsida > Thysanoteuthidae > Thysanoteuthis > Thysanoteuthis major. The sequence continues at coordinate 27,572,845 of OY735199.1, read as the reverse complement.
AGGAATTATACTCATGCATGAACTCTATACACAATTCGATTAAATTTGATTATGTGACATCCACTGTCTCCCTCGTAGCCCTCGTAGACACCCGCACATACATAGACATTGATAGAAACCTCCAAACCACCCTCTACACTAATCCAAACTACACTCACAACTACCCTCACTCTAGTTCGGCACACTCCAAACCCCAGAGAAATACCATTTTCACAAGCACTAAGAATAGGAAGAATTTGCTCAACAAATGCTGAACTCAACTGATGCAACTACAATCTACTACCACATTACACCAAAACGATGGTATTCTCTAAAAGATGCAAATAACCAAATAGAAATGGCAACTACAATACCCAGATGAAGAGATCCTTACTCTCTCTAACAAAATATACCTGACTGCAAGAGATGGAACATACTCACATTCAAAACAGAACTTGAAGAAATATTCATAGAACCATGTTTCATTGCCTTCTGCAGATCCCAAAAGATATAAATTAGTAGCAACACAATAATAAACAATAAAGTTTTACGTAACAACACCCCTAAACCACTAAATTATCCAACCTTGCAATCAACAAATAGTCTATGCTGCAATCACCTCAAGTACGCCAACACCTTCACTTGCTCTACCATTAACAAGACTGTCTACATAAACCATAACTCTAACTGTTGCAGCAAAATATAATTTTACTCATCGAATGCAATAGTTGTCAATGACATACATAAGCAAGTCCGAGTGGCGATTCAACATTAAACTTAAGAACTATAGACTCAGAATCAAATCACCCAACCATCCCAATCCACTCCTCGTAGAACTACACTTCTGTACCACAGATGCCAGATTCACGATCATTGTGGAGATAGAAAAATACACCCACGGAAACAACATACATTCTGGGAAGACGTGAAGATAAGTGGATTTACCAAGTTGGAACTCTCCCCGCTAATGGACTTAGCAATAATCTTAACAACCCTAACCACACAGATGATAATCCTCCCACTAATAAATACCTTACATCCACACCCTAACAACGTCCATTTATGTCGAATATTAGGAACTTCACACATTCATACAGTCCCTCAACCATAGAAACCTCTGTATGGAATTTCACTTCTACAATTCATAGCTATCAGTCTTTCCATTACCAGTGAGGATAACGTACATAAAGTTCCTTAACCTCATTATCCCACCATCTGTACTATCCCCAACCTAACGACACAATCTAATGCTAAACCATTACCTTATAACCCTGACATCTTATGGCCTCTACAAGACTTACTATTGTAGCTACAATTATATCCTGTCACAGACCAACACAGACTTCACCCCGGACAAAACAAAGTTCAACATAGCGTGATGACCCGAATTCCCATTCTTGCTTCCTAAGTAAAACATTTGATGTCAAATTTATTTTCTACAGGAACCACTGGAAGGTACACATACACACACATCACACAATACTTGAGATGGAAACATCTCCCAAGACATGTAGGGCACATCAATTAATTCATTTCTGGATGAATTGATTAATAAACTTAATCCCCTGAGTCCGTGGAAAAGGCATTCTAAAGTGTCTTTAATTATTCGATAACACGTGAAAACAACGACAACAACTATGAAATACCAAAATAGATTTGAACTCCATCATCGACGATGGAAGATCTTTTGAAAATGACCAACGATAGTCAATAGCGCTCATGCCTTTTATAATACAATTGAAGGACTAATTCGCAAACACGAGAATATGTCCAAGAAGTTAAACCAACAGAAATGTCAATTGACGACACATATCTATGTATATATATATATATATATATATATATATATATATATATATATGATATTTTTTTCTTTTTGTAGTACAATGCCATTATTGCCAGTTACAACTGATGGCATTAGTGTTGAGCGAGCAAACATAGATAAAAGGAAGTTGTCTCAGGAAGAGCAATCTGCCTAAATGTAGCCTGTTGAAAGTATGTCATAAACTGACAAGCAACCTTGCGGATATGGTCTGCTTTGTTAGTTTGAACACAAATCCGTTGTTTCATTTAGAAATGCGATCCACAAAACAGGAATAGGAAGAGAAAGAACAAAGGATTGAAAAAATAGCCAGCAACACAAGACTGAGGACACCTGCTTTCTGCTCAGTCTAATACTTGGATGTTCCCTTCTTTGAGCGTTTTCCACTCTCTACTATCTCCCATTATAAAGGTTCTTTTCCTGTTTACAGGAAATTGAAAACCTGGTCATCTTGCCGTTGTTGCCAGTAGGTATCTTTGTATTGATAAGTTTATCTCTTTTGGCGGGGAACGAACAATGATTTACCACAATACACCACAACTTCACAAAATCTCACAATGAGACAGAAAAGTTGCAACATCGGTATTACAACTGGAAAAGAGTCTTGTCCATTATTCCTTATCACTAATCAGTCAGTATCATCAATCGTTTCATCCGTAACGAATGCTAACCCAAGGAAATTTTCATTTCCCTTTCATATTCACGAGTGTGCGGTAAGAATGTATAGTTTGTTCAGTTAATTTCGAATCTTAAGGAGTATTGTACCCTTAAATTTCTCTTCTTGTTCATTTTTTGTCGTAGGGTCACTTTCGAAAAATGCTCTGTTGGGGCTACTGCGTATGAATCCAGAGAAAAATGTCATGAAAGAAAATCCACATGACAGAAAAGTCATTAGAACAAAAGTCTAAACTTTGGTTTCTGGGTAAGGAAAAAGTCTTAAGAATTTAAAAAGAAGATTTCTCATTCATTCAGATCACATGAAAAAAAAGAAAAAAAAAAGAATATTTGATAAAAATTCCAATTAAAAGTACGGTTAAGTTACTCCGATCAGTTCAATGTGAATATATAACTTTTCAAGTACAAATGTATCCGGGTTTCTATTGTATACACATATAATTTCTCTACATTAGAATGTCCTACAATCATTTTTTCTTACGAATGATGTAAAGATAGGTGCAATAAAATTGAATTATATCGGGATGTAATTCATCGTACCACTTTGCTATGAAAAGGCGGTGAACATCGCTGAAAGATCTCGGGAATATCAAATAAAAACGAATCCCTATCTACATTGAATCTGTAAAGAACATGTAACAACTCTTTAAATCTTCTAAAATAGATCTTATTTTACTCGTCAGCATTTACTTCATTGAAATATCTTATTTCAATATCTGACATCGTCAAAAACGACATTTCATATGCAACAACATGATGAAATTTATATAATGTTATAGATTAGAAAACAAAGTTGTCAACACAGCGAAATTCTCAGCAGGTATACGTCAGCTGTCAACCTGTTGGTGCTCGTTAAGTATATGCCTGTTCTAATTTGATTGGCTCCTGCTGTAACCGTCATCAAAATGTCTGTTCCAATATTTCGTTTTCACCTTAGATATCAGTATGCATCTTTTCATTACATTGGTGGCTATCGCTGGATATACTTCAGAAATATTCATTTTCAACCTCCCCCCCTTTTTTTATATAAGATTTTCTTACAATCTTAGTTTGGTAGATAAAGTCAAGAACCCTAATCGAAATATATGATAATCTTTGGGATAAAAAATATAGGTAAAAACTTGTGTTAAAAAATAAATGTTCAAAGCGGTATCCTACTCAGAAAGTGTACTTTTCCCAGGCTTCAAAGATTTCTCTCATGGGAAATATCAATTTACATAGCTAATTGTCGTAGGTGTTCAAGTCTACAATTTAGACGTATTATATAAACAACAATGGTATGGGACGTACACCGCACTACCGACTCAGGAGAATAGGTTACATAATCCATTAATTTTTATAGCCGACGGCAATAAACTGTAGACGAAAAAACTGTGTGAACTGACACGTGTCTTCTCAAATATGATATGTCTCATTTTATGTGTTGAGACGACACTGAATATTAGGATTCCGTGTATTGTTGTCAGCTAAAGGATTTTGTGTCTGTCGGGCTCTTGCACAATAAGTTCAGTTTTTTTTATCAGCATATGCTTTGATGTTCGAAAGGAAATTATTTTGTTTAATGATTTGTGGCGGTGGCACCACCCGTTTGTCTTTTTATTTGGTTTATTGCTTCCCATTACGGTTAATATAATGGCTTGAGTAGAGTGAAGAATTCAGAGGCCTGCCATTCAATGCATTCATGTTTATCATCGTAGACGCAAGGCTATCTTGGCTATAAGTTCTGGTAACAAAACCAAAAATAGAAAAGAAAAATTTCAATATATATATATATATATATATATATATATATATATATATATATATAATGTAATATAATATACCTCATAAGACATGGACATTAAAAATGATTATATATATACGTATATATACATACATACACACATATATATATGTAATAAACTGAAGAATTTAGATAAATTATAGATGTTTATTTCCTCATTAGAAAGGCAGGGACAATAAAATGATAAATCACATATATACATACATATTATGTTTATATATAATAGTAAACTGAAGAATTTATATATATATATATATATATATATATATATATATATATATATATATATATATATATATATATATGTATGTATGTATGTATATATATATATATATATCGGACAAGGAAGTGGGGCAAGGGGATAAAATACAACCTAATCTAGTCACAGACTTTTAAACATCTGTCGGGAACCGACTAAGATAATTGTGTGTAATATTGTCGAAGAATATTTGAACAATTTAATATTTGCTGATGATGTTTCGATGACATTAGAAATAAAAGGCAATAAGATTAGAGAAAGACCGTGAACATGAAATAAAACGGTACATAACAGTCAGCAAAAAAGCATTTGATATGGATAGAAACATATTGAAGAGCTCTTTACCGATATGCTTAAAACTTAAAGCATACAATGAGTTTTTAATACCTGCATAGAGAACCAACTCATAATCACCAAGGGAGCCATGGAAAGAACAATGTTAGGGATAACACCAAGAGAAGGATCCCAGAGATATTATACAATCAATTGCAACAAAATTGAGATGAGCTGGACACTTATCAAGGAAAAAAGACGACAGGACATCGATTTGGTGCCCATGAGATAGTAAACGTAGAAGAAAAGACCAAACACGATATGCAAAGATGAGGTAGAAAGGTTCGGTGGTAAGATATGGCAGTCGTCATGCTAACTGATAAAAAAAGCCTTGTCTAATACCTGAGTAGAAATGCTTGTTGTAGAAGATTATAAATATATATATATATATATATATATATATATATATATATATATATATATATATATGTGTGTGTGTGTGTGTGTGTGTGTGTATGTATATATATATATATATATATATATATATGTGTGTGTGTGTATGTATATATATATATATATATATATACATACATATATATATAGTGTACACAATGCATTCACAGCAAGAAATAGTAAATATTTGGGTTTACAAACTCTGAAGCTTCCTGGAGTAAAACAAGAAGAAAACGAGACTTATCCATGGGGCGATTGTTAGTCATGTTAAATAGTCCAAAAGGAATATCTTTCAAAGTATTTACTTAGAATATGTTATGGAAGAACTTCGTGAAATCTCTGTTCACGAAGCAAAGCCATATATATATATATATATATATATATATATATATATATATATATATATATATATATATATATATATATATACTTTTTTCGATACATCCGAAAAAAAGACCATCGTAAAACAAATGATGAGTCCAAAAATTACCAAAGAAATTGAAGAGAAATAATTCTATATAATCCGGTAGCTTCTTACGGCTAGACTACCAGTGGGTTTCCAACTCGGGCGGTATTCGACTGGTTATGACCATAGATCAAATGAAATACGTAAGAGAGTTCAAACATAGTCAGGATGTCGAACAGAACGATGCATATCAACTTGTCAAACCAAGATATAACTTGAAAAGAGCCGTCTGCTTGTTGCGTCTTGATGAGCTGTCTGAAAAAACTGACTGACACGGACAACTGTTGTTTGTAGAAGACAGATGACTGAGATAACTGTTGATTTGGAGTCCAATTTGTATGAAATGCCAGGGTCCGCTCGATGCAACGATAACTCATTCATTGAAAACTAGACTTCTTCACTATTTTTTCTACCAATATGTCGATATCTTTTAATCAATTTTTTTATATCAGTAAAAAAAAAAGAAGACCTTTTTGAAGTTAAAAGTCTCAGCCAAAATTCTTTGAGGCACATTTCATTTTCTTTCTCTTTGAACTGTTCCACTATCTGTTGAGAAATCTAGGTACTGAAATAATGGTGAGACATGATATAAAAAAAACCTTTGTGGTTATGGATATAGGAAGATAGAGAGGTTGAATGAAAAAATAACCCACCGTACAGATATCAATGCTGGTATTAAATTTGACCCATGATGCTTCAAATAGCTCATGGAGAGTAATTTTATTGTAAATAATGACTGCCCAGATCTGCCCAGGAAAATGTGTAATCTGTAAGTTAACAAACAATCCCACAGTCTCGTAAGAAATTTTACTGACAGTATCGATCTATTATAGAAACAGATAATTATTATAAAATTTTATTTGATTTCGTTTATTTAATCGTGAACCATTGTAATCAAATTTTGCTATCATTTGCAATTTAAAAAAAAACTCTTTTCATAGGGAGGGTTGAAATTCTGCGATTGTTAGCCATCAAGTAATACTGCTGACTGCTGATATATGCTTTTCTTCATATGACCCTTATTCTGGCTGTCTTTTTTTAGTTTTAAAGTGCTGCATCCTTCACTCAGGGGACACACTGATGGCTTCTGCCCAAAAGGTCACTGTTTATGCTTCAGGGCCATCGTCCTTTCAGGGTGCTCCTGAGAGATCTAGGTCTGAGCTGGGACTAGTTTTGGTTGTGTTAAGTACACTGTTAAGTACAGTATTTCCCTGCGTCGAAAATTTTATTTCAACCCGGAATACGTCTCCAAAGTTCACCCTGCAACCAACAGGTTACTTTCATCGGAGGCCCAGAGGAAAGTAATATGTTCTAGACACACGACTGAACTCCTTTGAATAAAGTGTATAAATTGTCATCATCATCATCAGCAGCAGCAGCAGCAGCCTTTTAGCCTCCATCTTTGCACATAGACATTTTCTAAGATGTGTCAGACCTTTCTCCCATGGGTGTTGCAGAGCCAATACTTTGTTGAATTGTCCATTTTGTCATGCCATTCTGCTGGCCAAAGTTCCACATAAAATCTCTGTGGATTATGAGTCGTCCAGGGGTTAACTGCCATCCTTGCAATATGGCTAGCCCATTGTCATTTGAGTTTCCTAATAAATTTTATGATCTCTCTCTCTCTCTCTCTCTCTCTCTCTCTCTCTCTCTCTCTAACATACTATGCTGTTTTGTGACCACTCCATTTGATATTGAGCACGATTCTCTCATATGCACATCGCATGGTTCTCAGTCTGAAGGTCAACTTTTTGTTTATGTTCCATCGGTAACTATCGATAAGATTCATTGGTAGTATACTCATGTTTCTAAAAATCTGTGAATTTTCTTGTTCTTAAAGTTAGAGCTTATTTTACCGAAAGCTTGCCATCCCTTGAGTGATTCACTGATTGGTCTCTTCTCTTGAGGGTTCCACAGTGATTCATTATCTTTGATGTCGCGGTCAATTTCTTCCTGGTCTAAGTTTTCGATTTGTTTTTTTTTTTCTGTATCTTTGTCTTCAACATGTTTTAAGTACATGACCATTGTTTTACTGAAGTTTATGTGCAAACTTTTTCGTAAAAAGTTTGTTGATGCAGTTGAGTAAGTTCATTGGCCTGAACGTGTTTAGATATTTCGGGCTCTCTTTGATATATAATAGCATTATGATTGCAGTGATCCAATCTTCTGGCACCACGCTCTTCGTTAGGCATAGGATGAATACGATGGCTAATTTTCATTGTGATGATTTTACCAGTTTTCGTAGTTGGTCAATGGTGATGCTATCCGGTTAAAGGACGGCTCTTTTTTCGGTTGTTTGTTGCATTGTTCCACCTCCAATGGACTACTTCCGAGAACTCTTCAAACTGCTTATTCGTAACTTCTAAAAACTGTTTGTTGTTTTGGAATACAGGCTTTTGTAGAATTATTGATGGTAAACAAGAAAAAGTATCATATACTTATTTATACATGAACAGGTATCTGGTGTCTCTGTCCATTACAATGGACTCTTCAACTGAAATGTAGCACCGTTCTTGGTGAAGAAATATCTTTTACCCTCCATTTGTAACAGTAGACTCTCCCACTGAATTAAGTTCAGTAATTTTTCCTCAATAAATATCATCTCATAGAAACCAAAACATATCTGTGAAATGGTGTTCAACAAGTGAATATTTTTTCAAAAATATATGTAATCACCTAATACATCCTGGTATCAGTTTATAGATTCCTACGATTGACGAGCCAACAGATAAATGAAATTTAGCTGTTGCTAACAATAATATATGTATTTTATCTCTTCTCAAACAAACTAGACATTAAGAGAGCATTATCTAGTTACAGACTGAGTAAAACTTCATTGTGTTAAAATGGTTGTGTAAGCAGAACTTTACCCTAGGTACAGGTAAGCTAGGTGTAACCATTAAGTGTAAACTTACCATCTCTCTGCTTTGTGAGAAAAAAAAGAAAAATGAAGACTATAAGTAGTCAAATGAATCTGTGCGTTTCTAAGCCAACTGCAAAAGGTCTTTGTAGGTGGAGATACTGAGACAATAATTTCATATTGATTTCTTGTTCTTTGAGTAACACTGACAATACCGCAAAATTAGATGCTTTTTGGTACTTAAGAGGAACTACTTATTCAAACTAATAGGCAGTTATTTGTTCTAATGAATCTTTTTTACTGATCGTCATAATGTTTTGGCTCATATGTATATGTGTATGTACGCGCTCATGCGTGCGTGCGTATATATGTGTGCATATAAAAAATATCACGTATGTTTATAAGGCTTGATTATTTCTTATCCGATTTCACAATCCTTTTGATAAAATTGATAGAGATAAAAGGTCATAAAATCTATTACTATTAGTACAACTGACCGCCCAAAAGCACGCGTACTAACTCACATTCACTGACTCAGCTTTCATGGCGGTCTCAAATGGATAATCAATATCAATAACTTTGAAGTGATAATTGGTGTTTAATGTTCTCTGGTTGCACACACGGTAGGGAGCATTTTGATGATAACAAAAAAAGAGTCTCTTGAGCGAGACCAATTCAAAAGGAAATATCATGTCGTCCACCAGATCGATATAAAATGCATCAGCTTAACATTCCGAATTGCAAAGGGAGTGATTCCAATCATTTAACCTTTTTTTTTTTTATGTCATTTCGTTTACTTAGCCTATGTATATAAGTCAGAGGGCAGCGGTGTCCGAAAGAAACAATGGAATCAGGAACAACAACAACCCTCTTAAAAACGAAAGTTCACGACGAGTGCATTTTGAAATTGTAAAATGTAAAATTTTTCATTTTTTTTTCATCTCTTATTCGTGTAGAAATTTTTTTATGAGATACAGGCAGCACAATTTATTCTTTGTTAAATTTACACCGATAAGCCTTGTCGGCAGTTGGTGATTTTTCCATACTATGACCATTCTGGTACTAATTGCTGATAGATTCAGTTAAGATGAAGAGAAAGATGCGTCACATCACATAGGATATCGATGATTGTTCAGTAGACACGGACAAATCAGAATACGCATTGTTAACCATTAAAACCTTTATCTCATGAACTAGATCTTTTATCCTTTTCGAATTCCTTCTCACTCTCACTTTCTCTCTTTATAGATGTATCTAACTCTATCTCTCTCTTAAATCTCATCTGTATTCTTCTTTTTCTTGGCCAGATACCTTTCTCTCTTCCAGTCTCTCTCTCTCTATATATATCTATCTATCTATATCGATGTATCTATCTCTATCTCTACCTCTTCAATCTCATCAGTATTTTTTTTCTTGACTAAATACCCTTTTCTCTTTCTCTCTCTCTCTCTCTCTCTCTCTCTCTCTCTCTCTCTCTCTCTCTCTGTAACTTTTACTTTTATTTCAACGTTTGCTTTCCTCTGACCCCCCTTAGTGGTCCCTCTGACATTTCTCCCACTCTTCTCTCTCGCTGTAAATATAAGTAATATCATTTCCCTTCATTGTGTCCTCTTGTTTCACTGTCTATACCCCTTTCTTGTGTCGCCTCTCGATTTGCCCTTTTACTCCCTCTCAGATCTGAACTCCCCTTTGCTGAGCCACTCATTGTAGACTATTTTCCTTCAGTCTGACACAAGCATATATCACGTTTTGTTTATTCTAGTCTTTTACTGTCGTATTATACACACCAGAGTATATTCAAGAACACACTTCCTTCGACCCGGGTCGCCCCGAGACTAGTCAATATGGCTACTTCATGTCAAAGAGGTACATAAAAGGAGAATTTAATATGCAAGACGGTATTGATTTCAAAAGAGAGAATGTCTATTATACATAACTTAATTTTTGGAGAATTCCCACTGGTAACTGTCATGGTCGGAGATTTCTTCTTCTTCTTCTCCTTCTCCTTCTCCTCCCCCTCCTCTTTCTTCCTCTTTCTTCTTCTTCTTCTTCTTCTTCTTCTTCTTCTTCTTCTTCTTCTTCTTCTATGATTTGTTTAGTCAAATGCGCTTGGTTGACCCATGTAGACATGAATTTTATAAAAAGCCTTGCCCATGAGATTGTGTTTTGATACAAATTGATGGATATAGATGCGTTCACGCAAGCGTTGGAAAGAGAAAAAAAAGGGGATAAAAATAGAATGAGACACGAATAAAAACAACCAAAGGGAGAAAGAAAAATTGACAAAAATAAAATAAAAAAATCTATGATTGAATAAAGAAAAAATAGCCTTCATTATTGGGCGAGAAATAAACTATGAAATAATCATGAGAAAAAGAATAAACAGACAAAGAACTAATTTAGGGGAAAAGACAAAAATAAAGAAACCTTAAGTAAAGAGGGCAAGAAGATTACAATAAAGATAAAGGAGAAACGATGAAGAAAAAGGCAGAAAAAATATGGGGAAAAGAATAAAGTTCTTGAAAGATACATACACATGATAGGACAAGGAGGAAAGGATTCAATGAGCATAAATGAAGAAAAAAAAAAGAAACAAAGTTGAAATGGAACAAGATATATCGTTGGTAAAAGAGACGTGTAGATTCAATCAACTCAGTAAAGCATGGAAACATGGGAATAAATTTGGTTAAACCAAGTGGGGAGAACATTCATGCCTTGAAAATCTGCAATAGAAATCCTGGTTTTGCCTGTGTTCCATGAAGGAAAAAGTATTGGAATGAAAACGAAAAAATGGCTGTTGCAGTATCAAATTCAACTCCTACTTGTATTTCGACTGAAGATGATTACTGCAACTTTTGTATTGTGTATATAGTAAATAAATACCTAAGTTTGTGAGATTTCTCAGTTTAGCTCAGTTTGTAAGAGAGCTCCCAACCCCACCTTGCCAATCACGTACCATGATTTTAAATCACGATACGAAATATTTATCTTTTACATAGGTTTCGTTTTATATGACGTGATAGATACGCATCCAAGTAATTCATCATCATCATCATCATCATCATCATCATCATCATCATCATCATCATCAGTCTTTTAACGTCCGTCGTTGGACATAGACCTTCCCCAGGATTTGCCACACTTCCCTATCATGGGCGTCACGCAGCCAATACTACCTGAACTTGTCTAGCTCGTCTCTCCATCTAATATTCTGCCGGCCACGGTTGCGCATGTGGTCTCGGGGGATCCATGTCGTGAGTCGTGATGTCCATCGATTGTCTACCATTCTTGCAACATGGCCAGCCCACCGCCATTTGAGATTTTTAATAGATTCTATGATGTCTCTAACTCTTGTCTTTTCTCGGATGTACTGTGCTGTCTTGTGGTCTCTCCATGTGAGGCCCAGAATCATTCTTTCATGTGCACGTTGCACGGTTCTCAATTTACGGGTCCGTCTCTTGGTTATGTTCCATGTTTCAGCTCCATAAATGACTATTGGGAGGATGCATTGGTTATACACCCTTCTTTTTAGGATTAATGGGATCTTCTTTTTTTTGAAGGTTGAGCTTGCTCTGCCAAAGGCTTGCCATCCTAGTGTGATTCTTCGCTTGATTTCTTCTTCTTTTGAGGGTCTCATGGAGATTCGCTGTCCTAGGTAGATGTAGTGATCTACTTCCTCCAGTTCTGTGTCCTCGATTTTGATCTTAATGTTTTTATCCCCGATGTGGATGTTGCACATGATCTTCGTCTTGCTGAAGTTCATGTGCAGGCCGACTTTCTTGCTCTATTCATTTACTTGGATGTATTTGGCGAGAGTTGTAGTTGCTACTTTTATTACGTGGAAAAAACAAACTCCACCTTGGACTTAAGTTTGAGAAAAAAAAGTGAAGTAGAACAGAGAGAAAAACGAAAGACGACAATGGGGGAAAAAAGTCGTTTTAGTAAGCTGAAATTCTATGCAATTTAGGGAGACAAGCATTAAGTAAGGAAATAACGTATCAAGAAAAAAAAAGCTGAGAACCAATTCGTCTGTAAGAATTGGCAGCCATCGTATTATCGATAAGCTACAATACGAATTAAGCAAGCAAATAACAAATCATCGAATATAAGAATTTCTAGAACCGAAAAAAAAAAATGCCGTAATACAGACGACGAATCTAATCCTCTTTCTTTCGCAGAATTACGATTCCTCTTTCCCACCATAGAGCGACATCTCTGGAAAACAAAAAAAAACAAAAAAAGAATCTTGCTAGACTCTGCTAAGAACTGCGAAATAGTCTCGTCGTTTCGAAACATAATGATCTTAGGAGTGAAGAAAATATAGGGCGTCTTATCGACCATAGACTGACTAAGCTGTTAATCGTAATCACAATTCAATGTTTCAATTGAATTGTCGCAGGAGTTTGTAATGGAAAAAGATCAAAGGATTAGTTATATGTGGACGTATATATAAGAAGAATATCTATTTAGCATTAGGTACGCGTTTCCGCATACGATTTCACGTGATGAGAAGGAATAAAAGACGGCAATGAAACAGGTGCGATGAGAATAATACCCCGATACGGAACAGTTTCTGCCCAGCCAATTACATTTACATGTAAGAAGACAAGTGAGCATGCACACACACGCGCAGACGTCCACACGTCTCACAGACACACGCAGAGAAACACACACACACACATACGCACACACACACACATACGCACACACACACACACACACACACACACACATATATATATATATATATATATATATATATATATATATATATACTAGGTGATGCAAAATACTGTTTTATGTATATAATTCACTGCATCATTATACTGAAATATCTTCATATAATGCATTGGAAAAAAAAACTTTTACGTATATATATATATATATATATATACACACAAATATATATATGTATATATGTATGTGTGTGTGTCTATGTGTGTGTATGTATATTAGCAAAATATGATATATATATAGCACGTATATATATTTTATGTATATATATATATATATATATATATATTTGTGAACATGTAGCACGTATATATATATATATATATATATATATATATATATGAACATATAGCACGTATATATATATATATATAAATATATATATATATATATATATATATATATATATATATATATATATATATATATATATATGTATGTATGTTTGTAGCTATATAGCACCTACATTCATGTTATAATCTAGTTTAGATCAAAATTGTTCAGGTTCTCTATTGTTCATAAGGATTTAAAAAGTTCAAATTCGGTGCTTCTTGACTATGATAGCATTCTTCCCATATATTTTTGTAATAGTTTAAGCTGCTCAACTAACTAGTCTGGTAACTTATCCAAAAATCAATATTAGTCAGCCTTTTCGATCTCCTTGATTTTTTCCGAACAAAACTTTAGCAAAATGTTAAAAGTGCTTGTTTTAATCTAATTAACATTTTTTTCCTAGAAAATCAACATCGGTAATGACTGAACAAGATAAGAACCCTATTGAGAATATTTGAAACATCGTCAAAAGGCTCTTCTTATCCAGGCAGTGAACAATCTATGAACTTATGAACATAAATTGAATGGGAAGCTATATCAACTGTTTCTGAAACCAGAAACCCTGAAGGAATCCAGAATCTATCTTCTTTTGTGGGCAGAGAGCTACTAGTAAAAACATTAATAGACGTAGTTGAGTAAACTTATTGGCCTGTGGTTGCTTAGATCTTTCGGGCTTCCTTTTTATATAACATCGTTATGGTTGCAGTGTTCCAACCCCCTGGGACTTTTCTTTGTTTGAGACACGAGTTGAATAGAATGGCTAGTTTCATATTGATTATTTTGCAGCCTTTTTGGGTAGATCGATGGTGATGTTATCTGTTCCTTGGATCTTTCCTTTGAGAAAATCGTGCTCAACATTAGATGGGGAGATTGCTAGACAGCACCGCATATAAGAGGAAAAACAAGAGTCAGAGATATCATAGAAGCCAATAGGGAAACTCAAATGGCAATGGTCTGGTTATGTAACAAGAATAGCTGACAACCGCTGGATACCACAACTCACAACATGAATCCCAAGAGATCATATGCGAAACTGTGGCATGCAGAAAGTAAGATGGTGTGACGGACTGGACGAATACAGAAAGCCCTTGCACCGTGACGCCGATGATAGAGAGGTCTGGCGAATCTTGGAAATAGTCTATGTCCAACCGCTGACACTAAAAGGATGATGATGATGATGATGATAATCTATACACTTTATTCAGAGGTTATATAAGGAGTTCAGCTGCGTGTCTTGTATACAAAAGGCAAAGAAATTAGCTATTTGTAGTAATAAGAAAGACTAGAGCATTATCCTTCTAAAGGTGCATGTTGGTATTATGTAAGTAGCAGAAATATCGTCGTTAGTAGAAATAAAAGTCAAAACAAAATTTTATTTTGTAGAATGCTATTATGTTATCCTTATTATAATTCAGTTTAATCTCTTTCTACTGAAAAGCTCATCAAAAAAAAATTTTTCTCTCTCTTTCTTTCTCTCCCTCTCTCTCACACTCAGTTTTTGTCGCTTATTTCATTCTCTCTCTCCCTCTCTTTCTCTATCTCTTTTTTTTCTCTCTCTCTCTTTATCAATATCAAACATTTTAAATCTATACTGCCACACTTATGAACACTGATGACGTAGAATATATTCGAGCCAAAAACTATATCAGTTTCAAGATGGATATTCTATTGTAAATTTAGAGAACTTGTAAATTGAGAACTTCGAACAAGACACTACAATGTCATGTGCACGGACTCGAAAATATCAGCTTTGTTTAAAGGCTAGTTGTCTGGTCATCTCGGTGCATAGACACACACGGTGATTTCTAAAAATTATTGTAAATATGTAATTTTATCAGCAAATGATATTGCTTTTCTACTGTATTATTCGACCAATCTTGTCATAGTTTGCGCCGTATGTCATTCATTCGAATAAATCATTGCTGTGCCTCGTGATTTACATTCATTTTCTCATCTTTCTATCACTTCTAATTAATCATTTCAAGCAGACTGCCTATGGATCGAAATGAGTCAAATGATCATTCCCCATGAACGTGGGACACTGGTTTATATTTGTTATATATATGAGGAGGTACACTGCACCCTAAAAATGAAATTTTAACTTGGCACCTTAAATGGACGTTGTTGCTCACTGCACTGCTAGGTTACACAAGTCGACACTACTCAGGATTGACTGATTTGTATCCTGTTGCTTTTTTCTGGCTTCAGCAAGGTCTATCGCTTGAGTTATCTAAATAGACGTCGCACACACACGCACAAACACACACACACATACATATATATATATATATATATATATATATATATATATATATATATATATATATACATATATATATATATATATATATATATATATATATATATATATATATATATATATATATATATATATATATATATATATACATATATATATATACATATGTTTGTGTATGTGTGTAAGAATTACATGAATATATACTCGGAACAAAGCATATTACTGAGTGCTAGCGAGTGCGTTAGACACGAAATATTACTGTAGATCCTTGTGATTATCATTTTCATATATTAATAGCTGTATTTACGCCGTTGAATATCTAGTCTTGTAATTGAATATCGCCAATAAGGAATGAAATCTGTTTTCTATTCTTTTTTGTATTCTTACGAATTTAAAAATGCATTACGAACTATATATATATATGTGCGTGTGTGTGTTTTTTTGTGATTTTGAACATGTGTAATGATTATACGTTGCGTCATATTATACTGAAACTACATTTGAAGTGATCTCCCATCATTACACGGTGAATTTGGCTGAGACTACATGAATGAAATAAAAACAATTAAAGAAAGTGGGGCTGCTGCAAGAACCGTGTAATAACGGGTGATCATTTCATACTGAGTTTCAGTATAAAACAACGCAATCTAGAATCATTTTGTCGGATCATCTACCAATTTTTAAATAGTACACACGCACACGCATATATATAGGAATAGAGCACTCTGGTGGATGAAGGATTTCTGTGTAAATAGATATATCGCTTAAATTCAGCCTTGGTAACCATCGTAAAATTTGATTGTGTCCCAGTGTGTATAATATTGTGCGTGCTTGTGTGTACCTCTTTTTGAGCATCTGTGTGTGTGCTCACGTTTGTATATGTGTGTGTGTGTATGTGTGCGTGTACGTGTGTGTATGAGTGTTTGCGTATACCTGTGCCTGGGCTTTGGCCATTTATCTTTAATCTCTCCCGAATGCATTTGTCTTCCTCCCTTGTTTCCATGCAAGTACGATCGTTACCGGAGGAAATGGGGGTAAAATCGAATAACCCAAACATATCTGCTTCCGCTCTGAATACTCAGCTACCAACAGTTCCCCTGTTCAGAAAATAGTTCCATTTTGGCGTCTCTCAGCATCATCGCTCGTATTTCGGAAACCGATCCGGTCTTAGAATTTGCGTCTATTTTCCTCTTTGTCTCCGGAGATTACTATAGCAGAGATGCAGTTGAGTAAGGGACTAAGAGAGATATATAACACGGGTTTTCCTGCGTATTATGATTATTATCATCATTATTGGCTACCTCGCCATGGAGTAATGGTTAACGAGCTGGGATTTACTAACGTATTATGAGTTCGACCTATACTTGGATTTTGTGCCGAAACCACCTTACGTTCAGAAATATCAATATAATTTTCTTAGTCAATGCATTTTTGCACCAATAGTGCTTGGTAAGGCTAACTGGAAAACACGTGACAGCAAGTCCTAGCGAGGCTCGAGGTCTCTCCTCTGCATTCTAGCTGATTTTTTTGATTTTTGTCGTGTAGGTGATCTCAATTCTTCCCTGGATTTAAAGGTCTTCCAATATCTTCGTTAGTCTCTTACTTCAACTAGTATTTGTGCTACTGTCACCTTCATGTCCCTTGGGCAAGGTCTACATATTTCAGCTTCATGATGATCGAATTATGTATTTTGCAACGTATGATATATATAAATGTATAAACACGTTACATCTACCGCTTTCTCTCTATCTCTTTCTCCCTCTCTATGTATATATGTATATACATCATGCAGTGTTTTTTTTTCGCTTCATAGTTTGTCATCAACTCCACTATAATAACTACACACATAAAAAAATTTATGAATATCGCGAATATTTTCACTTCTGTATAATATTAACACTAGTATGACGCAAAAGTTCCCGTTGATATCTTGTGCACAGTATCAAATATATTTAAAAATGTATCAGAATTCTACGCAGTAGTTTATAATTTGTGAAATGGGTAACCTGGAATTCATACATCACAACTCTTAAGCGCTGTTCAGAAGCTCGGGAAATGGATCCCACATAAACGCACATCAGACTGCATTCAAGCATTGTTTTTTTTTCTCTTCTCACTCCACAAAGAAAAGGCAATTTTTGCATAAGATATGAATTTATTATTAGAGTTCAAAACGAAGAACATTGTAAACATTGCAAGTCAGCTAAATCAAATAAGAGTCTAATAAGGGGAAGGTTTTATTTTCTCTATTGAGTGAGGATAAAACTGACTTGTTTTGTTCTATGCAACACTCATTGTCTGATCAGACATTACGGAATTTCAAGATATTAGAAGATTCATCGCATCGAGATGAGAATCATTGTTTTATCATAAAATGCATGATAAACTTAAAAGATCGTGAGAGTGTGAGAAGAAAAAACAGGGAAATATTCCAATGACTGAATAATGCTGCTATGAACTTAATCCTTTTAAAAGTTAGAAATAGCTGCATCAAGCTAACATGTAAGAACGCATACACACACACACACACACACACACATACATATATATATATATATATATATATATATATATATATATATATATATATATATGTATGTATATATATATATATGTGTATATATATATATATATAATTATGTTATATCAAATTGAAGCTCTTTTGAAATGAGTTTGCTGCAGGAATCGGACCTACGTTAGGATAGCCGCTTCAGAATAGCGTTGCTATTACCATTGGGCTAAACAACCGTCGATATTTTATCTGATTGATTATTTGATTTACGCTGTCCAGGCAAAGTGATACATTGACCGTCTAATAACGGGAGATCATTTCAAATAAGAGTTTCAATATAATATAATACGATTCATAATCATTCCGTTTGGTCATATATCCATTTCCTGATAGCATATATATATTCTAAAGTTTTGAAGATATCTTACGTCTTGGAAATGAATACATGTCAGGTTTATAAAAAAAAAACAAAAACGCCCATTAGTACGGACCTCCTTATTAAAACACAAATGAGCACATGAGTGCACCTGAATATGCATATGGATATATAACGTCACATGCAAATAATTTGTGCGTGTGTGCAGCAAATCTTACGACTCGAGCGTTATTATTCGAATTTTGTTTTAAATAAAGTACGCATCAACACACGTTCACATATTCGAGAAAAAATAATTAGTTGCATTATCAGGGAAAAGAACAACGAGAAAGAAACGCGCAAGGACCTTTTTTTCTTCTTCTTCATTCATTTTCTTTTTTCATACGAGATACACTTATTTTTATTCGCGCATAAGCAAACCAACATGAATGATTGCGTAGGGACCTTTGCCTACAAACCTAACCTCATATATAATTGATTAATACAAGAGCCTTCGATGCTTTCATCGACGCTATTATATTTAATAATGCATTTTTTAAAAGAAGGACTGCACTTAACAGATGGCGTTAGTCACACAGATACCCACAATGCATCGGGTCGCAAATACGTCATGTCCTAAAAAAAGGGGTTACAGGATTTCCATCTGCGTTAATCAAACAATGTCATTTATGGGTGTGCTAAAGCCCCGACTAATGACGCATCAGAAATGTCAATATTTCAAGGAGGGCCTGAACAATTGTTTGCTACGCTCCAGGGAGCGACTGAGCGCTTTCTTGTTGCTATAGCTGCTTCTGTCATTCATGTAGCTGCTGTTGTTGTTTAAACTAGCTTGCTATTAGCTGCTTCAGTTATAAAATCAATGAAAGCTTTGTGAAATATCACTTTTATATCGGTAATCACTTCAAGATTTACAATCTGGTAGCTACATGAATGGGAGAAGCCGTTTGTTTTGATTTTCATACTAGAATCATCACTAAAACGTTAAGAGTTCTGCAAAGGAAAACGAAATATCATTTGAACATCACATATCAAGGTTTTAAGAACAAGGTGCCTTTTTTAAAAATGATTTTTAGGAAGAGGGGAATGTGTGTTCTGACAAGAAAAGAGAAACTTGAATGTCAGACATTGATATAACGGAAAAGTCTCCTCAAATCTCTAACCCCCCTCTCAACGCTATCACAGTCTGTAGCGATGCGGTGGTTTGTAGTTTCACACCAGTTGCCTAGTGGTTGTTGCCAAAGTCTGAAACAGTAAGTCTCCTCAGGTCCCCAGTACTCCCCACATAGCCAAGTAGTGCTGTGGTTGTGCCGTCTCGACCATGCTTTTTCATCATCCTGCCCGTCAGGCCATTGCTGACGACTGTAGGTTGTAGATCTAATATTCGTGCAGACCCCAGTAGTGCTGCAATCTACATAGACTCAATCTCATTTTCAGTATCTATGGCACTGTTCCAAGTGCGCCTACAATTATTGTCACTACACTGACTTTCATGTTCTACGCTTTTTTCTTTTCCTTTGCCTGGTCCTGGTACTTCCCCAGCTTTTCAATTTCTTTCATATTCACTCAGTTATCCGCAGTCACAGCCATTTCTAATATCTGGCAGGATCTTTTTCCTTTGTCAACGATGACTACCAAGTCCAGTTTTCTTACTTGGACGGGGCAATCGATTTGGATGTCAGTTTCAGAGTAATTGGTGGCTTCTATTTTCCAGGACTGTCTCTGGCTCGTACTGATACCATTTATTTGCATTTATTTGGTGAATCCCAGTCAATTTCTAAGTTTCTAGTCTACCCTTTTGTGTTTGGTTTTTTGTCCTTTCTGGTTCAGTTTGCTGCTTTCGCTAGTAATATGGTTCACAGTCTGACCCTTTTCTCCACATAAGCGGTATTTTCAGTTTGTTTAGGCTCTGTCAATCTTTGCTTTGATAAAGTTTGTTCTGGTGTATTCTGGTTTCGTACTGCCATGATAAACGATTCCATTTCTCACTCAAGGTTTCCTTTGCGTCACTATGTCCATAATCTCTCCACCATGATAATTCGTATTCGTCTTTTGAATTCCCCGTGTAGTTGATTTCTGTCCCTATTTTTCCTGACTGTGTCTGCTCCTGAGATGCCAAGGTATTTGTAGTTTTCTTCCTCGTTGAGTGCTCTGCTGGTTGCCTAGTTGAATAATTTGATTCTCTCTGTTGTTTTTCTTCCTTTCGCATACTCAGAATTTGGCATTTCCTAATGCCGAACTCTTGACTGAATAACCTAGCGGTTCGTAATAGAGTTTTCACTTCATTCCTGCTTTTAACGAATATTTTCAGGTCTTATATATATATATATATATATATATATATATATATATATATATATATATATATATATATATATATATATATATATAACTGCTTTCAACCCAACTTCTCTTCTCGTTTATTTTCGGTCTATTCGCTTCCCTCTATGCAACAGTTATGTATCAAGAAATGGATATATGTGATCCAACAGAATGAATCATCATTTGCATTATATCGTATAGACATTTATACGAAATGATATCCCGTCATTGCACGCCTAATGTATCACTCACCCCAGACAACGCAGAATGAACAATTAAAGGAAGTAGGGTTTGCTCGATATTGTATTATATATATATATATATGTGTGTGTGTGTGTGTTTTCTAATAAATTTATACTGTTTTGGCCAAAACATTGAATCTTGCGAAACTTTGCGAAAATTTTAACCAAATTAAAGTAATTTTTATAATGATATCAACTTCGATTTACCATTATTCTTAACTTTGTTTTTCCCCTCAACAGAATACTAGGCCAGATGTTTGGATAAAACTCTTTAATTTAGAAATCTAATACGGCCTAACTATCCATTACTCCGTACTGAGACGCCATTTTCCCTAGTTTTCCCCCTTGTCATAGATCGTACTTCTTAATTATTAATTTCAGATTAGTTCTTCTTCCATCTAATGTTTACAACATAGAAGCATATGGTCGTTGATCGTAATGACCTCAGAGTTGAAACGAAATGCAAAATAAGATCAATGATAATAGATAATCTTCATCTGAGAAATCTGACAATAATATGTACCACTAATAAGTGTAAACAAACAATATGGATCAGAGAAAAGAAAATAAGGAAGAATGTAAATTAATTTGAATCTTGCCTGTTGATGGGTCCCTGTAGGTAAGGGGTCATCCTTGTCAGACAAACTTTTGAGGATAAGGGACGTGAGTTCAAAACTTGTTGCCGGCCTACTTCTTTTTCTGATCCCTGTTGCCTATGTTACATTCGTAGAATATAAAAGGACCTGAGCATTGTGATAAGACATAACTAAAATAAATCAAATGTGAACTAGCCGAAAATAGTGATAATAATGGAATGCTTTTCTCAAGAAATTCGGACAGTTTGAGACATTTCTTGTGGAAAAAATATTTTAGTTCGTATCCCACTTTCCTCGGAAGGGGAGATCAAATTAGTAATTTATATGTACAAATATATACGTGGTGTCACCCTGAAGTCCTTGGAACTTGAAGCGTGAAATTGCTTTTTCAAAGGAAAAAAATAGAAATGTGGTTCATTATTTACCGATGGAGTGATTTGGAGAGATACACAAGAAAGCCTGGTTAACTTGACAGCTGAAGCTAATCCATCTGTACAAATGTGCGAATGTGTTTGTTTGTGTGTATGTGTGTGTGTGTGTGTGTGTGTGTGTGTGTGTGTTTGCGTTCGTGTGTGTGTGTCTGTGTGCGTGTTTAAATATAGATTCATATTCAGTCCAGTTTCATTTTTATGTTCAATTTATAAATGTCCTTTCTACTACAACTTCGTTATGCTTGGTTGATTCAAGTTCTCGTTGTGTTCCGGCTGAATATTCCTTGTTAGGTAGTTTCTTTCAGCAACCAGGCAGACCCGGACCTTGCTTTCGAACTACTGACAAGGCTCGCGATTGGCTATAAGATTTCCTTTGTGTAGGTTCCCCTCCCCCTCGTTACAGCCAGCCCCCACGTTCCTCGTTTTTGTTTGTTTGTTTGTTTTTGCTTTTTTTTTACGGTAATAGACAGCCTGACATAATTGACAGCTTCTCCCTGATTTCATAATTCTTGTAACAAAGGATCCCTGGAAAGACATCCAACACTAGAAAGAATAATCGATATTCAAAACATAAAACAGTACTATTCTCAGATACGAACTCAGGAGTGTTAGCCACGGCGTAAGTGGAAAAGAGCATTGTATACATACAAACAAGCGCACACACAGATATATATATATATATATATATATATATATATATATATATATATATATATATATATATATATATATATATATATACTCCCACCGACCCTCATACACACACCCGCATATACGGAGAGTAAGGTTTAAAATAGAAGTTGATAGAAGATGGAGAGAAAGGTTTAAAATAGAAGTTGATAGAAGATGGAGAGAAAGGTTTAAAATAGAAGTTGAGGAGTAGCAAGGGTTCTCAGCGCCCTGGGCAAAGCCCGCTCCCGGGAGCAGTTGCGTGATATCAGAGCATAATCGGAGATAATGCAAATTATAAACCTGTATGAATTTTGCAGACAATCATAACTGTACCCCTGAGCAAGATCCCCTCTCCCCTACACGCGTCAGGGAAGCAGTTGAACACCCTAATAGCTAAGATAATACAAACACACACACACACACACGCCTGCATAATATAATTACATGTTTATATATGAACGAATGAGACAGTTCTATCAGACATTTCGAGGGAGTTAATCTTTTTTACATGAATATTAAAACAACCCATTGTGTTTACCAATAAAAAAATATCTACACGTGGACTGCTGTGCGCTGTGCACTTTAGGCAATAAAAAAAGCACTTTTTAAAAGATCCTTCTATGAATCATGGATCCATCAATTTTATTCTTCTTTAATGCTTAATGGCTTCTGGCAAAGGACGAATTATGGCGCGCTTGAACACTCACTTACATGAACACACGAATATGTACGTATGCACATGTATAAATGAACGTATTTTACAATGATATATGCAATATCTACACCCAAATGCATGCTCAGAAACACACACAAACATACACACACAGATATATATATGTATAAAGTCGTCATATATATATATATATATATGTGTGTGTATGTGTGTATTGAGTTAAAAATAATATACATATATGTATCAATTTGACAATATATATATGTGTGTGTGCGTGAGTGTGTGTGTATGTGTGCGTGTGTATGTGTGTGTGTGTATGTGTGTGCGTGTGTGTGTGCGTGCGCGCGTGCCTACTTGTGTGTATGTGTCAAGTTGACAATAAGGAAAGCCATCATCATCAGTCTTTTAACGTACGTCGTTAGACATTCACTTTCCCCGGGATTCGCAACAATTCTTGATCGTGGGCGTTGCGGAACCACTACTCTTAAAATTGTCTAGTTTGTCTCACCATTTAGAACTCTGCCGGGCTCGGTTAAGCATATAGTCTCAGGAGATTCATGTCGTGAGTTGTGGTGTCCATTGGCTGTCTATAATTCTTGTAATATGGCCAGTCCATTGCCATTTGTGTTTTTTAATGGATTTTATGTTGTCTTGGGAATAGTTGTACTTAAATTGAATTTATTATACTAACATGATCAGACTTTCGGCCTTATCAAGTTGCATTTTCGAATGGAACAATATAGAAATGATAGTTTTTTTGCTTCCAAACAACTAACATCTCGCAATATCATAAAACTTGGGCAATTATTTAAAGTTATGAAGAAACCTCGAAGTCAATTTAATACATATCGTTGCATACATTGTATAGACGAGATGGGAGGATGCGTAAGTGAGAGAGAGGAGGAGGACAGGAAGGAGATTGGAGATGGGGAGTGAGAGAAGGGGAAAGAGAGGAGAGAGGGGAAGAGAGGGGGAGAGAGAGGAGAGAGGGGGAGAGAGTGAGATAAAGAGACGCGAGAGAGAGAGAGAGGAGGGGGAAGAAGCGAACAGTGGTCTCTCCATGATCATGATTTTGCTCTCCACGCTTTCAATAAAAAGAATTAAATTAAATGATTCATAATTTTTATCTAATGATGGTCTCAGAGCGCAAGATTAGTGGCGTTGGTAATTGCGATACGTCAGAGAAAAGTCATTAAGTACTTGCTTTACACAAAATGTTCAAATTCTCTACTTGCTAATGAAAGAAAAAAAAAACTCTGCTGAGGTTGCCAGAATCTTGGGTAAGAATGAATCTCTTATCCATTGATGTGATAGTTCTATTTCATTATTAGTTATAGTCAGTAATCTCTCATTGTGCCTGATTCACAAATCAAAATCAATGATACCGTATTTTACTGCATATAAGTTGCATCCCAGTTTTTGCAGCTATATTCTCGAAAAAATAAAAAAGACCTCCTCCCACTTTATTTTGATCGTCATAACCTTCCATACTATCTTATTATTTTGATCCTTTCATCTATTCATGTCTTCATTAACATGGGACTTGACCATGCGACTGACTCTCAAACTGAGAACGTGCACGTGAAAGAAATATGCTTGACATCACATGGAGGGATCAAAAAACAGCGCAGTATATAAGATAAAGAACAGGTCAGGGATATAATGGAAACCATTTGAAAACACAAATGGCAACGGGCTTGTCAAATTGCAGAATGTCAGACAACCGATGCACATCAAGCCTCACAACGTGGATTAAATGCAAAATTGTGGCTGGCAAAACATAGGGTGACAAAATAGACAAGTTCAGAAAGTATATGCTCGGCGACGCCCATGATAATGAGATCCAACGAATCCCGTGGATGGTCTATGTCCAGTGACAGTCTCTGAAAGATTGATGATGATGACAACGACTCTCTGGTTACATCATTAGCATACAACTGAGAGAACTTACAAAAAATAGCGCGTCTTATATGCCACAAAATATGTATGTATAAGATAATAGGTGTGTATAAGAATCAACGTACGTAATATATAAAGGGTTCGGTAATATCCCCGGTTTTGGCTCTCACTGGAGATGTTGAAACATACCCTCCGTAGATAAAGGTGTACTACTGTTTGTGACGAGTACACTGAAGAAGGAGAACTTAAAAAATTACTTCGTTGGAAAAAAAGTTGTCAACCTAAATTTATTAGTTTTTTTCGGAGAAAATTTCTGATCAATTATGAGAAATATTACTTTGAGATAAACTAATAAATTTATGTGTAACAAATTAAAGTATTTTTTCAAGTTGTTCCGCGTAACACATTTTCCGTGTGTGAGTGAAATTTCCTTGTACTGTTGTATATAATCCGCGAACGAAGATGTAATTGGAATTTTCATCTTTTATTTTTTTAATTGCTGTCTGTTTTCGAGTACAGTGAGAGA
The DNA here is from genome assembly GCA_963457665.1 of Thysanoteuthis rhombus. NCBI lineage: Eukaryota > Metazoa > Mollusca > Cephalopoda > Oegopsida > Thysanoteuthidae > Thysanoteuthis > Thysanoteuthis major. The sequence goes on along the minus strand of OY735199.1, from coordinate 27,546,702 downwards.
AATCATTGTTCTTTTTCTTTTCTTAATTCAGCATCATTGAAATTGTCTATCGCCTTTAACGAACACCTGCATTTCTTGATCTCTATTTATTAGTTCCACTAACAAATAAATATACTTCGAGACGAACTAATACATTTAGGTGTCACAAATTAGAGTATTTTTTTTTCTCAAGTTTCTCTACGAAACATTTTTTCTTAATGATTACGATTAATTCATATACAAACAATTTTGAGTGTTACCAGACTCCAAAATTTCTGTCTATGGCTGCTGATTTTGCGTTGAATATCTTGGCGAGCTCTCTCAAGCTCATCTGAAACCTTAGTACATCGAGCAAATAGATGCTCAGAATAGATGGAGACAAACACAAATGATCGTAGTTTGAAGTTACGGCGAAGTGGGTCTGTTGTGAAAGTAGGGTAACTTTACAGAAAACTTTTGCAAGACATGGTATACTTGAACTCATATGCATACATTCAAATATGTGGTCTAAAAGTGACACCAAGTCTCAGATTAAATCTATCATCTAAAAGTTATTTGTGTTGTGTTTTGAGTCAAATAATTTCAAGTAAAGAAATGAATAAATGATGTATGTCTTGAAAGTGTACCTTTATTATTGAATATATTGAATATCTCATGTATAACAGAACTATGGCAATTGTGACCATTAACTGAAGGCATTAGAAAACGAACATATAACTCTTTAATGGAAGTTTGAACAGATGTAAAATTATAGAACTGTACAAATAATGATAAAACGTATATTACCACGTAGGCAACCGATATTTTAGACAGTATAAGGTCTATTTGGAAAAGCTTTAGTAACGCTTGGTCACTAAGAATACCGAGGGCCGAAAAAGGCCAAAAAAAAGTATGTGCAAGCAAACAGTAAAGACATTATGAAGAGCTTCAAAGAAGTGCAACAAACAAACAAAAAAAGTGGAAAACGATGGAGCAGCACAGCGAACGAGGAGAGAAAAATGGGAACAGAAAAAGCTATACGGAGAATTTAAAAGACAGATTCAGGATGAGGCGGTCGGGAGATCATGGACATAGCTACGAAAAGGAAACCTGGAGAGAGAAACGGAATCTCTCATCATGGCAGCTCTAAACGAATATAACATGATAAACTAAAAACAAAAACTGACAGAACTCTGACAAACAGCAATGCCACCAATGTGGGGGGGATGAGACTGTGTATGATTTAACTTTTGAATGTAATCAACTAGCCAAGATCGAGTATAAACATTGACACGATAGAATAGCAACAGTGATACACTGGAAACTGAGTAAACGAATGGGATTTAACCATGTAGAAAAGTTACAAACCGGACATGACCTTGGAGAATAGAAACCACAAAATACTATGGGACTTTGAAATCCAAACGGACCACCTCATCCAAGTGAGAAAACTGGACCAAGTAATCGTGGGTAAGAAAAGGAAAACCTGCCAAATAATAGTTGTGGTAGTACCTGCAGATCAATTGGTAAAGAGAAAAGAGAGTGAAAAACTGGGAAAACACCAGGATCTGGCAAAAGAACTGAAGAAGGCGTGGAAGATAAAAATCAGGGTAGTACCAATAATAATAGGTGCACTTGGAACCGTATCAAAGGCACAGAATGCAAGATTGAAAGCATAAGGGATAAAAGGAACGATCAAGACTATACGGACCACAGAACTGCTGGGGACTGCACGGACACTGAGGGGAGTGCAAGGAATATGAGATCTCTGACCCCAGCTTTTAGCAGTGGCCTAATAAAGGAGGACAGAAAATTACTCAAAAGGTGATGGAGGTCCAAAGCAATGCGTTGATCGGGGCGGGAGAGATGAGATAAGATAAGTTGAGAGGAAGGCTGGAGACTAACTGTCACTTATCCTTCAGCGATAACCACCGGGGAACTGGTGTGAAACTGTAAACCACGGTATTTCTGTGGGCTATGAGAGTGTGGAGAGAAGGACTGAAGACTTGAGGAGACTTGCTGTCACTCAACCTCCAGTGGTAACCACCACGCAACTGGTGTGAAATTGCTAATAATAATAATAATAATTTTCTCTTGCAATGAGAAGGCCACTGCCGAGTTGAAGAAAAAAGTTGTTTTTTTAGACCTGCACGTGGGTAAGTGGAATTAAAATTAAATTTAAAATTATTATATTTATAATTTATAATTCAAAATGAGTTGTCCCATAGAAGTATAGAAAAGCGAGGGGCGAGCATATATATATATATATGTGTGTGTGTGAATGAACTTTTCCACTTGCAACCTCCTCCCCCCCCGCCCCCGAGATTAGTATAGTATAAATTGGCGGTGGTCGCTTGGCCATGTACCCAGAGGGCATTGGAAGAAGAAGAAGAAGAAGAAAAAAACAACGAATATCGAAGACGGCCTCCCCCACTTTTCGACAAAAGGCCTCCTTTTTCAAGATGAATTCTGGTGACTTACTTTGAAGACCTAACTAACTCAGGCTAGATTTTAAAATTTACTCTGTGATTGAATGTCTTATTATTAACAATAATAATAATAATAATAATAATGATATTAATAATAACAATGCTATTTTGACTACAGGCTGCCCCTGATGATTTTGTTCTGGGCTTAGTTAAAGAAGTTTTCTTTAGATTCTAATGATACTTAACGTTTGGCTTTGAGATGAACTCTGATTATCTTCGAACATTTTAATGATATTTTACTTTGGTTGATTATTCCTGATATTTTGATGGTTCTTATTGAATGTCTTATTAATAATAATGCTATTTTGACTACAGGCTGCCCCTGATGATTTTGTTCTGGGCTTAGTTAAAGAAGTTTTCTTTAGATTCTAATGATACTTAACGTTTGGCTTTGAGATGAACTCTGATTATCTTCGAACATTTTAATGATATTTTACTTTGGTTGATTATTCTTGATATTTTGATGGTATCTTTGTACCTCTGAGATGGTTTTCTTTGTGAGTCTGAGGAATTTTCTCTTGCAATGAGAAGGCCACTGCCGAGTTGAAGAAAAAAGTTGTTTTTTTAGACCTGCACGTGGGTAAGTGGAATTAAAATTAAATTTAAAATTATTATATTTATAATTTATAATTCAAAATGAGTTGTCCCATAGAAGTATAGAAAAGCGAGGGGCGAGCATATATATATATATATGTGTGTGTGTGAATGAACTTTTCCACTTGCAACCTCCTCCCCCCCCGCCCCCGAGATTAGTATAGTATAAATTGGCGGTGGTCGCTTGGCCATGTACCCAGAGGGCATTGGAAGAAGAAGAAGAAGAAGAAGAAGAAAAAAACAACGAATATCGAATATCGAAACTTATACTAAGTCAAGACTTATAACATTTAAGGGAGACATATGATCTTTAATGTATGTAACCCCCCTCCCCTAGAAAAAGGCTTAGTGTTATCTCTTTAGTTCAACAATCAGGCAAATGTCATATCACTAGATAGATATCTCTGCAAGCCTGAATGGCTTGTCCTTGTGAGGCCATACCCTGGGTGGTAGGAGCTGGTGGGGCTCTTTGATTACCACTGTGCACATAGGTCTCAATGAATCCACCAAGGTATGGCGCTACCTTAAAAGAACCAAAAGGGCCGGTGGGGCTCTTGGGCTATTTCCGACTCACATCGGTCTTAACCAACCCACCAAGGTCTGGTACTACCTCCAAAGAACCAAAAACCCCAATCATGACAGTACAACCAAACCATTTTACCGCAAAAAACGGGGCACAGATCCAAGACCTGTGTGTCGTAACCGGCAGGTGTTCCCTTGTTAGCCACCAGGAGGGACCCGGTCGTCATCCTGTGACTGCTGGCCAAAATCTCGGCTCGTGTACCCTTAATGGCCTTCAGGAGGGACACAGTCGTCACACAGCTACTGTTGGCCAAAACTCGTATACCACTAGCGATATCCAGGGGAAGTGCAGTCCTCAGGGGGCGACTGCTATAAAGAGAAAGAGATGGACAAGGGAAGAGAATAGACTAGTTATGTACTGTTACTATAAAAGCAAGCCTTCAGTGCGATCTTATAGAGAGCGTATGCTCCAAATATGGAGGGAAAAATCTGCTGTGGAAGTATCGAACCAACGCCTTGCTGACCAAGTAAAGCAAATTCAAAAGAAGAAATGGTTGTCTGAGACTGAACTACTAGAGATTCGCATTAATGTAGAGAGAGATTCAGGTGACACATCTGAAAAATGCCCCCCCAGCACAACTAGTACCAATAACAAAACTAGAATAATCCCCCATGAGACCCCCCCAGTAAGCTATGCACCAGAGGGTGATGACGAGGCACCAACGGAAGAAGAGAAAAGCAAAATACAAGCTTTGAAAGAGATCATGCGAGGAGAGAAAACAACACTCCCCTCCCTAAGAGACAAAGACAGAAAGAAAGTCGGAGAAGTGACCGAACAGGTCAACTGCCTCTTACAGTACATAGAAACAGACACCCTCCTAGAACTCAACAACCTAATTTATGCAGGGGCGAAAATGGTAGCACAAAGCTTCACAACACAAGATAGGAACCTGGGCAATAATAGGGAAGGGAAACCCAACTGGGAGAGAAGGTTACAAAGGCAGATCTCCCAACTACAGAGAGACGAAGTACTGCTTAGAAATACACCACACACAGTTAGACCACGAGTAAGACTTTATAACAAATATAAGGTAGCGCAAAAAGGCATCGCAACTGTAGTCGAAGAGTTACACCAGAAAAGACTAGCTAAAGAGGCAAGACTAAAAAGATACAGATTAAGATCGGCCCAATACACACAAAACCGCACATTCCAAAACAATGAGAAAAAGTTTTACCAAGATTTAAACGGGGAAAGAAGGCAGGACATAAAACCAGATGCCACAGAGGCCAAGAACTATTGGAATAGCATATGGGGGCACCCAAAAAGACACAATGTAACACCGCAATGGCTAGGAAACATGAGAAAAGAACTAGAAGATATAGACAAGGGAGAACCAATAGTACTGAATGAGACCACATTGAAACATACTCTTAGGAAAGTAGCCAACTGGAAAGCACCGGGGCCCGACGGGATCCATGGGTATTGGTTCAAAAAGTTCACCACGTTACACGGTAGACTCACCCACCTACTCCAAAATTGTCTAAATGAAGGCAAAGCACCAGAATGGATGACTAAAGGCAGAACCACCCTCATCCAAAAAGACCTGGGGAAGGGGAACATAGCAAGCAACTATAGACCAATCACTTGCCTACCACTTATGTGGAAAATCCTGACCGGGCAAATAGCAGAGAGAATATACATGTCAATGGATAGAAGGGGGCTACTACCAGAAGAACAGAAAGGGTGTAGGATAGGAACCAAAGGGGCAAACGATTTACTCTACATAGACCAGATGATCTTAAAAGAAGTAAGGAAAAGGAGAAAGAATATCGCAATGGGATGGATAGATTACAAAAAGGCATACGATATGATTCCACATAGCTGGATACTCGAATGCCTTAGAATGTTCAAAATTAGCGAACCGGTGGTTAAATTCATTGGTAATTCAATGAAAAACTGGAAAGTAGATTTGACAGCCGCAGGGGACAAACTAGCCGAGGTAGGGATAAAAAGGGGAATCTTCCAAGGAGACTCGTTGTCCCCACTATTATTTGTTCTAACAATGATACCGCTTAACAGAATCCTGAGAAACAGCAAAGGATACCACTTCTCTAAAACAAAAGGTAAGGTCAACCACTTAATGTACATGGACGATATTAAATTGTTTGCAAAAAACAGGGGAGAGCTTGAGACTCTGTTCAACGAAGTAAGGGTATATAGTGAGGACATAGGAATGGAGTTTGGGATAGAAAAATGCGCAATCATGGTGATGCATAAAGGAAGGCTTTCAATGACTGAGGGAATTGAACTTCCGGACAACAACAAGATTAGGGCATTGACTGCACAAGACCGATACAAGTACCTAGGTGTCCTTGAATGTGACACGATAAAACGGGAAGAGATGAAGGAGAAAATTAAGAGAGAATACCTCAGAAGGATAAGGAAAATATTAGAAACCAAATTAAATAGCAGAAATCTAATAAAAGGAATGAACACCTGGGCTGTGTCAGTAGTTAGGTATACAGGACCATTCCTAGGATGGACAAAGGAAGAGCTCCAATCAATGGATAGGCGAACAAGGAAACTTATGACGATGCATAAAGCATTACATCCTAGGGATGATACAGATAGGCTATACGTTAAGAGAAAAGAAGGTGGTAGGGGGCTCATCAGCATAGAAGATTGTGTCCAGAGAGCTAAAGTAGTCCTAGATAGATATGTGCAAACAAATAGTGAAGAAATCATAAAGAGCGCGAGGGATAGTGCGACAAACAATAAAGTAGAAAACAATGGAACAGTACAGCAAACTAGAAAAGAAAAGTGGGAAGGGAAAAAATTGTACGGCGAGTTTAAAAGACAGATACAAGAAATAGCAGACGAGAAATCATGGACGTGGTTACGAAAGGGAAACCTTAAGAGAGAAACAGAATCGCTCATCATGGCAGCCCAAAACAAAAGCATAAGGACAAACTACATAAAAGCAAAAATCGACAGAACACAGACAAACAGCAAATGCCGCATGTGCGGTGAGAGAGATGAGACAGTAAACCACATAACTAGTGAATGTAGCCAACTCGCCCAGAAGGAGTATAAGCATAGACACGATAGAGTAGCAACGATGATACACTGGGAACTAAGTAAACAAATGGGATTCGACCATGGGGAAAAGTGGTATCAGCACAAGCCAGAGGCAGTTTTGGAGAATGACAACCACAAACTACTGTGGGACTTTGACATCCAAACTGACCACCTCATCCAGGCAAGAAGACCGGACTTAGTAATAGTAGACAAAAAAAGGAGGGCCTGCCAAATAGTAGACGTTGCTGTACCTGCAGACCATAGAGTAAAAAAGAAGGAGGGTGAGAAAAGGGAAAAATACCAGGACCTAGCAAGGGAGTTAAAGAAAATGTGGAACATGAAAACCAGGGTAGTACCGGTCATAGTGGGCGCACTAGGAACTGTCCCCAAAACGCTGAGGGAGAGACTGGAGGAGATCGGGATTAGGGGGAGGATAGAGACCGTACAGACCACAGCACTGCTGGGCACTGGACGGATACTGAGGAAGGTGCTAGAGATATAAGGACTGCAACGAGGCGTAGCTCTGTCATGATATGCGAAAGAGAGAGGAGACGTTAGCTGAAGACCTGGGGAGACTTATTGTCACTCAGCCTTCAGCGATAACCACTGGGCAACCGGTGTGAAACTGTAAATCGCAGAATTACTGCGATCTATGAGTACGAGGAGAGGAGGGCTGGAGACTTGAGGAGACTTGCTGTCACTCAAACTCCAGCGGTTACCACCAGGCAACTGGTGTGAGATTCCATAATAATAATAATAATAATAATAATAATAATAATAATAATAATAATAATAATAATAATAATGAGATTACTGGGAATATGAGACACGACACCCCCATCTGGTAGCTATGGCATCGCTTCCGTGGCAAGTGATAACGGTATGAGAGAAGGGTTAGGGACCTGAGGAGACTTGCTGTCACTCCACCTACTCTGATAACCATCAGGCAACTAGTGTAAAACTGTAATCCACAGCACTGCTATGGACTGTGATAGTGTGAAAAGGAAGTCTGGAGACTTGAAGAGACTTGCTGTCACTCAGTTCCGAGCGGTGACCCCTTGGCAACTGGTGTGAAAATGCAAATGATATCCAAACTAACCACCTCATCCAGGCAAGAAGACCGGACTTAGTAATAGTAGACAAAAAAAAGAAGGCCTGCCAAATAGTAGACGTTGCTGTACCTGCAGACCATAGAGTAAAAAAGAAGGAGGGTGAAAAACGGAAAAAATACCAGGACCTTGCAAGAGAGTTAAGGAAGATGTGGAACATGAAAACCAGGGTAGTACCGGTCATAGTGGGCGCACTAGGAACTGTCCCCAAAATGCTGAGGGTGAGACTGGAGGAGATCAGGATTAGGGGAAGGATAGAGACCGTACAGACCACAGCACTACTGGGAACTGCACGGATACTGAGGAAGGTGCTAGAGATATAAGTACTGCAACGAATCTTAGCTCTGTCATGATATGCGAAAGAGAGAGGAGACGTTAGCTGAAGACCTGAGGAGACTTATTGTCACTCAGCCTTCAGCGATAACCACTGGGCAACTGGTGTGAAACTGTAAATCACAGAATTACTGCGACCTACAAGTACTAGGAGAGGAGGGCTGGAGACTTGAGGAGACTTGCTGTCACTCAAACTCCAGCGGTTACCACCAGGCAACTGGTGTGATATTCCAAATAATAATAGAAAAATGTGCTATCATGGTGATGCACAAAGGAAGGCTTTCAATGACTGAGGGAATTGAACTCCCGGACAACAGCAAGATTAGGGCACTGACCGCACAAGACCGATACAAGTACCTAGGTGTCCTTGAATGTGACACGATAAAACGGGAAGAAATGAAGGAGAAAATAAAGAGGGAATACCTTAGAATGATAAGGAAAATATTAGAAACCAAATTAAACAGCAGAAATCTAATAAAAGGAATGAACACCTGGGCTGTATCAGTAGTTAGGTATACAGGACCATTCCAAGGATGGACAAAGGAAGAGCTCCAATCAATGGATAGGCGAACAAGGAAACTTATGACGATGCATAAAGCATTACACCCTAGAGATGATACAGATAGACTATACGTTAAGAGAAAAGAAGGTGGTAGGGGGCTCATCAGCATAGAAGACTGTGTCCAGAGAGCTAAAACAGTCCTAGAAAGGTATGTGCAAACAAATAGTGAAGAAATCATAAAGAGCGCGAGAGATAGTGCAACAAACAATAAAGTAGAAAACAATAGAACAGTACAGCAAGCAAGAAAAGAAAGATGGGAAGGGAAAAATTATACGGCGAGTTTAAAAGACAGATACAAGATATAGCAGACGAGAAATCATGGACGTGGTTACGAAAGGGGAACCTTAAGAGAGAAACAGAATCGCTCATCATGGCAGCCCAAAACAAAAGCATAAGGACAAACTACATAAAAGCAAAAATCGACAGAACACAGACAAACAGCAAATGCCGCATGAAGAAGAAGAAGAAGAAGAAGAAGAAGAAGAAGAAGAAGAAGAAGGAAGAGCAGTAGAAGAAGAAGAAGAAGAAGAAGAAGAAGAAGAAGAAGAAGAAGAAGAAGAAGGAAGAGCAGTAGAAGAAGTAGAAGGTGGAAGTGAAGAAGAAGAAGAAGAAGAAGAAGAAGAAGAAATGGCTGGATCGTCATAAGAAAGGTGAAATAGAAAACAAAACTAAGCAAAACAGAATTTCGTCAAAGTGAATTCAAATCAAATAAAAGTTTTGAATGCTACCATGTACTGATTTATTTTGAGTGTAAGTAATGTCTCCATCCTGGTTGACAGATCTGCCCTTCACAAGGCATCTTTCGTAGGTTGCTTCAATAACAGCCAGAATAAGAACACTGAATAATTACAATAATCCTCAGCAATTTAGAACAAAATTTTGAGTATTTTTTTGATTACAGAAAAAAAAACAAGCATCTAAACATTAGTCTGAACGTACGAGAAAATTGATATTGATTGCATTTTTGTGTGTTGCTACGCATATATTTCATATCATTTTGTTAATTTTTTGCATTCGTTGAAATTTACTGAAAACAAACTTAATTTTCAGAACTCCAAGAATCAGGAAACATTGCACCGTTTCAGACGATTTTACTTCTCAAACAAACATCTTTTGCCTGCTTAACACTGTAATATCTAAACACGGAGTTGCTGTCAAGTTTTTCAAAAATTTGATTTAAAAATTGAGTGGTTAATTCAATTAGAAAATGTTTTCCGAACGACGGATTCGAAAACCAAATTGATCTACACACACACAAACACACACACACACACAAACATATACATATATATATATATATATATATATATATATATATATATATATATATATATATATATATATATATATATATATATGAAGGAGAAACGAAATAATGGAAAATATCATCACTACACCTCTCAAAATAGAAAGGAAATCAAAATAAAACATTGAAAAAAAAAAGCTTTGTAGAAAGCTAATAAGCTGAATGTGGCCTAACGGTAAACAGAGAGGAGAACGAGATTGGCAGCAAACGATTTGAGTTCACTCGGCACTGATGCCCAAGGTAAATGCATGAACTCATTTCCCCCTGGGTTATTGGTGAATAATAGGTCGGTTGGGGTCATTTAGCCCATTAAAGCAATCTATCTTTGGTGTAGGGCTACCATTTCAGCCTGGTGAAAACCCACGAATGCTCCAAACATTAATTTGTTTTCATTTGAGCAATGGTGACAAAACCTACTCATTCATGTATTGTGTAAAGCAACCTTTTTTCAGCTGCTTGATTGGCTGTTTGGGGGTCAGACTGACTGGAGCTTGAATGGGTTAGCTGATAAGTTTAGAAAGTATTCAAACGTTTGTACACGTGACAAATACGAATATAGAAAAATGCAATTATTTTAACTGCCTTGTGAATTTTTCAAAAACATAAAAGCTAGTTTCGTACTCATTGAAGAGAGTGTGTGTGCAAAATTACAAGTTCCCATTACGAATGGTTAGGGTTGTGTGCATAGTACAAAGGTGTTAGAAAAATGTGACCACTTCAGTCATAGGCCGAATTTTAAAATATTGATATTATTAGCGACATAATACCATTCTATTTTCCCTCTTTTCTTTCTTTCTCCATTTTGTTAATTGATGACGCTGAAATAATATCTCCTCCTCATTCTCTCTCTCTCTTTTCTTCCCCCCTCCCTCTCTCTCTCTCTCTCTCTCTCTCTCTCTCTCTCTCTCTCTCTCTCTCTCTCTCTCTCTCTGATGCCTCTGACCTTTCGTTTGACATGAATTAGATTTTTTGAGCTAAATTGATCTCAACCTGAACATCAATGTCTTGAGGAAAAAATTCAACTATATCGAATGAGTTTGAAAAAAAGAAAGAAAGGGTTTGTTAAAAAAGATCAAATAATTGCTAAAAAAAAAGAATTAAAAAAAGCATCTGATTCTTCTGAAATGTATTCTTATCATCTACATATCTCGCCAGGAATAAAATGTTAAATTCAAATATCAAGTTGCTTATTGCAATACGTACAGGACTTCCTTCTCGTTAGAAAAACATATGGATTTATCAATAAACGCTTTTTCCCCAACAAGTATAAAATAAGGAGTGTTGTGTCCAAGGATTAGAAAGAAACAGTTTTATTGGAAAGCTGAAAGTGAGACTCTGCAGTTATCTCAAAGGCTGCAAGCGCTCCCAACTTTGAAAACAAAATGGATGGAAGAAATTGTTGTGCGTATAGATTTTGTTGCAACGTTTCCTGATCGAGTTCTTTATGCTAGCGATGTATCATGCTGAGGCCCTTTGTGAAAATCCTTGCTTGGGTTTCACCCTATCTAACTTGATCCTTACCCGCAGTTAATTCTCTGCGTGTAAATACCGAATAGTTTTTATCTGAGTAATTATCGGAGAGAATCTGTGTTCAAAACATAAATTATTGACTGAGAGTTGGAATGAATCGGTGAAGGATAAGTTTCCAACTGATAAGCTCATCTTTATTGATTGCCTGCTTGCTTTCTTATTATTATCGAGTTGATCAATTTACTTGATAATCATTTTGATATTGATAATAATTGTTACGTATTTAATCCCTATCCTTTGGAACATTGAGTGAATTTTACATAGCCTTCGGAAAGGAACGATACGGTGAAGCTTTTTCACACATTTCTTTTACCTTCCATCATTTTCAAGTGATATTTTATTTTTTGATTCCTTCACTTTTCTTTGTTTCAATATTTCCTTTATTTATTCTACGACTTGGTTTTTGTTTCTCCCTTTCTCACCTTCTCTTTCTCCCTCCTCCGACTTCCTCCCCCACCCTATTCATCTGTTTCTTTTCTATTTAAACGCTTTTTTTTCTAAATGGTGCTTGAAGCTTAAACAACCGTTGGACATAACAACTCACAACGTGGATCCCTAGAGATCATATGCAAAACCATGCCTGGTAAAATATGAGTTAGCGTGACAAATTAGACAAGGTTAGAATGTACTGGCTCCACGACGCTCATGATAGAGAGGTCAGGTGGATCTTGGGGAAGGACTGTCTAACGACAACGCTAAAAAACCGATGATGATGGATTCCTTTACATCTTGAAATGAATAGTAAGTTTATCAACTAAGTTATTAATACATTCGTGGTCTTACTTTACTACTGCTAGGTACATAACTTATTCATGAATGGTATAATATATTCGTGATCACGCCTCTGTGTGATGCCAAATAATCGAGCCTTTTATGTTAAATATTAATAGTCCTAGGGACGACAATACTTTCCACAAGGGAGCACTTAGAGAATGTGAAGGAGGATTTAGACGTAAGGGAATTGCAGTGGACATGCTGTATGACCGAAGGTAACGTTTAGCCTAAGAAACAGTCGAATCAAATCATCGTTACTATGCATTAGGGGAAAACCTCGATCGAACTCTTGATATTTTTCATCTGATGTCTTTTTTATGGTAAGTCATTTGATACTACTACTACTACTACTACTAATAATAATAATAATAATAATAATGATAGATTTATTATTATTATTATTATTATTATCATCATCATTATTATTATCATTATTATTGATTTTCCCACCAGTTGTCTTTCCTCCTTTCTTTCTCCCACCCTTTCCCTTATTTCTTCTTTCTTTCGTTCATCTGTTGATTGATGACATATAAAAAAATATATGTTTCTCTTTTTCATTCTCTTTTTAATCATTATTTTGAATTTTTTTCGCTCATAAGTCCAAACCAAAACTCTGGAATTGTCATTATTGTTAGGTGAGGAAAATGAAGTCAAAACTCACAAGGAGTTTGACGATACTACAGTTACTACTACTACTTCCTGAAATGTTCTTAGTGCTTTGACAAAACAAGTTTTCGTAGTGTATCTTGGTTAAGAAATTTTATCAAACTCCTGTACAATGTCTGCAGTCAACTTTGTTTTTCTATTGAAACAAGAAAATGAACAATCCTCACCAAAATGAAGCGTGTAAACCGATTTTTTAAAAAATCACATTCCCTTACAATGATCTGACGTCATGACTAACCGATTGGCTTGGAACTGTCTAAGTTAGATTCACAAGGCTTAGATATTAATGAAAATGTTATCATGTACATACGCAAGGACTTATTTTCTAATATATGATTTCATTCTTGAAGTAAAATACACATTTTTATATTTTTCATTTATCATATGTACACTTACGAAAGTTGCAGTCATCATCTTCGAAATAAAGGTTGGAAAGATGTTTGAACCTCCTGCAGCAAGTCTTGTTAATATTGTATTTTATTTATTATTATTTCTTCTTCTTCCACTTCTATGTGTTCTTTTTCACTTTTTTCTATTTCTCCTATCTACTGTTGGGTTTGCTAGCGACTTACTCTTGCAATCAAAGGTGGAAGCTGGAGAAGCTCTGGAACTAATGGCATAAATGATATTATCCTTAATATATATGTGCTATTGTTTACTTAAAAGACTCAACCGGTAATTGTACAGATGACTAATGGATGCATGGTCCCCAGAAAAAAAAGGCAGCACCTTCAATTTATTACAGACAAACACATTCTAACATGGTGTGGGGAAAATCAAACAGAACAACTCACAGAAAAGATCCTCTGTTTCAGAATCTGAAGCAGAATCGAAAAACGGTTATAGTTTTATCGCGAAAATGCTGATGTTTCAAAGATACAATGTCTCTCTCTTTTCATAGGGAGAACAACAAGATAATACTATTGTTGAAATTCGTCTGATAACAGGTCTGGTTAGTTACTCAATAAAAGCAATCACGTCACAAACACTGGAAAAAAGGGGTGATCACTGAGTAAGTTTCTTGTCTCACATTTTGTTGGGCAGTAATCACTAAATTTCAAAATAAAAAAACCAGCACACACAAACTAAGGATAAATCTAGTGTCAATCTACATTACAAACTGAACCCCAAACTAAAACCCAATTCAGTTGTGTAATCAAAAAACAAAAACACGATCTTCTACGCATAAAGAATGTTCGGGCTTCTAGCTCCGTTTGTACGGCCTGTATGTGTGGTACATAGACACGTAGCCAGCTGGACCGATTCAAAAACTGAAAAACTTATGTTGGCATTTTCGGTGAAGTTAGTACGGTGCAAGACCATTTATCCAGCTCGCCGAAAAGCTAAATTATCTAAAAAAATGTTTAAACTGGTTATTTTTAAATCTGTCATATTCGCAATAGTTTTTCACTCGCCTGCCTAATCTTTTTGGTTGTCTCAGATACTAAGTTTTCTTCAGATAGACATTAGTGAACTTACATTGACTTAAGAGACCCTGTTTTTGAATGGGATCACTTTGCATTTGTTGAAAACAGTTTTGTTCTTTACTTTTCTTCATTTTTTTTGTATTTCATATTCTGAACGAGTGGATTAGTAAAGATCAAAGAGACCCTGCTGCAGAATACTGATTAAGTTTTCGTTTTCTATTTTCCATCGTTTATTTCACAATAAAAGTATATACCAAGCCTTGGTCAAGAATAGGAGAAGATCCAAAATTCATGTCACTCCAGGTTCCAAGCTTACTGGATAAACAGTCCGGATCCCATAACCGATGAAGCACAAGGGAAGCTCCTAAGCCGATCTAAAAAGGTTAGCAGACGATCCAGCAGTGTACTGAGACTTCATTTAATTCACAACTTCTCAATCAATATCGAACCGGATGAATCATTCCGTACGACTTAGAAATCAGATTTCCGCCCGGTCCAAATTATAACTAACACAAATCTATGCAATCAAACGAGAATAAACAAGGCCGAACTGTATATCTCGAAGTTTTGAGCCGTCCCAAGTTTAATGCAACATGAATACAATAATTTTAGTTAACAATACCCCGCGTTAACCTGTCAAACATTCGTGAGAATCTACTGACACAGACACTATTCGAGATAAACCTTTAGTAAAACAACGGGTATTTACTTGTCTTTATTGTGTCTTTTTTCCTATAATCGTCTTCGTCCTGAATATTCGATTTAGTGTCCGTAGGCAATGCTTGATCTTCGTCTTTGACTGATGCGTTGTAAAATTCCATCATACTTAAACCAAGTCAGCCAATCAAAAAAAAAATAAAAGTTATGAAAATAGAGAATAGTGAACCAGCTCACCATCCCGTCTTATCCAATTATGGAGGGCCATCTCACGAGATGAACATTGAGTGAATTTTGCACAGCCCTCGGCAAGAACTGGTAGTGTGACCCCGAAGCTTCTTTAAAGGTTTTTCTTTTTCTTTTATCATTTTAAGTGATTTTTTTTATTGTTATTATCGTCATTTAATTTCTTTGCCTTTCTTTCTTGTCTTTTTTATTTTTTTGTAATCTCCTTTCTTGGTCCTTATTCTTTCTTATTAGTTTTTGCGACTCTTCTGTCTATTTCTACAACTTGATCACTCTGTCTGTCTCTGTCTCTGTGTTTGTCAGTCTGTCTCTGTGTTTGTCAGTCTGTCTCTTTCTTTCTACATCTCTCCCCCTCTCTCTGTCCCTTTATATATATATATATATATATATATATATATATATATATATATATATATATATTGTCCTCCCGTCTTCTCCGTCCTTCTCTTTTCTGTATTTTCCCTCTAACCAGCCCCTATCTCTCCTTTTTTCATTTAACCGTTTTTATACAATCTTCCAAAGATCTCCTTGGCGTTTTGTAATGAATATCAAGCTAGTCGACCAAATTATTAATTCCGTATTAGGTTCCATGATCACTGGGGCGGGGGCTAAATTTGTGGCCTTCAGCCATAGCTGATAACTCTAATACCTGAAATGTTTTCACGTCCTTGTCTTCATTTTTATTCTATTTTTCTTTCTTTCGCAATTGTTTCTTGATCTAATGTTTTTCTTTCCGTCTCTAACACTTCCTCTCTCTATTTCTCCTGTTTTGATTTCTTTCTTCCAAACATCTTTTTCTCCTTTTTGCCTCTTTCTTTCATATCCCCTCTCTCCATTTTCTCCCTAGTTCCATCTTCCCTTTCTCTTTCTTCCTTTGTTCATCTTTCTTTTTAAACTCCTTTTTGTTCTACGTCTTACTTTCATTTTTCCTCTCTGTCTTTTTTCATACTCCCTTCTTGCTTTTCTTTTTCTTTTTTTCATTTCGTCTGCCTTTAATTCTTTCTTCTTATCTATGTCTTTTGTTTCTCACTTCTCTTTGTCTTTTGTTTCTTACTCTTTCGGTTCTTTCTACCTTTTTTTCTGTTTTATTTCTTTTGAGTTGTTTCGATTGATGGGGTTTCCGTCTTAGTATCTTTTGATTTCCTGTCAAAAAATGTAACTCCTTCATCTTTATCTAATATTTCCCACCTTCTTTCAATTAAATCTCCACCTTTTCGTTCAAAGTTTGGTTATTTACATTCTCTCTTTCCCCATGTTTTCTATCTACCTTTGGAGTTTCCCTCTTTCTTACTTTCTTTCTTTCTTTTTTTGTCTTCATAGGCTATTCGAAACCGTCAATCAAAACTGTCACCAAAGCTGTCAACATAGGTTTCTACAGTTTTCAAGTTGGTCCAGTTGGTTATGTAGGTATGTACAAGCAAACAAATTGATAGCATCAACATAGATTGCAGGCTGAACATTTAAACAGTTACTCCATATTCTGACGACAAAAACTTTTTTTCCCTAAAATACTGCCAAATACATTTTTAAATGGGTGGGGGGTCGGTTTGCAATGAAAGATTATACGAACTTGATCCCTCATTTTTTGCTTGCTTGCTTATGGTAAAAATTCTGGCCTTTAGTCATTCATTCATTCAAACATCATCATCATCTGTCTTTTAACGTCCGTCATTGGACATAGACCTTCCCCAGGATTCGCCATACTTCTCTATCATGGGCGTTGGAGAACCAGTACTTTCTGAATTTGTCCAGTTCGTCTGCCGGCCTCGGTTGCGCATGTGACCTCGGGGGATCCATGTCGTGAGTCTTGATGTCCATCGGTTGTTTGCCATTCTTGCAAAATGGCCAGCCAACTGCCTTTTGAGATTTTTAATGGATTCTATGATGTCTCTGATTCTTGTCTTTTCCCGGATGTACTGTGCTGTCTTATGGTCTCTCCATGAGAGACTCGGCATAATTCTTGCATGTTGCATGGTTCTTAATTTGTGGATCTGTCTCTTGGGTTCCATGTTTCAGGTCCATAAGTGACTATTGAGAGGATGGATTGATTATACACCCTTCTTTTTGGGATTAATAGGATCTTCTTATTTTTGAAGGGGGGGATTGCTCTGCCAAAGTCTTGCTATCCTAGTGTGATTCTTTGCTCAATTTCTTCTTCTTTTGAAGGTCTCATGAAGATTTGTTGTCTTAGGTAAATGTAGTGATCTACTTTCTCCAGTTCCGTGTCCTCGATTTTGATCTTAGTGTTTTTTATCTCCAATGTGGTTGTTGCACATGATCTTTGTCTAGCTGAAGTTTATGAGTAGGCCGACTTTCTTGCTTTCTTCATTTAGTTCATCTATCATTAGTTGGAGGTCTTGTAGGTTCTGTGCGAAGAGGGCAATGTCGTCTGCTAATCTGAATTTGCTTAGATACTCACCATCTATTCTAATTCCTTTACTCTCCCAGTCTAGTCTTCTGGAGATCATCTCGACGCAGGCTGTGAAGAATTTGTGTAAGCTTGTATCACCTTGTCGTACTCCTTTCTGGAGCTGAAAGCTCAGTCGGTAGAGCATCAGACTTTTAGTGATTACTGCGCAGCAAAAGGCGAGACAAGGAGCTCATTCGCTGATTACCCCTTCTTCGAATGTTTTCATTGATCACCCCAACATGGCATGCTACTAAAGGAGGTTGGTGACATGATTGCTTATATTGAGTGACCAACCAGACCTCAAATCAGATGAATTTCAACTATAGAATTATCTGTTTATCCTCCCTATGAATAGAATGACATTGTATTCTTGAAACGACATCATTTTAACGATCAAACTAAAACTGTTTTTTTGATTCTTCCTCAGATCTTGAAACAGTGGATCTCGTCCGTGAGTTCTTTCTGTTTGATTCTCCCTGCATCATCAGTTAACATGTGTTGACCGGTAATAAATTGAGGGTGCTGCCTTTTTTTCTGGGGACCATGCATCGTTTAGTTATCTGTGCAATTGCAGGATAAGTCTTCCAAGTAAACAATATCGCACATAGAATTAGTAACTTAATAATTGACCACCCACTCTTCCAATGGTTTAATTGATCATTCACCGCACAATATGAGGCCAAAAGAGGTTGGTTACATAACAGTTTCTAATGATCAACTAACCATTATTTCATCTCTTACTTTTGTGCTTCTAAATTTTCATGTATTCATACAAGTTTTAATTATTTCCTTATCTTTTTTTTTCTTTTTTTTTTTTTTTTTCATATCGCCCTGAAATCGGTTTCATTCATTTTTTTTCCTTCCGTTCTTCAAATTCTGTCTCGTTCAATGACAAATTCATTCGTTTCGTGTCTCATGTGGTTGCTCTCTCAGACTCTCTATCTTTTCTTCCATCGTTTCTGCTGATTTTGCTTTCATTCATTGAACTGTATGCGCACTCATTCTTCATATTTTTACTTTCTTTCTTTTTTCATTTTTTTTCACTGTCACATCCTTTTCAATCATTTCTGTTTCATTTCCTTTCAGTTTTTACCCCGCATTTCTTCTCCTTTTACAATCTTTCATTCTCTCTTCCTCCTCTTTCTCTCTCTTTTTTCTCTCTCTCTCTTTCTGTTTATTCTTTTAACCCTCTTTCTTTTACTAATTAGCTTTCCATTTCTTTTCCCTTCTCTCTTTATTTACCCCTAACTCTTTTATCTCTCTCAATCCATTCTCCCTCCTTCCCTTAATTTCTCCAACTCTTTCCCTCTTTCATTTACATCAGCTCCCTCTTTCTGTCCCCTTTTCTACCTTTTTCCCATTTCTTTTTCAGTCATCCTTTCTAATAACTGTCTTTGTATCTCTGTTTCTCCCCCCTGTATCAGTTTCTTCCCTTCCCCCCTCTCTCTCTCCCTCTCTCCCTCTCCCCCTCTCTCTCTCTCTCTCTCTCTCTCTCTCTCTCTCTCTCTCTCTCTCTCTCTCTCTCTCTCTCTCTCTCAGACTTATTGTACTCCTACCTCATAAATCAGCCAAAGGAGAATAGACAGAAAATAAGAGGAAAAAAACAATGAGAGAGAGAGAGTGCTTCAAATTATGCACAGAATTCTCTCAATTTTCATGTCATTAATCAAAAAAAAGATCTAAATACCATTTTATTAATTCCCTTCTCATGATTAAATTCAAAGGTTATTTTCAGTTAAAGGAAAATGTTTTCTCACATAAGTCGAAATATCTTTAAAACTTATAATCGTGTCTCTGAGAGAAGATTGAACCTGAAACGGCAATTCTTGTCACTGTCACTTCACTTTCTTCCTCTTCCTGCTTTCATTAATTCTTTTCTCAGTTACCTCATTCCATCAATTAGTTTCACCCTCAATTCGCTAAAAACACCTTTAATCCCTTGTATAAAAAGGTCACCATTCACTCATTGCGCTGAATTTAAACATACAACCATCAATACATTTTTGCAAGAATACTTCTTAATTCTTTTCAGATAAAGCTTATCTATTGGAATAATTCTGAAGAATTAATAGTCATTTCGACTCTCTTAATTGCATCTACCTCTTAACTATGTAATGAACAATAGCTTTTTTCGTGGTCTTTTTTTTATCGTCTTCCCAAGTATCTCACTATTTTAGTTTTGTTATATCAGTAAATTTAACTTCATTAGCGTCACTGTTATCGGATTTATTTTGATGGTGATAGTGCTTATCATTTACGTCAACTTAGAAAAAGGTCGCGAAATTCAATTTAAGACAAGAAGAGAAAAAACAGAATGGAAAATAATCTTGCTAAAAATCACAAAATCAATCAGACGTCAGCTGGAAATGTCATCCGAAGAAAAAAGAAAAAAAACTCTATCAATTGAAACAATGATATTTTCGTATTCCAAAATATGGCTTATGAAAACGTCTTGCCAAATCCAGCCGATATCTTCTTACAAAAACTGGAATTAAGATTACAATAACCAAGGATAAAAGATTAACAAAAATAATAATATTTCATAAGATCACTTTTATATTCCAAGGAAATCAATGTTCAGAAACAAGAAACAAAAACAACGGGCAGACCAAATTCAAATTTTTGTTGTTGTCGATTATATATGCGTATTATATGTATAGATAATACTTCACTCGGCATCAAAAACCTAACAATATATAATAAAATAGTTATAAAACAACATGATTGAATAAAACTGATTGGATTATGACTGGCCTCTATGGCACACGATCGTGGACGGTTGAGGCTATGTATTGAAATTACTAAAAAAATTCATCTTTTTCAGTATTACGAGAGGAAGAGTTTTACACACACACACACACACACATGCACACACACACACACACACACACACACACACATATATATATATTGTGTCACTCACAGAGAGCTGTTTGTGTGGCTATAGACTATCCATTATCTCATCCAGTACCACAAGGTAAGATCGAAACCTTCAATCAGACCCAGAGGATGGCATCTTATCTCTGCCCCACGCAGACCTGGACAGTTAGTAAGGTTTAATTTAAGTGATATATTTACTCACAAATATATTCCCCATCCACAAGAGTGCTCTATTCCTACGTTAGAAGAGCATTGCATATATATATATATATATATATATATATATATATATATATATATATATATATGGGGTGTATTTCTGATAGCTGTTGAGAACATCCCAGGGGAAAAATAAATAAAACAAAAAATTTACAGACCATTCTCAGAGAGGGTGATCTAATCGTTTTTGCAGAATTAGACCTACAGATGTATTTACAGATGAATTAAAATCAGCTGATCTCGAAAAAGCCTTTGCCTTTCCCCTGTGATGCGTAGTTCTCAACTCATGGGTACTATGACATTTTACTACATTATTACATTGATGAGAATTCAACTCGCTATCACAGATAATGAATGGAGCACTGTACCTTCAAAATTTGAGTTCCTATAAAAAAATTCCATCCAAGATTAAATATGATCAAAATGGACTTTAATTATAACATCACCGGCGTTTTCAATGAGAAAACATCTCAAATAGAGTTTTTTTTTAAATATCTAGAAACTTCTAGATTCTCCAGAATCTGGTTGTTAGTATTAAACCCGTCAGAATAGGACTCAAAAAGCTTGAAAAAGCTTTCTTTTATCAAAAAAATCACTCCTGATGGAATTTAGTGGAGTACTGATACTAATTCTCAAGTCTGTAAACTAAACTGTATACCCAAGAGCGCTGGAACACACAAACAAACATACATACCAACACATACACGTATAAAAACGACAGAACCCATTGCTATCCTTGATGTCTACGGTTGTTCAATATCTTCCCATAACCTTGAACTACAGATTAGGCGTTCATAGCCCCATAACAAATATATCCACTCCCAAGATTTCCATTATTCCAAATTCAGAAAGGCAAAATATATAGCGTTTTTCCAGCTTCAAAGCAAACCACCGATCCCTGATAAACTGTTTCCAATATGGCTAAGAATGAATGAGTTAATAGAAATACTTGTTTGTATATGGGGTGTTGGTTAATCCACGTTTGGATCTCTAAATATCAGACTCAAAACATTCCATATTCTGAGAAAAATCGGTTCAATTTAACCAAATGTCATATGGCGATAGCATTCGCGCGCAAATAGGAATGTGTGTTTTTTTTCTTTCAGGAATACTTACGTTTTCTGAATTTTTTGTGGATCTCTTTGTGTCTCCACATACACATATGCTTGCAGGCATATATATTTACAGGGTGTGATGAAAATGTTTACTCATTCTGAACATATATCATAATCATGTTATTCATTTATATGTAATCATTGATGTTACATTTACTTTGAATAGTGAAATTAGTGCAGTCGATTTTTAAGTTATTTAGAGAAATGGTACGACCGCTCACCCGAAAAGTTCAAGATAATTCTGCATTTGGTGATAAAAGCGTATGATTTGGTACAACTATAGCCGAAGGCATTCCCCAAAAGTCTGGATAGTGAGCCATCATGAATGTACAACATGTTCCACCATTGCAGACATTTTTGAATGGCTGCCAGCGACAACTGCAAATGTCCACACCAGAATCACCTTCACCGTGGAGATATTGTTAAAGACATCCGAATAGTTCTATGGACCCTCCCTGACATGCCTACTAGATGCAGGCCGGTCCAGCTATGAACAAGTCTCATGCAAATGTTAGAAAAGTGGCGTTCGTCAGTGAAAGCACAAAAATACTGACAAACTGCACAACCTGTTGTTACTGTGGGAAGAGACATGAATAAACTTTCCTGCGATAGACCACAGCTTTTAAAAGTTATTGTAATCACATTTTGTGTCTTGAATTCTAAAATCGGAGGAAGCTTCAGGACAATTCTGAAGTTCAAAATCCAAATTTTGTATGATACAAAAATGTGCAGTTCGACATGAAGATCATCCACGCCACACTACGCTATACAACTTTATTGAATTGTGTGTTTACATGCTAGATATGGCCGCCATCTTGAATTCTCGATGACTTGAATGTATCATCCAAATGGCAGTTTCCAACTAATTATGTCCTCAATATCATATCACACCTATCGCCGATAAGAAAGTTCACCAGAAAACAGGGGTAGCAGGCAATCGAAATGTTTGTTATCGGTGACAAAAATTCGAAAATTCATGATTAAATACCCATTTTGTGAGCGCAGTTTACATCAGAAAATGCACAATTTTCCGGCTTAGGAGTCCCACAAATATATTTATATATAATATTGATTCTCTTGATGGTTAGGGAAAATATATAAATACACTTATAGTTAGTCACTCCATCACAGTACTGCATCAGTCTATCATGATTTCTTTCTTCGACCAAAGATTCATTTTCAACACATTTTCAACCTTGGGAGAAAATACATGACAAATATTTCATTTTGAAGTGTGTGCATACATGTATATGTGGGAACAATTAATAGAAGTGACACGAACAACGAGTCACGTCTGTCATTAAACTTACTGATTCCTCATCCTTAAATACAATTTTAGGTAAGCCACGTAAGTAAGCACTGTATTTACGAAAAATATCAAATAGAAATTAAATGATGTGTAGTATAAAGTAGCATACAAATACAACAGTATAATAATAATAATAATAATATTCTAGATAATTTTAAAAAAAAAACACATGTATAACACAAGTTATATATAAAAATCATTGCTGGGAGGGAGTCGTTTCATCAACATTGATAGAGTGCCATGTTAATATAAGTGTTCTGTTTTTAAATCCCCAAAACGGTTACATGGTAAACAACTGATGACTCAAGGGAAATTACACATAGTACCATAATATTAAAGTAAGTAAAAAACATAAAGGAAACACTGAAAAAAATTACATAAATTGCATTAACATATATGAACATAATATTGGGAAATAAGTGACTATTTAATGTTTAATGTTCTAAACTGTGGAGCTTTCTAAACTAATGAATATTTTTGTGCAGGTCTTTTTGTATGTCCGTTAGTTACACTACACTTTCTTTCCTTTGAGTTGAGGGGTAGTCTAAGGGTAATGCAGTGGGCATAGAGAATAGAACTAACGAAATGCGTTCGAATCGCCGTTGACGGTGATTATGTCGTCTTAAATGTCAATGGAAAACTGTTTAACACTGGTAAGTATACACGTATGAAGTAATATAGAGCGAAGGAAACGTACACACCTCCAGTCAATTCTATTTCCCTATTCTTCGCCCCATCCACCATCTCTTTCCCTTCCACTCTCTTACTCAATCTTATATATATATATATATATATATATATATATAATGCTCTTCCATAGGAATAAAGCACTCTGGTGGATGAGGAGTTTCTGCGTGAAAATGAATACATTGCTTAAAATTCAGCCTTACTCACCATCCAGTTCCGAAGTCCAGATATCGGCCCCCGGGTCCGATGTGAGGGTTTCAATTTTGCCTCGCGGTACTGGATCGGATAAAGTCTATAGCCACACTGAAGAGATGTAATACATCGAAACAGCTGTCTGTGGATGACACAATAATATATATATATATATATATATATATATATATATATATATATATATATATATATATACACACACATATATATATATATATATATATATATGTATTTATATATAAACGAGAAGGACAAATTGAACTTGAACAATCATAATTATCGGAGTTACTTTACCCAATGTTAATTCAGGTGATCAAACATTGATACATATGAACAAATATTTATAGAATTAATGAGATGCATGACCAGCTTACAGTTAATGTTAGCGGTGAATTCCGAATGTTCTAATCCAAGTGAAAGCCATGATTTTTATGCTGATTTTCTATGTCCCCTGACAGAGTGCAAAAACACAATATTCCAAACTAATAATCGTCTTTATTTGACCTTTTGTTGGCTACTATAACCGATTTGGTAGTAAAATTACCAACGTCACTACTGTTCGATGTTCACTCCGTTGTTAAAGTCAGGATTGGAATGCTGATTTTCAAGGCAGTTTATCCGTTATTGGAAGTTTCGTCCCACAAGAATTTTCGTCCATCTCTGGATGGCCCTGTGCCGAATAAAACTTGGGTCATTAATACTTCCACTAGTTTGTGGATAACGTCGTGTTTTTTTCCCACTGACACATTTGGTCGTTTTGGGGGCCATATAAAAGCTGTGATCACAAATTTAAGGCATGGTATCCTCACTTGAGAGATCTGCATGACGAAAAAAGCCCTTCTTTTCTCTCTCTCTCTCTCTCTCTCTCTCTCTCTATATATATATATATATATATATATATATATATTCATATATATATATATATATGTGCATGCCTGTGCGTACGTGCGTGTGTGTGCGTACGTCCGTGTGTGTGTGATAGCTGCAGAGACTATTCATTTGATAACATATATATATATATACATATATACACATATGTATATTAGATTTAACAGTTTCTGTCTGACAGAATGTATTAATTGCAGAGACAATTTATATGGAAACATATTTCGTTGGGCACCGAGTAGCAAATCGAACAGTCAACCTCGTAGATGATTAAAGAAAATGAGCAACAGTCAGTAAAACACAGTGTTGAACAGAATATGTTTCCAAATGTATTATCTCTATAATCATCTCTCGCACACTCATGCACACGCACACGCACACACACACATACATACACACATGAATATATATATATAAATGAATGGCTTAGATTTGCTAACAAAAATTTTGGAAGGTTTTCCATGAGAATGGGATCATCAGATGATGTAGCATTGTACACGAAATAACCATCACACCTGTGCAACGGTGTTTTAAGGTAGTACAAATATATATATATATATATATATATATATATATATATATATATATATATATATATATATATATATGTATGTATGTATGTATGTATGTATGTATATAGTTACCTTCTTGTCACCTATCAAGTTCACTCACAAGAAAGAGATCGACGTAATTCTTTCTGCTTGAATATGTCGTCTAATTTTGTCTTGATCATTCATAGAGAGATTTAAAAGTGACAAAAATCCTGCCTGAAAAGTATAGCAAGTGAATATTACCACAATCTGAATCCCCACTTTCACTCATTTTCCTCCGGAATCTGTGATTGTTGGAATGCATTCCAACAACGTAGTTCCAAAATATTGGTTTGAATGAAGAAAAGATTACAAATTAGACAACCAGCTTGAAACAAAGCTTCTTGGTTGCCAACCTTTTTCTGCGTGAAAGGAATGTGGACAAGAAATATCTGTTCATTTTCAAGACAGTTAAGAGGTCAAAAGACAATATGGTTTACCGTAGGTCCTAAAAAAACCTGATAACATCAGCAGCACAAGTGGTAAGCAGAGAACTTTCATACCTAACTCTTGAATATATCAGATTCGTGCAAAAGTTACAATGGATATCATATCAAATAATATTTATGTTGCTTTTTATCGCAACTCCCAAATTGTCATATCATCGCTAACAAGAGGTGCAGATTAGGAATAAGAATAAGTCTCATAGAGGGAGAGAAAGAAAAAGAGGGAGGAAGAGAGAAGGGTCATTTTCCGTCGTGGTCATTCTTCAAATGAGGTTAGCATGCCTTAAATTTGAGATCATGGTTTTTCTATGGCTGCGAAAACAACTGAATATTTCAGTGGGAAAACACCACTAACCTATCCACAAAGCCAATTCTGGAGATATTCATGAGCTAGGATTTTTTTGTCCCAGGGATGTCCGGAGATGGAAGAAATTTATTGTTGCACTAAACTGTCAATCATGGAAAGAATGTTTGCCTTGAAAATCAGCAATCTAAATCATAACTTTGACATCGGAGTCATGTGATGTTCGAAAACACCACAAATTTCACCTTCAAATCGGACATAATAAATAACAAAAGGTTGAATAAAGGCAATTATTGATTTGAAACATTGTGTTTTTGTACTTCTCCAGGGGGACTTGGTTAATCAGCATTGAAAATGACGGATTTTACTTCAGTTCGAACACCCAGAATACGCCATCGACGTAGGCTCTTAGCTAACCATGTGTCTGATTGATTCTTGAGATATTTGTTCGTATGCACAGGACCTGAGTCAACATTGATGAGAGCACCTTAATAATTGTGGTTGTTCAAGTGCTTCTTTTCCCATGGTTCAGTGTTCAAATATTCATAGGATCTTTCGTGAGTATCCGTGTGTATGAATATTATACTAGCTCTACTCTATCGAGCACTTTTTCTATAAAAAGTACCCACTACTTACGATGCATATAAATATATAGATATTATTGTGTCATCCCCAGACAGCTGTTTCAATGTATTACATCTCTTCAGTGTGGTTATAGGCTTTCAATTATATATATATATATATATATATATATATATATATATATATATATATATATGTATATATATATATATATATATATATATATATATATATATAGTTATCTGTCGAAATATGTTTGATCGTAGAGATTCATGTTTATGAGTAAATAAAGTGCACTGACAAGGTCAGAGTTTATGATGGAACACAGATATTTGTTGTTTAAGATAAAAATTTTTATTATCAGGCTACGAACGTATCGATGAATTTTGTAAACAAATGTATTTCAGATATTTTCCTGATTTATCTTGGGTCATGTTCAATACAAAAGTATGAATCGATAGTTTAGATTGATAATCTATTAAGTTGAGTAATGTAATTGTAATTTTTAGTATAGATTCAAGTTTTCACTGACCTCTCAAAATCCACTTCATATTAGAAACCGTTAACCAAACTGTCAACATAGCTCTCTTAAGTTTTGAATGTAGTCTAGTCGGTTGGCTGGCTATTTATGTACACATACCGACCATGCTGATCGAACCACATGTCAGAAAATTAGGATGTCTTCTCATTATGTCTTCAAAACGCTTTTCTGTTCCGTTTTTTTTCTTGTTTTTTTTTTTTAAATCCAACCTAAATACATTTTTAGTGGTTGGATTCAATTTGCAATGAATATAATGCTAAATCGGTCCCTTAGTTTGTGTTCCATAGCCTTCAGTCTTGTTTCTTGAAATTTCAGTTCTTTTTAATGTGCACTGGTTACCAAAAGGCAGAGAAGTAACGTATTCATCATATCAATGTCTCTTTCCCAATTTTTTATTTATAGTCCACAATATGGCATGCTGCCAAAAGACGTTGGTGATGTGACAGTCTCTATTGATTGACTAACCTGACCGATTTTCTCTTTTATTTTTGGGATTTTAATTACGGCAGAACCAATAGCTTGGTACCACAAGTAATCTTCAAGAAAGAAGTTATAAATCAACTTCTATAATCCTTATTCATGTATATTCTACAAATGATTGTTGTCGCTTTTATCAAATGCTTTTTGCTATATAACTGTCCCATATCTTAGAAACCATTTAGTAAAGAAGGATGCAGTTTTCAACACCCTATCACATGTGCTTTGAAAATTCATTTAGATTTTTAGAGATAATCTGACCAAGTCTGGTCCGATCTGATCATGCCAAACCTATTCATCACGCTTTATAACTCGCGAACTAATGAAGATAGAAACATTGGGTTTTCACCAATCGATAACCCATTATCTCAAGTGGGATAGCTTTTAGTAGCTGGAGAATTATGTCGGTTTTTCTAAAGTAAATAATTCCAGATAATCCTTGCTTATACTAATGTGAATTACTCAATCTAATCATAGAATACAAACATACGTCATTTTACATCCGTCTAGGCAAGGATTACCTCATTTTTAGTGTGTTTGTACTTCCTTATTTGGTTTTAAAAATGATTCAAAAAGACAGTTCAGAATGATCAATATAGGAATTTTAGGAATCTTTATTTATGCATCCGGATTCATTTATGTAATCAAAACTGTATTCATGTACTGTAAACCATGTAACTCTAATATTGATTCTATTAACTATTTTTAATTCTAAAACCAAAAGAATTGATGTGCTCAGACTTTTGACACAATGTTTAATCATTTAAACATTCTTCCCGTTTCAAATCGTTTCTCTGAAGCTTGATTTCCATTCATTTCTTTTGCTCTTTCCCATCGTATATCTAATATACTTATCTTTTCTTATAAGCCCTTGTTCTCATTCTGCTATGGCTTTTTCCTTCTTTTTTTTTTTGTTTTCTTTCTTTGAGATTTTCCTGTTTCCCCTTACTTCCATTTAGTTCATCTTTTCTTTCTATGAGATATCCTTCTCCCAGTAAGTTCCATTTGTTTGTTTTTTGGGGGTTTTTTTCCCCGTGGCCACTCTTCTTTTTCCCTCTTTTTTTCCCTTGATATTTTCTTTATCCTAGCCAGATATTTTTTCTCCTTGTGACATTTCCTTTCTTTGTTTAAAATCTTTTACTTCGTTCAATCCTATTTTACTTTCTCGTTTTGTTATTGTTATTCTTTCCATCAAATCGTTTCTTTTCATCCATTGCTCCTTCCTTCGTTTCTTTTTTTTTTGTTTTGTTTGTTTTACGGTTTCACCATTATCCTTTGTAATTGACGTGCGCTCAAAACAAGAATTTTTATTGTTTTAACAATTTTCCTCTCTTCATTCATCACGCAATTGTTTCATCCTAAAATATGATTCTTCTCCCTTTTCTTCGAATACTTCCATCTTTCATACCTTGCGTTTTCTTCACCTCTACAACGCTAATCAAATCACCGTAGTCCCAGAAACAGCCCGACCAACAAGCCAAGTGGGCAATAGATTCTCCTATCTTCGCTAGAGTCCAAGCAACCACGAAACGCTTTTAAGGTTTTCAAACAAGAATATTTGTATGATTACACCCCTGGGCTCAATCTAAAAAAAGATTTTATTTTGGGGCTTGAGGAGTCCTTTATCGTCATTTTGGGCCCTCAATGCTAAAATCTTGTCCTGGTATTCCTTAGATATCTTAAAATAAAATATCTATTTTTTTCCAGATTATCCGTCCTCCTATAAGTGTGGGCTACGGTGATTCATTTATACTAGGTACGAATGTTTTATATTATATCTATATAAGTCACTTTCAATCATATGAACAAAGTATCAGACTTCTCGTCCACAAAAGTAACTTTCTAAACATATTAAATATCACCTATTAATTCAGACCTCTGCCCTCCGGTCCTCCTCGCTGTACATAAACATAATCGGCATCTCAAAGTGGAAAATCACTCTCAGCTAACACGTCATGAGGAGGTGGACAGTTTTAGTCATACAATGTCTAGCAATAAGCATTTCTTCACTCTTATCGAAATTATCGTTCCATCATCTGATGCTACCATTAATAATGAATAGGAATGAGAGAGTCTTTGATAGGACCTGATCTGACTTTCCAGTAATTGACACCAAGTAAGATGACCTCTGACATACGCTGTGACGTTATCATTAATAATTCTCTCTGAAAATCCTTTGACAAAATAGGCATAATCTTTGGAAAGAGCGTCACATGATACAGCTTTCAGAAAGACAAAATTGGATACATAGGCCGCGTAGTCATATGTGTAATGTCCAGTATTGTAACGTTATATCGAAACAGATATATGTGTACTTATGCATAATGTATAGAATGGAAAAGAGACTGCATGGGCTGGATAATATTTTTATGATTTATATTTTACGTGATGCGGTACGTTTGATTTTTTTAGTTCAAATTCACGTCATATTGAAATGCAAGGTTTAAATATATATATATATATATATATATATATATATGTATATACATATATATATATATATATATATATATATATATATATATATATATATATGTATGTATGTATGTATGTGTGTGTGTGTGTGTGTATGTATATATATATATATATGATTTTTATTTTTCAAAAATGTTTTGGAAGTTTCGCTGTTATCAATATATATATATATATATGTCTATATACTTGATTGATGTATATATATATATATATATATATATATATATATATACATATATATATATATATATATATATATTTAATATATATATGTCTATATACTTGATTGATATATATATATATATATATATATATATATATATACATATATATATATATATATATATATATACATATATATATATATATATATATATATATATATATATATATATATATATATATATTTAATATATATATGTCAATATACTTGATATATATATAATGAAATCGAAAAAGTGAACACACATTGCTATATAGAAGATATACCAAACTAGTAAGGTATTTGAATTGCCTGCTCAAATACTCAACGCCTCCCCTGCAATCTTGGACAATCAAAACACTTTTTGTGCTTGCTTTATAATTTATGAGCATTACTTTTTTATGGGCAAGTATTTATTCATATTGAAGAAGATGATTAAATGCATACTTTGTCATGTTGGTTGCAAAATTTGTTGTTACTTCCATTTTAATCCTAAAAAAAACTGAACACAGAGTATTTAGACTAAGAGTCTCGTAACAAAAGTCACCACGTACGTTACAAATAAAAGTCATAGGTTGAAACTTTTTTCATTTAAAACTACCACTTATTTCATTATGGTTGAAAAATTCCATCGTATCAAAGTAATTATGAAAAGGATGACCGAATCTGACAGACCAGGCCTTTTAAAAAAAAAAAAATAAAAAAGCATTCGGTTGGGCCATATTTGGATTTTGAAGCATTTTCTCTCTGCTGCAGCAATATCATGCAATTCTCTTGCGTGCTAACAATATAACGATGCTTTTTTGGTCACTTTTGTGTATCTGAGGCCTTAGACGTCTCCAAATATACAGAAACTGTGCGTTCTACACACTGTCTGGTGGTCATAAAATTGACTACAATTAGGAGAAAGAGAGACTCAAATCACTCAATCAATGAATTTCTTCAATTCACTCACTAACTAAATGACCCCCATTCCTTCAAGCCACTCACAAGGTGTGTCTTTGACACATGAAAGTAGTAATGTAGAATTAGTTATCTCGAAAAAAAATCATTTAATTATAACCCTGATATTGCTCTGTTGTTTTCAACTATACTAATCCATTATACCTTTTAGATTATAACAGGACTCCAAAGCAATAGAGAATTATACAAACATACCAATTTACATTTTTGGCTTTGAACCGTTCAGCTCTGCGTAAGGCAGAGGTAAATGCCAGCCTCTGAAGCGAAGATTTCGATCCTACCTCGTGGTACTGGATGGGATAATGGATCGTCTGTAGCCACACTGATGAGTTGTCATTCTGTGAAAAAGCTGTCTGTGGATGACTCAATTATTTAATCATATATATATATATATATATATATATATATATATATGTGTGTGTGTGTGTGTGTGTGTGTGTGTACCAATCGGTTAATCTCACGCTTAATCTGTTGCCATTCCACATATCCCCCTTTGACGCTAAATTATTTATATGATACGCTTCACTATAGTCCTCTTTGATCCATGTTGATATTTATTCTACCTCTTATAGGTATCCCTAGCATCTCCCTCTCTCTCTCTCTCTCTCTCTCTCTCTCTCTCTCTCTCTCACTCTATTAACATGATTTTAAATCTGTTCTTAGCTCGTTTTCTTTTTAATTTCGATGTTTTGCATCTGTCTGTAATGGTTGGTATTATGCATTACTTGTATACTTCACGCTTCAATTGCATTGGTAAGATTCTCTTCATCGTGGGTCTATTCAAGCTAAATGCTTGTTATGTGCCTAAACTGTTTATTTCGTGTAGCGTAAAAAACACAAAAACATAGCAGTACTAACATACGAACAGACAGGGGAAAGATGAGAGGCAAACATTTCTATCCGCCCATCTCACTTGCCTTACCTATAGAGGATAGAGGAGTCGCCAGCCGAGATCTCTTTCGCTCGGGTTGGAATCCACAACTATCTTTCTGAGAATACTTTTAAAATTATTTAAACAAAAAGCCACACCTCCATTGGCTCTGTGAGGTTTTGGGTTATATACTTCCAGCTCGAAAATTTTCCTTCTCATACAAGAAAATCTATACATTATTAGACACATCAGGGAATGTCAGAACATAATATCTAGAACAAAGCCTTAATTATGATAACAGACAATAGCCCTTTCAAAGGTCAATCGGGATCAGGTATTCCCTCGAGTCTCGGCTGTGATCTTTGTGTGGGATAGCATTGTCTGCATTCAGCCCCGTGATAATTGAACCAGGCAAAAAAAACTAATGAATTTTACTGAATCAATTCTATGTCCCTTCCCCGTCTCCCTTCTGCCATGTCTCAATATAACCCCTCCCGAACCTTTGCCCTGGAGAGACTGACATATATAAACTCTCCGGTGTGGTTCCAAAGCCATTCCAGATTAACGGATGCCACATTTTGTCCATGATAAGAATTTTAGAGAATCAAACAATATTAATCTTTTGTTTAGATATTACTCGTTGTTATCGCTCGCCGGAAAAGACTCCATCATTTGAATTTATCTGAAAACAGCTGAATAAGGACCGAAACGCGATAAAAGGAAACGGGATCATTTCCATTTCTAAAGTCTTTGACATGTCAAGAAATCTTTGCTTTTTGTTTCATTAATTCCAGTTGCAAATGAAGGTTGAATCGACATCTGCTGCACAGAGAAATGTTGCCTTTTATTTCAAAGAAAGACGGCATACATTAGACGAATACAAACGCATTACAACTTGAAGTTATGAATAAAACTCAGTCTTCTGCGGAAGCACCTGTGAAAATGTCTTTTATTCATTATCTCTTTTCTTTAACATCTATTTGAAAATACTGCATGTATGCAGTTTTTTGAAGGGGTGTCAACTTCAAAACTTCAAATCAATTATGTAATTTAATTCAGTGGCCTATTTCGCCGCGAGTTCGAGCATGATTTGGTTGTTTAACATCGGCTTAGAATATCTTTGCTTTGAAGCACACCTTAGATATCCATAGCCATTCCTAAAGAGTAGCTACAAATATACATATTTTCTCTACTTGAAAAAGTGAATACATTCATCATATCTGCTCATGTTCAATCATCCCAAAATTTAAGATATATGTAAGGAAATTTTAAATAATAATGTGCTGACATAGTTTTTTTCGTTGTAGAATATAAAAAAAAACAAAAACTGGGATGTACCCCAGTTAACTATCAAATACTTAGATATATGAAGACTCGGAGCCCTTTCCGCTCCAAAAAGGGATAAGACGGAGTAATTCTAGCTCACCCAAACACCTCACTGCCTGCATCGAGATGATCTTCTGAAACCTGGGCTGGGGGGATGGAGGAATCAAAGTAGACCGTGAGTATCTGAGCAACCTCAGATTTGCAGCTGACATTCCCCTTTTCACTGAGAACCTATGCGATCCCCAGCGAATGCTAAATTAACTGAATAAAGAGAGCAAGAAAATCAGCCTGCACATGAATTTCAGCAAGACAAAGATCATGTGTAACAACCACGTCGGTTTAAGAACACTAAATGAGAACCATGCAATCTGCACTTAAGAGAATTATGCTCAACCTCACATGGGGAGACTACAAGACAGCACAACACATATTGGAGAAGAGAGTCAGGGACATCAAAGAATCCATTAAAAAAAAACTCAAATGGCAATGGGCTGACCATGTTGCAAAAATGACAGATAACTAATGGACATTGCAACGTATGACATTGACCCCCAGAGATCACATGTGCAACCAAGGACGGCAACAAATAAAATCGAATTCAAATTCAGAAAGAAGCTGCCTAAATTCATTTGCGAAAGGTATGAATCAACCATCTCAGGTCTGGGTAAAAAGCTGTTTGGCCTCGTAAAGCAGTCCAAATGAGAAGCACTGCAAAAATGATTCACACCTAGGTTGGTGTACTAACCTCAGCACCAATACAGATTTTCAACCTACACACGGATTGGATGAGAAATGTAGTTATGGCAGCATAATGTTCTTGCCTTCCATCAACCTACTGTGGTATGATAGCAGCAAGACATTATTGTCAAGAAATCCGGTGATAGTGATTTTATTCTGTTCCCAAAGCTATTAGTGATAAGTGAATAGTATATAGCCGTGTCCGTTTTGTCGGGAGGCACATCCTAATATCACTTATGTCAATTAATAATGTTATAAGGATCTTACAACTACCAACATCAATCTTTACAGTAGTGTTTGCTCTTTTATAAACCTAAAAGTCAGATCTGTTGATAGGGAGATTTGCTTGTAGCGATTTGCAGGTATCTTAAGATGCTCCTGAGATAAAACTTATGCGATGTTTTTTTCTTTTTCAATGCATACAAAGAAAACTGCTTTCCAGGCGAGGCGAATAACACTCCCCTGACAACAGTTTTGTGCAATCAATATTTTTTTCACACACTGAGTTGTGTACAATTCGGATTTATTTGGAGATAGAAGCTCAGTGAAATAGACATGAGCAAGTATTCATCATCATCATCATCATCATCATCATCATCATCATCATCATCATCATCATTATCATCATCTTCATTATCATCATCAGTCTTTTAACGTCCGTCGTTGGACATAGACCTTCCCCAGGATTCGCCACACTTCTTTATCATGGGCGTCACTGAGCCAGCATTTACTGAATTTGTCTAGCTTGTCTCTCCAACTAATATTCTGCAGGCCTCGGTTCTGCATGTGACATCGGGGATCCATGTCGTGAGTCACAATGTCCATCGGTTGACCACCATTCGTGCAACATGGCCAGCCCATGGACATTTGAGATTTTTAATGGATTCTATGTTGTCTCTGACTCTTGTCTTTTCCCAGATGCACTGTGAGGTCTTGTGGTCTCTCCATGTGACGCATAATTATCTGATGTGCACATTGCAGAGTTCTCAATTTGCAGATCTATCGAGAACTATATAACGTGCACATGAGAGAGCAAGTATTAGACATGATAAAAAAAGAAGGCTAATTGAGAGTGTCACATAGTGCGAAAAGCAAAGATTCGGAACGACAGAATATATTGGGAGACATATTATGGCGCACGTGTATTACATTCAGTTCATGGAATCTTTGTTATGATATTCACGTTTACGTATGTGCTCTCTTTCGGTTTAACTGTCTTTATACCGGTACACAGGTGTTGACTAATGCATTTTGCTGCGTGTATATAAAATTCAGCGCATAAGGATGATTACTCTGCACACAAACCATTTCAAATTTTACTGATAGCTAACTAATTTCTCAATATTGATTAATTAAGCGGCATTTAAAATGCACATATACTTCAAGCACAGGAATACAATTTGAAGAACATCATTTTTTTTTTTGCGCACACTGACACTAAAAATTAGAGGAAACATTGGGCAGCTAAGTTCGCCGGCAGAGGTAACCGTATTCACTAATGTTTGTCTACACAATATTTCTAAAAGTTCTCTATAAATTTCAATAACATTCTGTCGACGACATATCATAGCATAAGTCAGGGAAAAGCGTTAAATTTAAGTTTCAATATTTTTTTTTATGTATAAGGGAAATCGTCTGAATTATGGAAAATCAAAACTCACATGAATCCCCCTATATCATAGCTATATATGAATTGATAACTATTCAGTTTTTATTCGGTCAGTGCAAAAAATGTGGTTTCTCACCATCAACTTTGAAACAGTATATCTCAGCTTAGAATTGAAAGCTACTAATCTAAATAAGAACTCTCAGAATCAACACACTTTTGCCAACTACAAACAAGTTCATTTATTCTGGAAGCATTGGATTCTGGGGTCCTAAAACCAATGAATCCAAAAGCTACCACTTGATTGCTGAAGATATTCCTTTACAGGACGCAGTAAAAATGCTCTAAAAATAAGTAGTCGACCAAAGAGAGGTCTCCTGAGTAAGATGTATGAGGTTATGTTTCGTAGCGCAGTACATTCAATTTCTAGATGGTCATTTGCGTGACGTAATGTTTCCTGCTCTCCATTCAGGATCATTTGCGTGACATATCTAGATCATTTTTCTTCCCCAATCACGTACAAATGTTGAATGACTCTGCAATGGTTAACATCAAGTTATTCTGTAATTTTTCGAGTTGTTCTGCATGAATCTGCCACAATAATGGGCTCAATTGAATATTGTCAATCATGGAAGGACATCCACAATCTTTTTTCATCTTCGAGGCTTCAATCTCCATTTTGAAAAGTTTAGAATCAATGTTGATCTGTAAGTTTGTTGAAAGTTCCTTCACCAAATATTTGGTTGGGATTATAAGCAGTCTCAGCTGATATAATTAACTCTTTTCATCTTTGATTTGCCAGCTTCGAATAAGCCAGAATATATCGTTGAAAAAAACGTTCAGCTTAAATAGATAGAACGAAATTCGCTCTGAAAACGGTGTGTACCATGAATATGATTAGATAATACTTTATTCAAAAATAAACATAGAATGTTTAAATTATAAAAATCCACATTTATTTTAGCACCAATCTAATAATTATATTTTCTGAGCTCCAAAACGATTACTAGATGCAACGGTAAAACATGAAGAACACTAGCAGATACGTTAGTGACTGAGACAAAATGATCAAAGTATGTCTGTATTTTCTCTTGAATGGTGTTGGTATTTCATTTCACAATCTTTCATAATACTTGTTAGATCCGAGAACGTAACGATCGAAACACTGCGATCAAAATAACAAAGGTGTGGTTAGTGCTTTGTATAATTTTTAAAAAAATAAGGGCAATACTTAATTTCAGAAAACCAGACAAAACTTACTAGGTCGGCAACATATTGACCGAAACATCACGAAAATTTTACGTAATTTCATTCATTGAGGTACAATGTTGGATATTTGAGATTTCTTTGCCTCATATAAACACTGATTTTCATAATGCTATGAGAATTTGTTCATTAAATGCAGCACTTACTTAATTTTCAGATTTTGTCGGAGTCCATCTCCTTCAAGCTTTTTCTTTTGAGAAAGCTACTGAATTTGACGTTCATGAAAAATGATAGAATTTGTCAATGTTTGAGAAACGAATCTGCAAAAACGGAACCTACACGTAGAAACTCAAGTAAGTCAACCATGTTATTTCGATTCCAATGTATATTAATTTAGAAAAGCTTCAAATTTCAAAGGACCCTATGTTTTGAAGTTTGAAGTTTGATTAGAATTAAAAGTTACCAATCTAAATAAGAACTTCCAGAGTCTACACAGTTCTGCCAACTAAGAACAAGTTTATTTATATTCTCAAAGCATAGAATTCCTAGGTCCTGGAAACAACGAATTCGACAGTGTTTTGAACTACCACTTGGTAGCTGAAGACCTACCTAACCGCCGGCCCGTTTGCTTTGGAAGTAAGTATCATAAATCCTGTTTTCACCCCGGATCGAAAACAAACCATCAGCTCCCATGGGAAATACACAACTATCTTGGTAACAACCAAGGCTCTAGTACAAGACTAATTTTGTAGCAGGTATCGATTAATGTAGTCTTTGTTGCGATCCTGCTCACTAGCCTCTTTGACAAGTACACTAAATATCAATTAACAGCAGATTTGGAGGTCCAGAAGTTGTAGTATTATGAATATTTACTTACGCTTGGCTTAGCAAAAGACCAAAAGATGGAAATAAGAATGTGAAGATTGTGTTATGCCAATCTCCCGAATTAGGAGGGCCTGCCTGCATATAATCAACATTCGAGCTGCGTTCAAACACCGATTACTGGTTCTCGTGGGAAATTTACAACTATCTCAGTCTCGAACCAGACCCTTATCTACATAGTAGCCATAGATATTTATTGTGAAAAAATAGCATCAGAACAATTACAGAAGAATGAAATCCCAGTGGGTATCGAACGAATTAGAATTGACCTGTGTGATGAGTACATAAATATCGCAATATAACAGATAAAAAAGTGTAAGAACAATGGTTGTATTTCTAATGTCCGCTTCAGTATGCTTACAGATTTATCAAATGTCTTTCGACTGAACTGCGTTCAGTTTTTATCAGTTCGTGTTTATCGTGTTACGGATGATTGTTGAGTTCATATTTTGGTTGTATTTGACCCCAGTTTATATTTTCGGTGTTTTCTTCATTAAATTGACACCTTTTGAATTGTAAACAACTTGAGGATGAACGGTATATGTATGACATTTCCAACGAATAAAACTATAAAAATTTGCAATAGAATAAATTCAAAATTCTCAAGGAGAGTGAAATACGTACACAAATGGGAATAAGGTAGGATAAAATGGTGCTCAGACGATTCGTTGGTGAAATAGTTGCTGGTAAATTGGTGTCCAGTCCATTGGTTGTCGGTCAATATGGCCTGAAATAGATAAGACGAAAAGACATTTCGTCTTCATTGCCTGTTATGGCATTTCAAGGAGCCGTCTCTTCTGTTCATGGGTAGGATTCTTGAATTAATATCAAGTAGAGGGACTAAATTGAGGTCTGTTGAAATGGTATAAGAACAGGTATAAGTATTGTTTCAATATACGTTTGACTGGGAAAACATAGGAACCAGAATAGATGACGAATACCTGAACAACCTCAGATTTGCAGAACAAATTGTTTTTTTTTTTGGCAGAAAACCTCAACGACCTCTGACTAATACTTGATGAATTGATTGAAGAAAGCAAGAAAGCATTTACTTGAACTTCAACAAAACAAAGATCATGTGCAAAGAACGTGTGGAAAATAAAAGGACAACGACCAAAAACGAGAACACGAGAATTGACGAATTAGACCAATACATCTTCTTGACATCCTCAAAAGAAAAACAAAACAAACGACGAAGAATCATTCGAAGATGCCAAGCCTTCGGTAGGGCAAGCTCAATGTTCATGCACATGAGAGAAGCATGCTCAAATTTCGTAGGCAGACCACAAGACAGCAAAGTATATGAGGGGAAAAACAGGGGTCTGAAATATCATAGAAACCATTAGATAACTCAAATGGTAATGAGCTGGTCATCTTGCAAGAATGAATGACAACCAACGGACATCATGACCCACAACATGGATCCCAGAGATCATATGCGGAAATGAGGCCGACAGAATACAAGATAGCGAGACAAACAGGGCTGGTTCAGAAATATTAGCTTCGTGACATTGGGAAGGTCTACCTCAAACAACAGATGATGATGATGATGATGATGATGAAAAAATTATCAGAATAGTGTTTTTCAAATAATATCATATGTTTTAATGACATCACATCTTTTAATCCAACCAAACCTCTCCTTACCTCCTATTCTTGCTGTTTAATATAACCGGGATTGACCGATAAACCCACCGACAGACCAACTGGTCAACCTAAAAGTGTCCAATTGAAATATGCGGTTACATCTGAAAAAAAGTTGTGAGCCGGTGTGAAAAATGTGATAGAAAAATATGATACTTCCACATAATCTTGATTTTTTTTATATTGCTATATCGAATGTCTTCAACTTCAGATTTGGACACTTTCCTTCTTGATATATTGACCTCATGGCAGCGACGAATTGACTAGATAGCTATAAAGTCATTTAGATAAAACTCTTATCGTGCTCAGATCATACATTTTTTGCATCTCATTGTCGATTACTACAATCTAGTCTTTAGGACCACTAATATTGTGAATTTTTCGAGGCTCATTGGGTTCTCCACTTTGATGCAGTTGAACCAAGCATAGCTAGGTTCAGTGAATACCTATTTAATCAGTTCTACATAAATCAGTGGTTCGAGATCTAGTTGCCGCATTTCAGTATTGTAAGGCGTTCGAATCACTATGAGCTACATTTTTGGTTATGTCAGACTAAACTGAATTGCCAATGCGAGCACAGTACCTCGGTTAAAAAGCTAGTTATTCAGTTTTGTCTTTTGAAGAAAGAAGATTTTTGTTTATGTAAATTAGGTAATCAGATAGAACCGATTAAACCAGCAGCATTTACCACTATAAATACACAATACTGTTACTATTACTCGCTGTCCTCTAAGCCATGAGCTGAACATAGAGATTATTGCATTAACAAATGCAATTGTATTGAGTTCACAACTCACTGGGTACCTTGGATTTTCAATCATGTTTCAGACCAAGCTAAACTTGAAGTAAAAATGCTTGAAGTAAAATGCCTGTACCTCAGTCGACCATTACAACTGTGTCAAGTTCATAGCTCCCTAAATGCCGTGCATTTTTGGCCATACTGAACTGAAATAATTGGATGGCTATAAAGAACATAGGCCTTCATTGAGTCAATGTGCAAATATTACAGATGTTATTCAATTCCTCCATACGTCATTGTAAGACAGGAAGAATAAAGCAATTTGCTATACAGTACACTTTCATTGAACAAGTATTTGTTGTGAGAAAAAACAAAAAAATGCAACTGTTTTCAAAAACTAATTTTTGTCACACTCCAATGAATATGGCAGGCAGCTTTGGCACTCGTTAAAGGTTTGTTGGAACCTTTTTTCAAACGTTGAAAATCCGAGATGACACAGTTACTGGAATTTTAAAAAATGACTTTCAAACCCTATCAGTAATGAGGTAACACAATGTGATAGCTAACCAGACACATTGATTTCGTCATATAATTACCATGATTCAAACTACAAAAGTTTCTATTCGTTCATGCAAACAGTCAGAACAGTATAAACAGACTAAAATACGACTCATGAACAAAATCATTTTCATACTTTCCAAACACATTTTTCTCTGAGAATATGAACAAGGTTAAAACAGCAATGCAATGATCAAAATATGAGCTCAGGTAAAAAATAAATCGATGTAAAAAATGAGCGAATGAACTCAGGTGAAATTCAATTCCAGAAATAAGTGTTATCAGAATATGGACATATTCATGACCCCCGCACCCACCCAAAAAAGGGTTATCACAATATAAGCTCAGGTAAAAAATTAACTTCCAAAGATATACGTCATCAGTATATATGATTAGATGAAAAATCAACGAGAACAATGTTAGTAGGATATGGGGCTAGGTAACAATATAAATTCCATAGATGAGCTTTATTTTTTTTTTCAAGTTGATTTTCCACCTGAACTGATACTGTGATAACACTATTTTTGGAAATTGTATTTCATACCTGAGCTAATATTCTGAAGGCTTTTTTTTTAACTTGTAGTTCAACCAGACGAATTTTCACTTTCATTTTTCACCTGAAGTCATATTCTTTTGACAATTTCTTTTGTTGAGAACAACTTCCAAAAATAATGCCATTACAATATCAGGTGAAGAACAACAACTTTCAAATAAGTTAAAACGATATAAGCCCCTCCCCACCAAAGATCCAATTTCCCCCAAAAGAATCGAAATATGAGCGAGTCCAGGTAAAAAAAAACAACTTCCAAAAACGTGCAAAAAGTATCATAACAATATGGAGTTAGGTAAAAAAAAAAAAAATGACTTCCAAAAAAATGTTATCAGGATATGAGATCAGGAAGAAAATAACTCCCGAAGAAATGTGTCAAAAATATATAGGTGAAAAATCAACGAAAACAATGTTATCAGGATATGAGGTTTGGTAACAATTGGAATTCCTAAAATGTGCTTCATTTCTTTTTTATTTTTGACCTGAACTCATATTGTGATAACACTTTGTTTGAAAATTGATTTTTTTACCTAACACCATTTTGTTATCACAGTTTTCTTCGGGAAATTATTTCTTTCTTGAGCTGATATTCCGAAAGGACTTTTTTGG
The DNA here is from genome assembly GCA_963457665.1 of Thysanoteuthis rhombus. NCBI lineage: Eukaryota > Metazoa > Mollusca > Cephalopoda > Oegopsida > Thysanoteuthidae > Thysanoteuthis > Thysanoteuthis major. Next base: position 27,504,423 of record OY735199.1, on the reverse strand, counting down.
AACTAAAAGTTTTACCAGACAAATTTCCACTTTCAATTTTCTACTCGACGTCTTATCCCTCTGACGCTATTTTTGGTTAAAAAAAAGTGCCATAACAATATCAGGTGAAAAATAATCAACTTACCATAAAGTGTTATCAAAATATGTGCTCAGGTGAAAGAAAAAAATACTATTTTCAAAAATTTAATCAGAATATGAGTTTAGGTGATTAACCAACCTCGAAAAATGTATCATAAAAATATATTGGTAAGTGAAAAATAAAATTAATAATTGCCCCCAAAATGTATGAGTTCGGGTAAAAAATGACACCCAAAAGGTGTTGTCATAATAGGAAAATGATATGAATATCCTTGAAAAAGTGTTATAACAATATACTTGATCCTCCTAAAAAAATTTTATCAGATTATTCTGATTATATGATTACTTTTTAATAGAATACTGTGTTACCTGATAACGTAATAATATTCTTTTTTGATATAATAACCTTGACCATAAAATCAGGGTCCAGTTCCGTATTGTAAAAGTGACCCCCAACTGAAAAATGTGTGACGAGGAGAAAATCACCCGGATTTATTCATTTATCTACGTTGGAGCATCCCAAAGATTCTCCGTACCATATGGTATGTTACGGTGACACATATACGAGTCCACACACAGAAAAACTATCATTATTATAAAGACAGGTCTGTTTAGTCACTCAGTTGAAACTGCCTTGCGTCCTATGTCTTTCCACAGCATGCCATGTTGGGGGTGATCTATCAAAAATTTTTTAAAATGATGATTGGTGAATAAACTACTTCTCATACCTGTTTTTGGGCAGTGAGCGCTGAAAAAAGTCGGAATTAATGAAAAAAGCGGGCTCAATCTAAGGATCAATTTAGCATTAGCCTACCTCTTAAGTTGATCCCCCACTAAAAACCCATGGGGGTCAAAAAGCAGGAAAGATCAGGGTTTTTTAGACATTATAAAGAATAAATGTTTAGCTTTTTAGCACTTTAGCTCCTTTGGTGTAACAAGTATGCACGATGGATACACATATACATACATATATATATATATATATATATATATATATATATATATATATATATATATATATATATATATACGTACGTACATACATACATACATACACATATACATACATACACACATACATATATATATACATACATACATACATACATACATACATACATACATAGCCAGCCAGCCAGCCTGCCCGACCGAATTGAAAACTGAAGAAACCTATGTTCACAGTTTTGGTGACAGCATTAATTGACTGTTTCTGATTCGTAGTATATACATTTATTTTTCTTATTATGTGCGAATGAAAGCAGATATTTCATGCATCCCTCAGTGTGTATCGTATCATTTATACTTGTTTATTCTTTGTGTACGAGTTAGATGAGAAAGTCAGCGTTATTGCCAGACATATTCACGTCCTTACTGTTCAATCTGAAGTTGCTTTTTGTCTCCTTGTATTCCTCCAGGGAAATATTGTGCTACCAAAATATTGCAAAATCTATAATTGAGTACATGTCCATTTTTTTTTCTTGCTAACAATAAATCTTGTCTCGAGTGTTTGGAAATTTCCTGTTTATATTGCGAAATTTTCATTGTAAGGCACTGGGTGCAATAGTTGGACATTTTAACAGCTGCTGGCTGGATAGGTCTCTTAGACTAATCGTTTAATTTTTATATCAATATTTTTACGTATATTTCTATCGATATTTCATGCATTATTCTAAATAGAAATATAGTGATAAATGATATAAATATGAAAATGACTGGATTATTTATCCATGGATCATCCACTAGCGAACATGAAGCTAATTTATTAAGTGATATTTTTTTAATAATTTAATCGGTTTGAGTTTAGGTTTTTCAATGTTTCAATTCAAGCTATTTTTACGGGTTATCAGACATAAAGTCTCTTGACAGGGTGTTATGTTAGATAACACACCATTGATATCATATGGCATGAGAAAGTTCATGAGAATAAAACTTACTTTACCGAACATGTAACTTTTTTTATTGCCGGAAAGTTGGATATTATTTCGTTAAATAAACAGTTTGATCAAATTTGACACATCTGTCATTTTTAAGAAGCATTACACACTTACTCAGGTATGTCTTATTTTTGTTTCAAACGTCCAGCGTTTATATGACATATTATTCATAGTTATGCCATAACAGTCCATCTTATTTCATTTCAACACTTCAATTGTTTGTTAGCTCTGTTAATCAATTTACACTTTGGGTAATAATTGGGATCGACAGAATCAAACGACCCAGTGAACCCATAAACAAACCATTCTGCCTATATGACTTTTATATGGATAGATTATAAACTCCAGTTCAAAGTTCAGACGGCATTAATTAAGTGATATGGCAATTGAGATATATTTTTGATGCATCAAAGAAATTATGTTGAGTAGTATTTTCTTATTTTTATTCAAAATTCATTGATCTTGAATGAATAGGTAGATTCAAGTGAAGATACGAATAGTCAAGTTTAAAGTAGCATAACATTCTAATCCTACAAACTTACGTCACCAAACGTCATCGATGACTTAAGCTTGACAGATGATGAGCTCAAATTGCTAATTAATATGTGTTGAATATCATCAAAGTAACCGAAGGAAAATAGAAAACTACCGTTGTGATCTTAATAGATCAGTTGATTCATTATGACTTTTATGATCATTGTTCATGCATTCTAGTGTTTATCTCGGAGAACCAGTGGTTATCATTGAAGACTAAGATGAGAGTGACTCTTCTTGAATCCCCAGCAACCTTCCAAATAACAACAAACACTCTATCACTGTCATAGTCTGGCTAGTCTCGCTCTTCTTCAAATATCCAATTCATCCACTTTGACCGTAATGTTTTGGAACGGTTCTAAATACAACTATTGGGTTGCTGCGAAAATAATTGCATTTTTTGTTATTTGGAAGTTTGATACTTTTTTTTGGTGGGGATGAACTATTATTTAACTATGTTCATGGAAATTACTATTTTGAAGGACGAGTTTCGCTCTACTTATTTAAGCTGAATGTTTTTCTCATTATTTATCCCGTTTTGGTTTTGTTTTTTGAGGCTTTCAAGTGAAAGATTGGGAAAAGCAATTTAGTCGTACGAGTTCAAAATGGGACGTGAAGCACCGATAACTGCTCGCACTTTGAACCAAGTATTTGGCCAAAGGATCGGCTTCGAACAAACAACTCATCATCGTTCCAAATTTTCAAAACGGAGACGAGTGCCTTGTAGACGTGGACATGAAATCGGTAGCCAGCATTGAGGCAGGACCATGCGAAACAACTTAGTAGATAAACAGAAGATCTAAACGTTGACCATTCGACGGTTGTTTGACAATTCCATTGAATTGGAAAAGCAGAAACAGCCCACATGTCAAGCGAATAATCTATGATCTTACAGAAATTGAACGGAATAGGTCACAAAACTGTACCTCACCCAGCTTACTCAGCAGACCACTCTCCAATCACTCTTTCTAGCATTACGATTACTTCAAGAGCCAGGTGGCAGCTCAAAACACCGTCGAAGAATTAATCTCTTCAAGGACCACAGAATTCCAAGCTCCCCAAATGATGGCCAAAATGTGTGGATTCTCAAAGTCCTTATTTTGAATAATAACTTTCATTTTGATCTGAGATATACTGCTTTAAAGTTGATATCGAAAAATGCCTTTTTTTGCATCTACTTATTATTGTGGGCTCAACCCTAAAATTCATCCTTCAGTTTTTAGTTATTGATCAAGGTTGGGTATATTTCCTCTTTTTAGCTTTGCCTTTTGATCGGCTGACACAGCCACGTCTACAAGCTGTCAGGACACGTTTTTCCATGTTTACGACTAAGAAATTCTGGTCTTCTTTCTCAGATGAAGTGGTAGGTCAGGATCTGAAAGCCAAGAGTATCATCTTTTACATGTATAAATTAGTATATCAGTCCTTGGGCAAAGGAGAGGGTGGAAAAGAAAGATTGTCCTGCAGGCCTGGATAAAAACGTATACAAGGAAGTGGGGAAAAGGAAAACATCACTGAGAAGCTGATTTTTTTCCCAAATGTCTGATGGTCCTGTTACTGAAGAAGTGGGCAAACCCAGACCGGCTGTATTGGTAATTTTGCAACTACTCCTGGCCGATTTTTTGGCCAATTTATCCTATAAAAATTAACAGTAGCCGATATCTGATACTATGACGAGTGATAAATGTAATTCGCTCTGAGATACTAGTACTGCACTAAATACCAGCCCCAACAAGGGGTTATATAGCTCTCCAACAAAGGAGTTTATAAATTAGGAATATATGTGAAAATCAGATACCGTTTCATTAAATTAGTTTTTTTAATGTATTTAATACGACTCTTCCGTCACACTATTAGAAAACAAGGGAGGCTAATCCTGAAAAAAGGGGATCGATATGCAAAAAAAAAGGAGTTACTTTTTATGAAAAAAGGATCATGCAAATCAATAAGGTTAATGTTTGAAAAAGTAAGATGTTTAAAAGAAAGGATGTGATGTTTTAAGAAAGGGGCGTTTTGTCAAGAAGAAAAGTGTTAATGTTTGAAAGCGGGGTGAAGGTAAGAGAAAAGGCGTTTGGGATGAAAATAGAATAAAATGACACCCTCAATTTTGCCCCCTAAAAGATAAAAATGAAAGTTCCTCTCTGATTAGGATCCAAAAAGGCAAGAGAATCCACTCTGATTTCTACCCCGGGGATTTTACCCCACCCCACACACAAACACTCACCTAGAATCGAAAGAAAAACATCTTCCTTTGAATCTGACCCTTAAAAGTGAAAATCGAATTTTCACATCAATTTTGTCTGCTTAGGATAAAAAAGAGATTCCAACGATTTCACCCCCAAAAGTGAAAGAGAATTCCTCCTTTGATCCTAGTTTTTGAGATAAGGTCCTTATCGATTCCAAACTAAAAGTGGAAAATGAAGTTCTCTCCACACAATCTCCATAATCTCCAATCTCCGAATGCAGTTTTTTGGGGAAAATGATTTATCGAAGAAGTAAAGGGTTCAGCAGTATAGTTACATTGTAAATTATACAGCAATATATTAACCGAACGACATCAATACACACACTCATCAAATCAGCACTATTCAATGTATTCCTGCAAGACCCAATAAATAGCACGACATCAGGTATGCGTGAAGTGTCTTAACTTCTTCTTAAACAAGGAATGCCTCTCTGAATTTTTGTGATGAGGTATTATTATTATTTCCATTAATATTCGGACCATCCTCATCTTGGTTGTTTTTCATGCAACGATCGACCATTGCACTCTACGGCCTTCATCAGGTATCATCTGGTTGGTGTGGGGAAGTAACGAACCGAACCCTTCATTTCAACCGACGGGGGTATATTGACCGCACTCCCCTCTTAGCATTAGTAGTATTATTATCGTCTCACACAGGGATTGAACATGGAAAACGTACATGTGCACATAGTGTAGTGGTTACAGAACCAGACAATTACAGCAAGTAATCTGATGGTTCCAGGTTTAATCCCAGTGTGAGACGATAATAATGCTAAGAGGGGAGTGCAGTCAATATACCCCCGTCGGTTGAAATGAAGGGTTCGGTTCTTACTTCCCCACACCTACCAGATGATACCTGATGAAGGCCGTAGAGTAAAACAACCAAGATGAGGATGGTCTGAATATCAATAGAAATAAGGAATGTCTCCTTATGTCGTAATTTGATTTCAAGAAATTGATTTTTACAATAGAACAACCAAATATTATTTTCATCCGTCCTAATACGTCATAAAAAGTAACCGATCATTTCAGTATTAATCAGCACAAAAACATATTTAGCAGGTTCGATTTTCAAAAATCAACTTCCCTAAAATCTGGCTTAGGGTCACATTGGTGAAAAAAATCATCGGGTTATGTTGAATGTTTTTTTGCGTTAAGATGTCACATTCTGACGGCTATCTGATGAATTACTATGAAATATAGTTATTTTCTTTGATAAGTAACCTGTAATAGAAAAGATCTTGCTAATTCTAGTCATTTACAAAGACAGTTTAAATTATTAATCATGAACTATTCTTGGCTACACTGGATTCTGAAAAATTCGTTTAAGCCCGATATTTGAAAGGAATGGATTATTGTTTCTACTTTCAACCCATAACAAAGTCGCTGCTTCTGTGAAATGTACCATTGTTCAGAACTCACTCCTACTTTTGATGGTAAAGTTATCATTTATTGTGAATATTTTTCTTTTTTAGTTAGGTACCAGTAAAGCAAATTCAATTCAAATTAATAATGTAAACACAGCTGTTCTTCAAACAAGACATAAACTTTGAAAAATGACATTTATCTAATCACAGAATCTGACATTCATTTCTTCCAGAATTTTTTTGGTTTTGATAAAATCGTTTGCAAAAGTTTCCAGTGTGATTAATTTTTTGGAAAATAATGAACTATTTTTGGTTACACTGGATCCTGCAAATTAGTTTCGTTTGAACATTCGACGGAAATAGCAAGCGGTGATTTTTGTAAGGTCTCTTTCTGCTTCCGATCCACGTCACCTCTATCCTCAAGTTTTCAGAAATAGCCTTCTTCAAGCCTTTATCAGGAATATGTATTTACATTGTAACTAAAATGCTAAACTGTACCATTACTCTCTGTCATACAGCAGCACACATTAGATGACTTCTACCAGTTCCTTTCAGTTATTTTCATATTTGTGAAAGTTATATCGGCAATCCTTTGTTTTAGGGACGCAAACATATTAACCACAGTAGAAATCGACTAAGGATAGATAAATAGGCACAACGATTCGGTTATAACAGGTAATGTACAAAACAATGAAAATATAACTTATGCATCAACTTCTGTTAATTTTTCATGGATCTTTCACACGCTCGCTCATTCAATGTTGAAAACAGAACACAAAAGTTGAGCTGTTTTCAACATCGGATGAGTGAGTGTAGGGAACTTTACGATTCCCTATTGTTATTTGATACACTTAATCATGTATACAGCTTCAGCTAAGTCACTTTGTTTTTGTCTCTTTTGCATCCATAATAGATTTCGACAAGAGATATAATTTCACCTTCACAAAACGAAGGATTATCAATTACCGTGTAGAATTGGTAGACATTTTTCAGTAAATTTCACACCATCGGGATCTCAAACATAAATTCCACCCTTCAAAGAAGGCCATAGCTTTCACGCTGGGTGGACTATATTGATTCATCTAAGGATGCATGTGGACATGCACAGGTCTGCACGGGAGAATGCACAAACGTTCCTGAGAAGATTCGATCACAAAACTTGCCAGTTAGTGCTCTCGATACACCAAAAGCATTTTTGGCCCGCTCCACCACTGGCAGTATTTTGAAAGAAGGCATACATTGGAGACATTTTTTTTCTGTATAGTCAACTATGCAGGATTCCCTTATAGTTATTCATATTTTTAGACGAACTCCTAAATTGTGATAAGAAAATATGTTATATAAATGATCAAAGTGAGGTCAACATACAACGGTAGTCAGATGAACAATGTAGGCCCCATTGCAAACTGCTTATTAAATATTTTTGTGAGAAGTGGTGGAACTAAAATGATTTATCTGAAAAATGTAATGACAGGCAATTTTATTCAAAATGTTTATGACAATAGAATACGCTACTGTGATAAGAAGCATTGGCTACAATAGTTTGACAAAGAGAAGAGGAAAGAAAGAAAGGATATGAGAATAAATTAAAAACGAGAAAACAAAGAAAAATAACAAGAACTGAAAGTTCAATGAAGCGTGAACCATAAGGTTTAAACACCATTATTTTCAGATTACATGGCCCTGAGTGGAAGATTCTCAAATGTAAGAAGTTTCTCGCCAAGGGATACCTTTCTACCAAGTTTCGAGTAAATTTTCAAAACAGCAACAACAATTGATTTTCATCGATTTTAAAACATAAAGTTTGAATGCCATTTTGCCTGATCATATAACCCTAGGTAAGGAGTATCTTATCAAAAACGACATTTCTATTAGGTTTCAAATAAATCTGACTTTAAATAGTCAACAAAAAATATGGCAGCAAACCTATCGACAGACTGACCGACCGAACCTCTTAAGGAGAGGCGAAAACACCTGTAGAAAAGTAAAAATGGAGACAATTTTGGAACGACAGTCGAGAGATTGCTAGAATGTAGTGTGCTAATATGGCGTTTATCGATTATGATGTGGAAAGCAACAGAGCATCGATCGTTCAAAGTTTATGCGTCTCTCTCTCTCTCTCTCTCTCTCTCTCTCTCTCTCTCTCTTTGAATCCCTCTCTCATGCTCTGTATCCACCTATCAATATATTTATCTGGTTGCCTTTTTATCAAATTATTTCTCATTTTCTATACACAAATGTACTGACACTTCTCTTTTTTTATTATAAAATACGCGTCAAATTCTTTTTATGTACAGACACACACGCGCGCATATTTATTGATAGATAGATCGGAACAAAGATAGAATGGAACAGAAATAGATAGATAGATAGATAGATAGATAGATAGATAGATAGATAGATAGATAGATAGAAACAAATGGACTGTGAAAAATGTTCCACTCTTCGTGTATTCTGCTTGTACCATCATTATCGGAAATACAATATTTCTATGCTGATTCATCCACCACGAAATAGTTCTTTTTTTTTCAATCACACAAAGCACGTCTACATCATCTGTAGAATATAAGTCTCTAAACATTGTTATTATTTTCTCTACCCGCCATCAGTGAGAGTTCGTCTGTTGCTTAGATTAAGAACCACCAAGAGAAAACACTGTTCATATTCTCTTTTGATTATTATTCTTTCCATCTTTTCAGCAGACATCAGGTGATCACAGCTGGAGATGAAGAGACGTCTCCTTGAATCTATTTTACTCTGACTTCTACAGTCCTGTATGAACTCTTTCGACTCTCTAATTCAGAACTTTCCGAACTGTTTGCCGCAACACTTTAGTGTGCCGCCAATAATCTCTAGGTGTGTTGCGAAATCTATTAGTGAAATAACTGTGCCCCCCCTCCTTGAACATTACTGCAGTTGAACCAAATTTGGCACAAATTCGGCATGCATACTCAATGGACCTAAGAGAATGTTTTAAAGTAAAATTTTGAGAGAAGAATTATGGATGGTTCTATTTACAGTGTTATTATAATGCTGAACCTGACCCTTACTTTCAATTCAAGATACACACACACATATATATATGTGTGTGTGTGTGTGTGTGTGTGTGTCTTGTATCATATATATATATATGTGTGTGTGTGTGTGTTATTGGGTATTAAAGTATGTGTGTTATTGGGTATTGAAGTATGTGCGTATGTGTGTGAGAGCTTGCTTGTACTTTAACATGCCGAGAACTACGCATCACAGAAGAGAAACAAGGGCATGTACAAAATCAACAGTTCTCAAATTACCTACAGTAACATAGCACAGTTTGAATCCTGCAAAAAAAGAAATTCTCCATTTAGATGGAAGTGCGTTCACGCTCTCAAAACATAAGACGGCTTATAAGATACGTGCTTTAAAAGGTTATAAATAAGAATTACATGAAAACATACAAAAAAAACAGAACAAACTGAATCGTATGGAGGAACATTATTTAGAGTTAAGTAGATGAACTACAAGAGGAGATCTCTTTCCTGTCCCCAAATGATAAAATATATAATCAAAGTACAGATTTCCAAATAAAGATAAATAATATACAGATATTTGATCAAAAAAGGTTAATCGGATTCATTTTGGCAGAAAAAAAGCATATTTTTGTAAGTTTTTCTCTTCAAGTTTTATTTTTCAATGTATATATTTGGAGGGTGAATTTTTTATTGAAATTTATGAGACATTCCGTTGTCTGGCACCAGAATAACGAATTGATATTAATCCATATTGCAAACCGTTCTTATGCGACAAAAACAAATCACTATGAGAAGACTGCCAAGTTGAACGTTAATGAAGAAATGGTGAGTAGGAAAAATTGTGAAAACATGAAAGAGAGATTTTGTTCACACGCAACAGATACTAGTTTGAATAGAAAGATTTCGGAAAATCTCAAGTTTAAGATTTTTGAACATGAGGAGAGAGTTTGAGAGGCTGGATTGATGAGAAATGGCTTTGCTAGCTCTTTTTTCCCCTGATATTTAGAAATAAGGTCAATATAGAACGATGAAGCTTGATCCCATACAACAATTCTATATGCATTATGCATATTGAAGGCAGATAAGGACATCATGAGGAAACAGACTTCTTTTTTTTATAAAAGTATACCACATGTTTTTGCCAATTTCCTCGAAAGTTCACCGAGATACTATTTCCAACTCAGATTTTCAACCAATATAAGACCAAAAAACTTGTCAAATTCTACTCTTTCGGACTTTTTTTGTTTTTTGTTTTTTTGCCTATTTTAATTGTTGTGTCAGAAAGGATGATTGAGTACGTGGAATGGTTTTATCAATATCCTGTGACAGCTTATTAGTATCTGGCCATTTTTAACAACTCTGGACTCAGTTTTGACAGTTTTAACACGGCTATTTTCGATTCACAATATATATTAGTATCAGCAGCAGATAGGTAAGAAGTTGACGTTTTAGAAACATTCGGTAAGTCATTGATGAAAATAAGAAAGACAAGTGGGTCATAAACAGAACCTGGAGGTAAAGTGATTTGAAGTAGATCAGAATTACAATTATCAATTGAAACATATCGATGCCTTTCAAATTGATAAGATTTTAACCAATCAAGGACGTTTCCTCTGATACTATATTTTTCACTAGATATCATGATTAATTGTGATAAGCGCTCTTTGAAGTTCAATAAAGACATCACCCTCAAAATTCTACTGTCCTATGAAGACCTTATAGTTTCAGACATGTTTATTGAAGCAATGTCAATTGAATTTTCTTGGAAACTAAGTTGAAAAGAGTGAATGATTCTATGATAAGTCAGAAAAGACTAGAGACTCATGTACGTTAACTTTTCATAAATCGTTCCAGAGGAATATTTCTACAGCAGGATGTATTTATGAGTCCCTTTTTTGAATTGAGATATCACTTTAGCAGTTTTCAGTTTTGGTAGGAAAGATACTTTGGAAAAAAATTAACTAGCTGGGCAAGTGATTGAAACATACTGGGTGCAAGAATTTTTAATAGTTTTACAGAAACGTCAGGGTTAACGGATTTAATGACTTGATATTTTAAATAATGTCTTAAATTTCCAAATGAATCACAAGCGAAAGAAACATCGAGCTTGGACTTTTATTAGAAAGAGATTTAGAAATTTCGGGGATAGTCTCTGTTATTTTGTCTGCAACATTAACAAAAGAGTCATTGAAAATATTAGACATCTCACCAGGGTCAGATGTTACATTATCGTTACTTTCCTTAATTCTATTGATAGCAGGAGAGGTGGAACTTTTGTAACTGATAATTGATTTCATGCCTGACCATAATCTTTCCATGTTTTGGCTATTAGTGGAAAGATAGTTCTTGAAATAATTCATTTTGCTTTTTCTAATTCAATAGCTACACGATTCCTAAATCTTTTGTGAAGACGGTGATTAGTTTCTGGGTTATTTTCCCTCAATTTTCTAGGAATGTAATCATGAATTCTGAACATTTTTTGTGATTTATTTCTTTGCTAGTGCATTTTTATTGTTGATTCGTTATTGTTGTTTCGAGCTTCAGTAGACAGCTCCCGTAGTCATGATACAAGGGCGTTGGATGCGGTGTCATATGAGATTTTTTTCTTAATTCAAACGTGCGCCCGGCAAATACAGTAATTTAATTTACTGTCAAAAAGTGTCTGTCCTTTTTTTAAAGTATCGCATTCGTCATACGCTTTGAAATCATACATATTATGCTCATGATTGTGTTGACAGATGTGTCTGCTTATTATTGCGTGCGTGTAAATATGTACATATTGAGGATTGAATTGATATTTGTTTGACGACAACTTTTACCCAAGAACGTCATTACGAAGCAAACAGTAAATAACTAGTTAGCAAAAGAGTTTGACAACTTCTTTGCCCGGAAATATGCTCTAATGCAGAGGCGAGTTTTGTAGGTTATAATTTACAAGACAGTTTATTGATTATCTCAACGTTGCTTCCAATTGATGAGTGCGGGATCTTGAATTCTCACTAAAATCACTGTCATCATCGCGTTCTACATTTTCTGGGTTTCTTATCGTTATCTTGGTACAGTGAATTCTTTGTTATTTTATAGACACTCGTCGTTCCGTGTTTGTCATGTTACGTCAATCGCACGCTTTTTTCGATGCAATTGTTGTAAATCTGTTACTTGATTAAATGTATGGTTGGATCGTAATTGTATTTCTGTATTACTCTTGTCTGAATTCTCTTGTAAATCTTACTGATGTCTCAGCAACTGACGTCCAACTTCACAGCTTTCTGAACTTATATCAATATCCACGCCCTGTTTCAGTGGCATTATGGATTGTTTCGGATCTACATGATTATTGGTATCATTTTGAAACGTATCTTGAGTCTTCTGGTGGAGAACAAGTTTTCCCATAACTCGTGTACTCTCTTGGTACGACGGATTTTTTTTCTTCTTTTTTTTTCAGAACAACTAGATCAGGTCATTTGGCCTGATCTGCATGAATTTAAAAGTCCGATCGAATTTTACTCTCACCGTTTATAAGAATAGTTTTTTAGTTTCTGAATATATGATTTTGTTGTGATTATTATTATTATTATTATCATTATTATTATTATTATTGTGTATTTGAAAGCCTTTCCCAATTTCCCTTTCTCCTTCCTCTCTCTGAAGTCCTGACTGTGATAACTTAAAAGGTTGTCAGGTTTAGATCTCAGGTTGAGACCCGGCTGGTGACTTACATAAAATGAAAACAAAGCCGCCGCCACCGCTGCCAACGACAACAACAGCAATAATAATAATAATAATAATAATAATAATAATAATAATAATAATAATAATAATAATAGAATGTAGTGAACTCGCCCAGAAGGAGTATAAGCACAGACACGATAGAGTAGCAACGATGATACACTGGGAATATACCAGGATCTAGCAAGAGAACTGGAGAAGATGTGGAATATGAAAGCCAGGGTAGTGTCAGTCATGTAGGTGCACTATGAACTGTCCCAAAGACACTGAGGACGAGACTTGAAGAGATCGGGATAAAGGGAAGGGTTGACACAGTACAGACCACAGCACTGCTAGGAACTGCACAGATACTGAAGAAGGTGCTAGAAATATAACGACTGCAACACTAACTTTTAAGTGGTCTAACAGAAGAAGGAAAATGAAGGCGGAAATATGAACCATAGCACTGGCATGATAGGCAGAGGAAAGAAGAGACGTTTCCTGAAGACCTGAGGAGACTTATTGTCACTCAGCCTTCAGCAATGACCACTGGGCAACCGGTGTGAAACTGTAAACCGCAGAACTAGGAGAGAAGGGCTGGAGACTTGAGGAGACTTGCAGTCATGCAACCTCAAGCAGTAACCTCCAGGCAACTGGTGTGAGATTGTCAGGCAACTGGTGTGAGATTCCAAATAATAATATAATAGTAGTAGTAGTAGTAATATTTTGACTGTAGGCTCCCCCTGATGATCTTACTTTTGGCTTAGTTTAATTCTGTGACTATTTTTAAGATTTTAATGATACTTAACGTTTGGCTTTGAGATGAACTCTGTGATTATTTTCGAACATTTTAATGATATTTTACTCAGGGGTTTTAAGATTGATTATTCTCGATATTTTGATGGTATTTTTTTTACTTCTGAGATGGTTTTCTTTGTAAGTCTGAGAAATTTTCGACTTTGATAAAATGACCACTGCCAAGTTGAAAAAGTACTCTATTATTTTGGGGACCTGCACGTGGGTAAGTGGAATGGAATTTAAAATTTAGAATTAAATTTACAATTCTCCCCATCCCGTCGAGATAGAGTTGTCCTATAGAGGTATAGAAAAATAATGCCTGGCCACCCTCGTGTATGAATGAATGAACTTCCACTACACCCCACCCTTGTGTATAAATAAATTGGCACGGCAAAGTGGTCATGTCCTGTCCACCATCTGCAAAAAACAGAACAGTTACAGAGACTTATACTAAGTCAAGACTTGGAAGATTCAAGGGAGATGTATGATTTTGAATGCATGTAATTCCCCCCGGACAAAACTTTTTTTTTAGGTCGACAATTAGGAGGTCATTGTCATACTACCAAATACATATCTCTGCACACCGGAATGGCTTATCCTTGTGAGGTCATACCCTGGGTGGTAAGAGCTGGTGCGGCTCTGAGGTTATCACTGAGCACATTGGTCTCAACGAACCCACCAAGGTCTGGCGCTACCTTAAAAGAACCAAAAAGGGCCGGTGGGGCCCTTAGGTTATTTCTGAATCACATCGGTCTTAACCAACCCACCAAGGTCTGGTGCTACCTTAAAGAACCAAAAACCCCAATCATGACAGTACAACCAAACCATTTTACCGCAGAAAACGGGGTACACATTCAAGATTTGTGTGTCGTAACCGACAGGTGTTCCCTTGTTAGCCACCAGGAGGGACCCGGTCATCATCCTGTGACTGCTGGCCAAAACTCCGGCTCGTGTACCCTTAATGACTTTCAGGAGGGACACAGTCGTCACACAGCTACTGTTGGCCAAAACTCATATACCACTAATGACAACAAGGAAAGGCGCAGTCCTCACGGAGTGACTGCTATAAAGAACAAGAGAAAGAGATGGTCAAGAGAGGAGAATAGACTAGTTATGTATTGTTACTTTAAAAGCAAACCTTCGGTGCGATATTATAGAGAGCAAATGCTCCAAATATGGAGGGAAAAATCTGATGTGGAAGTATCGAACCAACGCCTGGCTGACCAAGTAAAACAAATCCAAAAAAAAAAAGGCTGTCTGAGACTGAACTACTAGAGATCTGCAATAACGTAGAGAGAGATTCAGGTGACACACCTGAAGAATACCCCCCTCCTCCTAGCACAACTAATACCAACGATAAAACTGGAAGAATTCCACAAGGGACCCCCACAGAAAACCACGCACCAGAGGGTAACGACGAGGCACCAACGGAAGAAGAGAAAACCAAAATACAAACTTTGAAAGAAATCATGCGAGGAGACAAAACAACACTCCCCTCCCTAAGAGACAAAGACAGAAATAAACTCGGAGAAGTGACCAAACTGGTCAACTGCCTCTTAAGGCACACAGAAACGAACACCCTTCTAAAACTCAGCAACTTAATTTACGCTGGGGCGAAAATGGTAGCACAAAGCTTCACAACACAAGAAAGAACCCCCAGCAATAATAGGGAAGAGAAACCCAACTGGGGAAGAAGATCACAAAAGCAGATCTCCCGACTACAGAGAGATGAAGTACTGCTTAGAATTACACCACACACGAACAGACCACGAGTAAGACTTTGGAACAAATACAAGGTAACACAAAAAAGCATCGCAACTGTATTGGAAGATATACATCAGAAGAGATTAGCCAAAGAGGCAAGACTGAAAAGATACGGACTAAGAACGGCCCAATACACACAAAACTGCACATTCCAAAACAACGAGAAAAAGTTTTACCAAGATTTAAACGGAGAAAGAAGGCAGAACATAAAACCAAATGCCACAGAGGCCAAGAACTATTGGAATAGCATATGGGGGCACCCAAAAAGACACAACGTAACACCGCGATGGTTAGGGAACATGAGAAAAGAACTAGAAGATATAGACAATGGAGAACCAATATTATTGAATGAAACCACATTGAAACATGCTCTTAGGAAAGTAGCCAACTGAAAAGCACCGGGTCCCGACGGGATCCATGGATATTGGTTCAAGAAATCCACCACTTTACACGGCAGACTCTAAAGTTGCATAAACGAAGGCGAGGCACCAGAATGGATGACCAAAGGCAGAACCACCCTCCTCCAAAAAGACCCTGAAAATGGGAACATGGCAAGCAACTATAGACTCAATAACATGCTTACCACTTATGTGGAAAATCCTGACCAGGCAAATAGCAGAGAGAATATATATGTCAATGGAAAGAAGGGAGCAATTACCAGAATAACTGAAAGGGTGTAGGATAGGAACCAAAGGGGCAAATGATTTACTCTACATAGACCAAATGATCTTAAGAGAAGTGAGGAAAAGGAGAAAGAATATCGCAATGGGATGGATAGATTACAAAAAAGCGTACGATATGATTCCACATAGCTGGATACTCGAATGCCTTAGAATGTTCAAAATTAACGAACCAGTGGTTAGATTCATTGGAAATTCGATGAAAACCTGGAAAGTAGACTTGGCAGCCGCAGGGGACAAACTAGCAGAGGTAGGGATAAAAAAGGGAATCTTCCAAGGAGACTCGTTGTCCCCACTATTATTTGTTCTAACAATGATACTGCTCCACAGAATCCTGAAGAATAGCAAAAGGTACTATTTCTCTAAAACAAAAGGAAAGGTCAACCACCTAATGAACATGAACGATAAAAAAATTGTTCGCAAAAAACAGGGAAGAGCTTGAAACTCTGTTCAACGAAGTAAAGGAATATAGTGAGGTCATTGGAATGGAGTTAAGAATAGAAAAATGTGCAATCATGGTAATGCACAAAGGAAGGCTTACAATGACTGAAGGAATTGAACTCCTGGGCAACAGCAAGATTAGGGCATTGACTGCACAAGACCGATACAAATACCTAGGTGTCCTTGAATGTGACACGATAAAACGGGAAGAGATGAAGGAGAAAATAAAGAGGGAACACCTCAGAAGGATAAGGAAAATATTAGAGACCAAATTAAACAGCAGAAATCTAATAAAAGGAATGAACACCTGGGCTGTGTCAGTAGTTAGGTATACAGGACCATTCCTAGGATGGACAAAGGAAGAGCTCCAATCAATGGATAAGCAAACAAGGAAACTTATGAGAATGCATAAAGCATTTCACCCTAGAGATGATACAGATAGACTATACGTTGAGAAAAGAAGGTGGCAGGGGGCTCATCAGCATAGAAGACTGTGTCCAGAGAGCTAAAGCAGTCATAAAAAGGTATGTGCAAACGAATAACGAAGAAATCATAAAGAGCGCGAGAGATAGCACAACAAACAATAAAGTAGAAAACAATTGAACTGCATAGTAAACAAGAAAAGAAAGATGGGAAGAGAAAAAATTGTATGGTGAGTTTAAAAGGCAGATACAAGATGTAGCAGACGAGAAATCACGGACGTGGTTACGAAAAGGAAACCTGAAGAGAGAAACGGAATCGCTCATCATGGCAGCCCAAAACAAAAGCATAAGGACAAACTACATAAGAACAAAAATCGACAGAACACAGACAATCAGCAAATGCTACATGTGCAGTGAAAGAGATGAGACAGTAAACCACATAACTAGTGAATGTAGTCAACTCGCCCAGAAGGAGTATAAGCGATAGAGTAGCAACGATGATACACTGGGAACTAAGCAAACAAATGGGATTCAACTATGTGGAAAAGTGGTATCAGCACAAGCCAGAGGCAGTTTTGGAGAATGACAACCACAAACTACTGTGGGACTTTGACATCCAAACTGACCACCTCATCCAGGCAAGAAGACCGGACTTGGTAATAGTAGACGAAAAAAAGGAAGGCCTGCCAAATAGTAGACGTTGCTGTACCTGCAGACCGTAGAGTAAAAAAGAAGGAGGGTGAAAAACGGGAAAAATACCAGGACTTAGCAAGATAATTAAGGAAGATGTAGAACATGAAAACCAGGGTACTACCGGTCATAGTGGGCGCAGGGTGAGACTGGAGGAGATTGGGATCAGGGGAAGGATTGAGACCGTACAGACCACAGCACTACTGGGAACTGCACGCATACTGAGTAAGGTGCTAGAGATATAAGGACTGCAACGATTTGCAGCCCTGACATGATAGGTTAAAGAGAGAGGAGACCTTAGCTGAAGACCTGAGGAGACTTATTGTCACTCAGCCTTCAGCGATAACCACTGGGCAACCGGTGTGAAACTGTAAATCGCAGAATTACTGCGACCTATGAGTACTAGGAGAGGAGGGCTGGAGACTTGAGGAGACTTGCTGTCACTCAAACTCCAGCGGTTACCACCAGGCAACTAGTGTGAGATTCCAAATAATGATAATAACACTAATAATATTAATATCATTATTATTAATGATAATAAAATCATTATCAATATTATCATTATTATTATTACTAACAATTTCACACCAGCTGCCTGGTGGGTACTGCTTGAGGTTGAGTGACAGCAAGTCTCCTCAAGTCTCCTGCCCTCCTGTCCACACTCTTACTGTCCAAAGCCGTACTGTGGCTTACAGTTCCACACCAGTTGTCTGGTGGTTATCGTTGAAAGCTGAGTGACAGTAAGTCTCCTCAGGTCTTCAGCTCTCTCCTCATCTCACTCACCACAACAATGGAGTGGTTTGTACCTCCACTACCATTTGGGTGTTTTTTGTACCATCTCCTCTATTAGGCCACTGGTAACAGCTGGGGTTGTAGATACTATATTCCTAGCAATTTTTTCAGTATTCGTGCAGTTCAAAGAAAAAGAAGAAGAATAAGATTATTTTATCTCCAATATATGATAGATTACTGTTTTTACCATTCGATCTACATACGTTGTCTCCAATATTATCCAGGTGCGTTACTTTGGAGTACCAAACCATTACTAAATACACACTTTTCCGAGACAGGTCCAAAGTGAAATAGTTGTGCTGGCTGTGTATTTCTACGGCAATTAATAATCAACGAGGTCTGAAAGTAGAGAAATAAATTCCGTACGAACTTCGAGCTCGAATCCATTCATTTTGGGCTGCTGCATGTCCAAACGCTACATCTGCACTTAAAACTACGCCACAGACTCCTTCTAGTGACAGTCATTTAAATCCAACCACTTTCCCCCAAACACCTAACGTCTTTTTTTTTTTCATTTACATAAACCCATAATACTCATTATAATAACATTTTCCATCTAAGTACTGTTTGCTTTAACCTGTCTACTCGTTTTCGCATCATTGGAGAATATCATGTTTCGAAAGCAAAATATTTCCGAACCTTTTTTATCTGATGTGCTTATAAAAATATCAGTCACATTATTAATCCAACGTTCTGTTGAAGGAGCACGGGAAAAGTCTCGATAGGTTTTATAATACATTTCATACACTTGAGATTTCTTTCCTTAAAGGATCGTCACTGAAATAATTCTATTTGTTTTGCTGGTGGCTAAATTGTCTTTTTTATGAGCGCGATATATTAAAGCTTATAATGTTCCTACAAATCCAATGTGTGTCAAGTCAGTTGTTCAACTTATCACCCAGAGGGTGAAATACTTATCATAATCTGTTTTTCTCTGCTTTTATAGTGCGTGTGTGTGTCTGTGTGCACGCGTGCGCAGATACATGTATGTGTGTGTATGAGTGTGTGTCGTCTCTGTGAAAGAGTGATTCATTGATATTCATAGACTTTTCTTGACCGAGGTGAAAAAATAGGTAACATGTCTGCTTAGTCACTCAATACAAACCGTTAAGTGACCAATGTCTTTTGGTACCGTTGCCTTGTTTGGGGTGATCAATCAAGAAGTTGTAAGGAGGTGATCATGAGTTAATTACTTCTCCCTCTTCTTTTGTTGGGTAGTGATAACTAAATCTTTAAAAAGAAGGAAGTGTAAATGCTGCTAGACACAAACTAAAGGATAAATTTAGCATGAAATTAAATAGCAAATTGAACACCCACTATAAACATGCTTAGAAGGGAGGATTGAGAAAAAAAAACCTGAATAATTTTTTCCCCTGGACACGATAAGGACTAAGTGTTAAAATTTCCTCCCTCTAGCTCCATTGGCATGGCCCATACCAACTTGGAAACGGAGGAAACCCAAGTTGACAGTCTTGGTGGCAGTTTTGGTTTGTGGTTTCTAATAGAGAAAGAAAAACTGGTTAAAATCGGCGTCTGATTTCGATATTGAATTACCCAATCTAATTCAGGAAAGCAGTGTGCCTTGGATTAGGTTTTAAACTGGGGGCGTGGAAGCAAAGAAGAAGAAGAAGAGGAAGAAGAGGAAGAAGAAGAAGCAAAAAATAATAGTATTCTAATAGAAAAAGAAAAAAAAAAACAGACAAGAAACGAATGAGAAGAGAGAAATCTCTGCCGGGCTAATAAAAATAAAAGATCGTCTGATTGTATTGTGAAAATAGAGAAAGCGTCAGCCAATGAAATAAAAGGTGAGACAGTCTTGAGCGATACAAGATGTGAGTGAATCAAATGGCGAAGAATCAAAACGAGGAGCCGTAGAGGAATGCAATGCCGATTAAATTAAGGGAAGAGCGTCTCTTTTGACGATTAATTCTTTTTCATTTTTTTTTTTTTTTCAAATCACAAGTGAGCGAAATAGGAGAAAAAATAAAGAAGCAAGAAGGAAAAAATGGAAATGAAAAGAGAGAAGAAGACAGATAAGGAAAGGGAGGAACCGCCAAAGAAGAAAAAAATTGAATATATATAAGACAAAAGGATAGGGAGGAACACAAAGTTTGAGAACAAGAGAAAGAGTGAAGGAAGACGGTAAAAGAGAAAAAAAGTGTGAGAAAGAGACCCCCCCCCCTAAATCTGAGTTTAAAAAAAACAGGCTGAAAGAGTACAAAGATTGGGAGAAAAAAACACACATCTGGTTAGTTGTTCAATAGAAACTGTCTCGTGACCAACATCTTTGAGGGTAACATGCTGTGTTAGGGGTGATCATTTAAAATATTGGAAAAAGAGATATTCAATGAATGAGTGATTTCTTTCGTCTCTCGTTGGGCTGTGACGAATAAGAAAGCCCGATTCAAAAAAAAAAAGAAAAAAAAGCATGAATGCTGGCACCAAACGAGGGATCTATTTAGCAATAACTTACACTGCCAATCGAACCCCTATACGAAAATTCTTTTCAGGAGGGGAATTGTCAAAAAACGAAGACATGATAACGAGTGAATGTTGAAAGAAATCTATAGCTGCTTTGATATAGCTTTGTAAATACATGTATACAAACATGCATACAGACTTATTTTGACAGTTTTGATGGCAGTTGGTGCTTGAGGGTTTTTAACAGCAATAGAATTGAAAACGATACCAGTATTACCTATCTTATCACTGTATAAATAACCCGATAATGACAAAGACGAAAACAGATGTCGAGAAGGAAGAAAAGCGTAAAGAATGAAACGAAGGGAAAATCGAACGCAAATTCTTTGTTCTGAGAATTATTATCAAAAGACAAAAACATTATCCGATTGCATTCAATGACTTCACATGACAGATCCCTCACAAAAAATTGCTTCTGAGAAGCTTCAGAAGTGTCAGACAAAAAATAACTATTTCAATCTTGAAGGATTAATCTGAGATTGTCAGCATCATCTCCTCTCATTTTCTTTCTTCCTCAACCGAATCGTTTTCGTTTGAGACAGATCTTCTACGTATCAATAATTTCGATCTTCTGAATTTTAACTAGCTTTTCCCTTCATCCTAACTTTCAGTTGCTTTTTTTTACCACAACATTGAATCGGATTGTAATTCTACTACAACGATTAAACAACGCAATTGGAATATGTGTCATCTCTGAAGGATTTTCCCCATCGGGGTTTGACTGCTTGGCTCAACGAACAGGTCGTAATTGTGTAAATTCCCACGCTGCAAGACTAAATGATGTGCGTATCATGCCAGCCTCTAAATATGTACAACAGGCTAATATTGAACGTCAGCACTTGACCCTCTATGTACAAACGGTGCTTTCAAACACAACACGTTCTGCTGTCTTTATATAATCTTCAAATTTGAATAAAAAGATATCGAGAGGCATGAAAATGTGCTGATTCCCAACGTTGGGCATGAGACCCGTGAGCTGAAGTAGTAGATAAAAGTGTGGAGGCATCATTTTTGCTATATACACTTTGCAATACGTACATGAAAATAAATTTTTACATTTTTTTTTTTTTGCAAATTTGATAAATATAGAAATTCAATATTTAATAAAGTAGTTTTATAAAGCAATATTTATATATTTCATTCGAGAAAACGTACTTCAAAGGACATACAAGCAATTATTAATTATTCTCAATGAAGATCTATTTCCGCTGTGGAATTATTTCCAATATGGAATTATTTCGCTGTGAATATTATTAGTTTTCCTATCAAAACCAAAAGATCACTAAGATGAATGTCATATTCAATTTTAGGTCTAATTAATACCAAATTTATCGTCGTGCCTGCATCTATAATTGGTAGAGAAACAAATAAGAAATATAATATGATTTCAAGATAGATAAATAGCAATTTTCGTCAACTAGACGTACCCTGAAACATCAAATTTCAGATGAAAACATCTAGAAACGTGTTAACAGCGGATTTCAATTCCCTGTATTGAATTACCTCCCTTTTTGTCGTCTGCCTTTTTAAAACAGCTTTTGACAATGTTACTACCCTGTTGTACTATGGGGACTGGTTGCCTCAAACCAAATCATGTCGAGAAATTCAAAATAAAGAGTCAAAATCTGAGCTTGCCAACTGTTGCCATTCTTTAGCGGCAGGAACGTAGCTAGGTTCTAAAGTTTGGTGTTGGACCAACACATAAACATGGATTTAGCCAAACTTAATTTGGCATAACTACTCCTGGGGAAAGTTTTGAAATAAGAAGCTTTCAAGACATATGTTTAAGGGTTTTACTGATGATTTCTGTTTAGAATGTAACTGTGATGCCAAAGTAAACACTACTTTCTATATTCATATCTTCTTATTTCATATGTTCAAGTACAATTCTTAAAGAGGTGTAGAGTGAAGAGAAAATAATCAGTTAAGGATACGAAAGTAGAGGCAACTTCTTTCCTAAGTTGTTGTTGTTGTTATTATTATTATTATTATTATTATTATTATTATTATTATTATTATTATTATTATTATTATTATTATTATTATTCCAATAATAATCCAACAGAAATTATTATATATATTACTCCCAGAAAATATTTTCCTTTATTTTTGCCCATACCAACCTCATAGATTTTCAGTTTCAGGTTACAGGGTCAATTTGCAAAGGAAGTTTATGCTAAATTGATCCTAGAGTTCGGATCTGATTGTTTTCCGAAAATTCATGTTTTTTGTGATCTTTGCTCAACAAAAAATAAGAGATGTAACTTATGTAACTTATTAATTGATCGCCCCCTTTTCCAATTTTTTTACAATTACCCCAAACACAGCAAAATGCCTGCAGATATTCGGCTCATGACGGTTTATATTGAGTGACTAACCAGATCTGTTCTGAATTTAAAATCAATATGCAAAAACGATTTGCACTAGACTCATAAGTCTATATCATATTCAAAATTAAAACTTGCTTTCTTTACATTAAAAAAAATACCAATAAAATAATGAGATCCTGCTCATGTGATACAGGAGAACCAAAGAGGTAAAACTTTTGAAAATGTGCCACTCTTGAAGAGTGTATTCAGTGGGAAAGTAGGCAACCCCACCACTGCTCCCCGTCTGGCTACACCACTGGCTTGCAGTCCAAAAATTTGAGATTAAATGCATCTTATAATCTCAGATCGATTCTACGTTTAGTAAATCACGATTTTACTGTTATTTGCTTTGTAGGACTATAACCTAATGATCGCTTTATAGAAGTTGCTCTTAAATATTTGTATAGCCAACGTAAATTTTCGTCACGTAATAGTGTACGTCGGGGAGACAGACGATAGTTTTGTTTTTTGCTTTTTAAATCGTTCAATAATATTTTACAATTCATTATTCTATTTTAGTGCCCGTTGTCTTTGAATGTGGGTCGGTGTATTTGACAATCTTCATGACCCCCAGATGACGCTGGCTTTAGAAGAAGTTAATCGACCATGGACCGTCTCCATTCGATTCATCAACACTCAAGAAAAAGCAGCAGAATATAAAATGCCACTCACAGTGACATTCATCGGCTTCACAGGCCTTCGGTTTGGTGGAAATTTCAGAAGTCATTAATGCCATCACTCTACAAGTAGATCCCATATATGCCAGTGTAATGCAACCTATATACCGTCTCAGGAAATCAGCCTACATAAAGGCCCATACCTCTTTCACTGGATATCATGACTCACAACGTGGATCCCCAAAGATTACTTGCCGAGTCCGACAATATATGAGATGGCATGATGAACTAGATAAGTTCAGAAAGTAATCGCTCCGTGACTCCCACAATAGAACGGTATGGCGAATCTCGGGGAAGGTCCATGTCCAACAACGGACACCAAAAGGATGCTGATGATGATGTTGCTGCTGCTGCTGAGCTGATGATGATGATGATGATGATGATGATGATGATGAGTATAGGTGATAATTGCTTGTGACTAGCGTAGTGCCAAATCAGGTTTTGTGTCAAATAGTCTGCCAATGTGCTCCCGTTACATAGTCTCTCAGAGCGACCATTTTCTCGTAGGATAGATAACAAATTTACTATGTGACACTCAAAACATTTGACTTGACATATTCGGTGCATACAGAGAAAAAGGGTGTAGGTATGGTCACATGGTCATCTTAACCCAAAGAGTACATCTCGAAATATTTGCTGGCAAAAAATGCTCTCTGCAGATCTCCAACTTTAAAATTTGCTAAAGCTAGACGGGTGTGAATTCAATTTTCCCTTCATAAGCCATTCAATCTTTCAGCCTTCAACTGAAAAAGCAATCGAAGCACCAATCGAGTCTTAAGTGACATTGAGTTTTACGGGTCAAGTATATCAAGGAAGAAGGCCATTCACTAATTGTGTTGCAAAAATCACACCGCCTCTTAGCAACGTTGGCGTAGGAGACCAGCCCTCCTTCCTCAAAGAGAGGATAATAATCATCCTCTCCCTCTGGCTACACTGTTCTGCTATACCCAACTGTTGTAGACCTCCCAAAATAAATCATTTCTTTTACGTCTAACAAGAGTCATTCTTTTGAATTCAATTACATGAATATAACGTGTAGTGGGACACTTTGATGAAAGTAGCAAGAATCGAGCTTCCACTGAAGAATGAAATAGACGATGATGATTTGAAGGACTTGCCTGACAAAGGGCTGAAATATTATAGGTTTCCTCCTTGCTCGGTGCTTCTGAGAGAATTTTGCTAGAAACTCTGAATGTTTCTCAAAAAAGTTTTTAGACGTATACGTCTAAATAAAGAGACAGGCTTAGCTGAGCTGGGGTCAAACTACCTTGCATCATCGAAATCTCAAAGGTAAACGAAATTGATTTCTCCATACAATATTATTCCCAAACTAGGTGTCTCATTTCAAAGTCCGTACTAAATGTTCTTGCAAATGTAATTTGAAAACTTCAGTTAAACAATTTGGGCTCTGGAAGTGTGAGTGAATTTGTCATTAGTTCTAGTGTACGTTATATATATATATATATATATATATACACACACACACACACATATATATATATACACACACACACACACATATATATATATATATATATATATATATATATATATATATATACTGGATTCTAATGATATGAGGAAGTTTAACCCTAGCTCAGCCAAGCCTGTCTTTATATATATATATATATATATATATATATATATATATATATATATATATATATGCGTGTGTGTGTGTGTGTGTGTGTGTGTGTGTGTGTGTGTATATTTCATTTCTAAATTCAATGTTTACTAGAAACAAAAATATAAATCTACCAATTTTCCCACCTAGGAATAGATAGGCGGCAATGAATTATTATTCTTTGTTTGTGAAATGAAATATATTTTCTATTCATATTATCGAAGTAATCCGTCATTGCCTTTGTTACTGTTGTTTGACTCGTCATCAGTTTTCGTGTATTTCATGGTTTCAAGTTTATTGTGTCATCCGTTTTTGGTGAGGAAAAATTTAATTTCATGAAAACGAAGGCAGCTCCACAGTTTGACAAAAAAAAAAAACTTGATCTCATTTCGAATTTTGAGTTTTCATTTTACACCAAGAATATTGGTGTCAGTAATGCAGTAATTTGAAGTAAATATTTCGAATTGATACTTTATGTCTAATTACATTGAAACACCACTAATAGTTGCGATCATATATATGATGGGCATGTCTGCTACTCTTATAGTATCAGTAGTAGCAATCAAATTAATCCGTTGTTGCTAAGCAATACCAGCTGTAATCTCCTGTCAGCAACAGTTGTAGTAGCAGCAACAGCCTGAACGGACGCTGTGCAGGGGAAGTTTGAACTGACTACGTCAGATTTATTTCAAGAGGCAAGTATTATAATGAAAAATATATAAGAGCCGAACCGGTTAAAGTTATCCTGACTGAAGATTATTGTTACTATTATTATTATTAGTAGTAGTAGTAGTAGTAGTAGCAGTAGTAGTAGTAGTAGTATATTCATCATTATTATTATTATTATCATTATTATGTATTCTTTTGATGTTTAGTATTCATAGCACACCAAGTTTCAGCAAGAAAACCTAGGACATGTCCTGATGTTTTGACTTATTAGGCACCGGGATTGTTTCTCAACAAAGTGGATCAGTATAAAAAGAAGCAGCACATAGTTGTATGATGACAAAATATTTACGTAGTATGTGAGCGGCGCCTGTGAAGACATTTTTTCTGTATTAGATAGATCCTCGTTTTTCTTTTGTGGGTGTGTATTCTACCTAGGGCTCCTATAACAACAGGTATTGCTTCAGTCACAATTTTGTAATCTCAATTTCGAGTTCTTTGTACTTAGACCTATTTTTCAAACTCTTTGGCAGATATGTTTCTGTCTGATAGAATGGTCATTTCTATTAATATTTAATTTCTTTCCTGTCTTTAATGATTATATATAGATTGGTTTTGATGTTGGATTTGCCACATTTTGTATTCCAGTTAAAGGTTCAGAATGATGTTCATACCAATGTACTGTATGTACTCTATCGTGTCTGTATTCATTGGGGGCAAGAACAGAGCGTCTAAATATGATGTGGCCAATAATTTCAGTTTACTGTGTCACAGAACCAACAGTTGGGATTAGCATTGTTTTTGATAACGTGTGCTAGGTAATTCCAGGTAGGAGGATGAAACCCTCCGTTTCAGCTTTTAACCCTGTACCATTGATGGGTTTAGGTATTATCTACATCAGCACATTGGATGCAAAGTGAGTATTGGCTGTGCAAGGGGTTTCATTCCCAGTGTTCTTTCAACATCGATATTCTTATCGTTTGTCTTTAGTTTTTACATTATTTGAAACCTTAGCTTCAGCTTGTGTAGGAGCGTATTTGTTTATGTTCATCATGATTGATCCATCTCAAAATATCTTGGAAACCTTCACAACTGAGTGAAGCCTTTTTGCTGTTTATCTTCCGAGTCAACAACCAGTCATCAATTGCCTGCAAGTAATCGTTAAGTCAAAGTTATATTTTTGTTTGAGAGTTTTAACTGGATCATACCTCTAACTCCTCCTTATTTGGGGAAGTAGAATCGATTTAAGTCTGCTTCTGGGTTGTGCATTTTGCTGTTGGTGAAGAGTTCCCTTGTTTTATAGTCTGTACTACGTGCGTCAGTTATGTTCCAGCTTATGATGTAAAAGCGGTACTGTATTATCTGGTATTGATGACTTAGATGCAGTTTTCAGAGTTGAAACCAGTTTTAGTGATAGCTCGAACCCCTCAGTAGTACACTTTTATCGTTCTTACTTTTATGCATGTTGAATTTTCTTGCATTCATTAATTCTGGGGTATTTACAGGTACTGTCCTGTCCAAATTCTTGAATAGTTGTTTCAGGATATTTTTTGTTGTTGCCAGTTAGCCCCGCCTAAAAGTTGCACATCTATTTGGCGAAATTTCATTCCAATAACATCAGTGAACAGTCTGCAGTAGCCCCTTTGGCTCAAAGTCACCCTTAGCATTCAGTTAAATGTCCTCTATAAACAAAGGTTTTTGTTTTTTTTTTCTTCTCTTGTTACCAGTTTTATATCCACGGATGTTGTTGAGTTCACTAGAAAGAAGGATGAGGGATAGACGGAAAATAAGGCGTGAAACAGAATCTCTTTGGAAGATTCTGCAGTTTATGGCTATATCCCTGGATTCAGAAGTACCGTTATCGTGGTTGACGAGGAGTTGGGTGTGGCATGCTATGTTTGAGAAAATCAATTATGGTTTGTGCAATAATTATTATCATGCATTTTCGCACTTATTGCCTGGTGGTCACCGCTGGAGACAGAGCGACAGCAAATCTCCTCAGTCTCCAGACCTCTTTATCACTCTCTAATAGTCCACAGCTCTGTAATGGGATTCCAGTTTCACACCAGTTACCCGTTAATTATTGTTGAAGGCTGAGTGACAGTAAGTCTCCTCAGGTCTCCAGCCCCTTCTCATATCTCCCTTACCCACCACAGCAGTGCTGTTGTTTGTACCTCCAAAACCTTTTTTTTTTTTTTGAGGTAACATGGCATCATTAGATTGTTATTGGTTTAGGGTTAAACCCATCTTAGAGATATGTTTTTACAGTTTTTCCACTTGAAACTAGAGTATTTTTTTTCGTACTCTTCGATGGCTGTTAGCGTCACAACGCGTCATAGACTAGTAACAACGGTCTTATTATCAATCGTCAACTTGAATTCTCATTAGAAAAACACTCTTTGGAAAACAGGCTTTAAGAACAGGCATCGCACTTCTTGCATGGAACTCTACATCAAATTTCGTTCGATCGCCAGGGTATTGGTTCATTCAGTGCTTCTCACATGACAATTCAGTTTTTCCACCTGAATGTGTTAGCTTGATTAGAATTTATGAAAGGGTGGCAAAAATGGCGGTAACCACGTGGGAGATGGCAGAGGGGACGTCGCCTATTCTCTTTCAACCAACATCACAGTCTTCAAACTGGTTCCTACTGCAACGGCGGCGACGAAGGCAAGGGCGAAGACGACGATTTAGGATTTGATCATTCGTACAGATTAGGAGATTCAGAGATATTTGCCAGTCAGTGATGAGTTTTGGGGAGAAGGTTGGTCTAGAAAGGCGTCGAGAGTTCTGGGTTGATCGATGCCTACGCCACGTAGTCATGTGACAGGCGTTAAAAATGCTAATTAGTCTTCAAACTTCTTTATGAATGAGTCTTTAGTTCTGTCTCTCTTTCATTTCTTCTTCTCTTCTTCCTTTCTTTCTCTTCTTCCCTCCTTTCTTTCCATTTTTATTCCTAATAATCTCCATTTGTCAATTTTGTAATTGTTGTAGTTTTTATTTTTTGCTCATTGTTTTTCCAATGTCGGTAACTGAGCCAATTGAGTATCTGCAGACAACACTGCTCAAAAGTTACGCTTCTTGGATTACTATTATTATCATTATTATTATTATTATTATTATTATTATTATTATTATTATTATTATTATCATTATCATCATCATCATTATTATTATTATTATTATTTGGAATCTCACACCAGTTGCCTGGTGGTAACCGCTGGAGTTTGAGTGACAGCAAGTCTCCTCAAGTCTCCAGCCCTCCTCTCCTAGTACTCATAGGTCGCAGTAATTCTGCGATTTACAGTTTCACACCGGTTGCCCAGTGGTTATCGCTGAAGGCTGAGTGACAATAAGTCTCCCCAGGTCTTCAGCTAACGTCTCCTCTCTCTTTCGCATATCATGACAGAGCTACGATTCGTTGCAGTCCTTATATCTCTAGCACCTTCCTCAGTATCCGTCCAGTGCCCAGCAGTGCTGTGGTCTGTACGGTCTCTATCCTCCCCCTAATCCCGATCTCCTCCAGTCTCTCCCTCAGCGTTTTGGGGACAGTTCCTAGTGCTCCCACTATGACCGGTACTACCCTGGTTTTCATGTTCCACATTTTCTTTAACTCCCTTGCTAGGTCCTGGTATTTTTCCCTTTTTTCACCCTCCTTCTTTTTTACTCTATGGTCTGCAGGTACAACAAAGTCTACTATTTGGCAGGCCTTCCTTTTTTTGTCTACTATTACCAAGTCCGGCCTTCTTCTTATTATTATTATTATTATTTGCAATCTTACACCAGTTGCCCGGTGGTAACCGCTGGAGTTTGAGTGACAGCAAGTCTCCTCAAGTCTCCAGCCCTTCTCTCCTAGTACTCATAGGTCACAGTAATACTGCCGTTTAGTTTCTCACCGGTTTCCAAGTGGTCATTGCTGAAGGCTGAGTGACAATAAGTCTCCTCAGGTCTTTAGCCAACGTCTCCTCTCTCTTTCGGCTATTATGTCAGTGCTGCGGTTTGCAATTCGGCTTTCATTCCCCATCCTCCGTTGGGTCACTGTTGACAATTAACGTTGCAGTCTTTTATTATTATTATTATTATTATTATTATTATTATTATTATTATTATTATTATTATTATTATTATTATTATAATCGTTTTTTTCGTTGTTGCTGTTGTTGTTGTTGTTGTTCGCTCCAGATGCCTCCTTGTCATTGGTGAAGACTGAGTTACAGCTCTCCTCTGAACACTCACATTCCGCATAGATGCTATGCTGACAATTTCAGCAGATCAGTAGACACTCAAAAAAAAGCCTATTTGAATTAAAAATCTCGACCTTATTAATTAAAGTTGATATCATTTTTTTATAACACGTAGTAGAGGTCAGTTTCACACGTTGCCAAGTGGTCATCGCCGAAAGCTGTCTCCTTAGATCTCTGGCCCCTTTCCCATTGTCCTCACATATCGCAGCGGCGCTGTGGTCTGTACAGTCCATAACCTCCCCAACTTTACTCACACCTGCCGTTTTTTGCTTACAAATGGAGGTCAGAAGTCTCACATTACAAGCACCAACTCCAGTATTCGTGCACACCAAAGTAGTGCCTTTGTCTACATAGTTCCAATCCTTTTCTTATTTGCAGCTTCTCCAATTTGATTTCAATGCCTTTGGCACTGTTCCAAGTGCACATACTGATATTGGAACTACTCTAACCTTCGTGTTCCATACTTTTCTCGGCTTCTTCGGCCAAGTCTTGATATATATTCCATCTTTTCACTCTTTCTTATTCACTATGTGGGCTCGTAGGCACAGACGCATCAGACATTTGGCAGTTTCTCTTTTCCGTGTCTATGACTACGAGATCCGGTCTTCCTTCTTGGATGTGGTGGTCAGTTTGGACGTCGAAGTCCGAATTCAATTTGTGGTATCTAATTTCCATGATCGTCTCAGGTTTGTACTGGTACCATTTTTCTACAGGGTCGAATCATAGTCACTTGCATAGCTCCCAATGGGTAACATTTTTTAACATGCCGTAACTTGATTATTATTATATCTTATATTTTTTTAGTTTAGGTAAGTCTGGCACACGATTACAATTATGTGTCACTCCATGAAGATAAAAGCAAAACTAGTTTACCAATAGTCCAAGTATGGTGTCCTATTCTCATTTTTCATTATTATTAGCATATTTCCCGACCGCCATTTGTTACAAGCAGGAATTTTCTTATCGATTTTTAAAAAATCCATAAAAGAAATTGGGAGTTTTTTTTTCTTTAATATTTCAAGTTGGGAATTTCTCTCCACTTCCAATTCTTTAATAGAATTCTTTTCTCCAGAGCCCGAATAAGCCTCGATGAAATTAAAGGGCTTAATTTCAGACAGAAAGACGCCATTGGATAGATGGATTTATCCTCAAACATATCTCATGTTGTTTTGAGGGATTTGAAAAAAAGATGTAAAGGCAATAAAGAGATATTAACTTGAGATTTGTTGGTTTTGAAATTTATTTTCATTCGACAGCAATTTCAATCATTGTTGTTGGTTGACCACCCTGACGTCCCTGTCTATATCTCACCTCTTATCATTTCACCATACATTTGGCAAAACTGTCACAATACTGTTGACATACGATATGTGATATCTCAAAAGGTAAATCCACAATCTTATTGTAAATGAAAACGAATTTCATGACAAAGTATAGTCTGATTCAATTCCATCATTCGCACCTGCATACACGTACGCATCCACATTATCATTGACATGGATTTTGTTTTCATTATTTTTCTTAATTTTATAAGTAAAATAATAGCAACACATTTACGTCAAAGTCATCACTATCACCGGTGTTATAAGCATTTTTGTTTTTTAAAGGGTCGAAAATGTGAAGCTGGGAAAAGTGGACCATTGCATATACCTACGACAGCGAATCTTCATGAAATCATCAAAAGAAGAAGAAACCAAGCAAAAAAATCACACTAGGTTGGCAAACTTTCAGTAGAGCAAGCTCAACTTTCAAGAACAAAAAATCATACAAGTACTGAAAGGAAAGGTATATACCCAATATATTTTAGCGGAGGTTACATATGGAGATGAAACATGGAACGTAATCAAAAGATTAGCCCTCAAACTGAGAACCACGAACCGTGCACATAAGAGAATGATACTTGGCCTCACATATAGAAATTTCAAGACAGCACAGTATATAAGAGAAATTATTGGAGTCCGGGACATCAGAGAAACTGTTAAAAGAATCATATGTCAATGGGCTCGACATGTTGGAAAAATGGCAGATGACTGCTGGACATAACGACTCTCGTAGATCCCCTGAGATCAGGCATGAGACTGTGGCCGACGGACAGTGAGATGGCAGGACGAGCTAGATAAATTTAGGAAGTACTGGCTCTGCGATGCCCGTGATAGAG
Organism: Thysanoteuthis rhombus; assembly: GCA_963457665.1. Classification (NCBI taxonomy): domain Eukaryota; kingdom Metazoa; phylum Mollusca; class Cephalopoda; order Oegopsida; family Thysanoteuthidae; genus Thysanoteuthis; species Thysanoteuthis major. The sequence goes on along the minus strand of OY735199.1, from coordinate 27,471,740 downwards.
AGGTTTTGCAGGTGTTGGGGAAGGTCTATGTTCAAGGATGGACCCTAACAGACAGATGATGATGAGAATACAATAGCAAAGACAAATTCTGAATATATTGCCAACTGCTGATTGAACTGTTTCACTGCTGTTTACGATTTACTATTTTATCATGACCCTTACCATAAATTGTCTGATTGGTTCTGCAGTCATTTCGATAGAATATGTAACGGTCGAAGTAAATCCTTTATAAAGACTACCTGAAGTTTTAATTTTGTGTCTGGAACGTGACTATGGATAATACGACCGTGGGAACTTCCAAATGAGGGAAACGCCATTACCACAAATTCTATTGTTAAATGTTCATTTGTCTAAACGACAGGTTTGGTCATAAGTAGAGAGCAAACAAATACCATCCAGTTTTTTGATATTCAGAAAAAACCTGGTGGTATTTACATACTCGTTGGAAGCCATTGTTAATTGTGTAAACGCCAATATAATCTCCGGCACTGCAAACAGTTATCTTTAAATATCATCACGGAAAAATCATGGCATTAGAGTGCTTACATTTGTCTGATCATAGCTATAAAAGTAATGATATTTAACTTAAACTGTAAATGGTTGGTAATTGTTTTCATAAAAGCTGGTATTATCACATAAGGATATGAACCTGGGATACACTTTATATGGCAGATAAGCATATAAGAAGATGATTAATAAACAAACCTGGCTGCTGCAGGGCCAAACTCTACTCCTGCTTCTATTCCGAATGAAGATAATTACAGCAACTTTTGTTTAGTATATATACCTTGATTCTTTTATAAGTATATATAGAGAGAGAGAGCAAGAGGGGGGAGAGAGACACAATGAATTGAACCTTTGTTTACTTGAAACAATATTTTGTACATGTGTAGATGATGTGTAAAAGCTATCACTCTGGCTGAGCCGGTAAGAAAGCCGCTTACTGATCATTTGGCCGTGATTTGAAATCATGGTAGGGAAAAGTCAATTTTATACACCAGTTTGGTTCAATGTGATGCAGCAGAAAAATTGTTAACAGTTTACTCATTTAAATTAGATGAAGACTATTCCTGTTCTCGCTGCTACAGTAGATAAAACAATCTTAACTCTAGCTTTTGACTTGACGATATAAAATATGACATTACAAGCTTTATATATAAACTTCTTTTCAAAAGTAAAATGACGTCTTTCCAGTTCCTCGAGAAAAAAGCCCACATAAGAGTTACTAAGTTGAAAAAATACTTAGCTGATTAAATAGGAATTTCTTACAGCTGATAATGCAATTAGTATTATCTACTTACTCACGACCAGACTTCTAATCACCAAACGATCCGCCATTGTTTTCATTGTTATTATTTTCAGTAGTGTTTACGTGAACAAACGCCACCAGCATTATCATTTTCGACTTCATCGACAATCAACTCACCAGTGCGTAGAGATTTATCAAGCAAAAACAATGAAAACCAAACTCTGAAAAATCATGCAAATTTTTCTTGTTATATTAGCATAAGATTCAAATTAACTGTAAACGGACAACAGTCGGCTTTGTTTTGATTTTCAACAGATCAGTAAACATTGAATAATTAAACAGCACTGGAAAAAAAAGCCTACTTAAGTGAAAAATCTCGACCTTCGTAATAAAAGCTGATAATTGATATCTTCAACATAACACCTAGTAGAGGTCAGGTCTGACCAAAGACTGAATAAAATCTTCAATTACTGATACTTGGGAAGCCTGTTCTATAAGTGCATTGGTTTCATGGAAAATATACAGGGGCTTTTGATTTGGAATATTTGGACGCTGTTCTTTATTTATGATGTTGTTAATAGCAAAAATCAAAACAGAAATATCATCGTTTCACGTGCTATTACGTCATGTAACTATAATCTAATTTACTCCTGAGCCATAGAAAAATTCAGCAGAAAAAAACACCTGATCCTCTCTCTCTCTCTCTCCTAATTCCATCCCGAAACCACATGAGAACGTCAATTTTCACAGTCTCAACATATGTGCTCATTTCAGTGTGTTTTTGTTCACCCTAAATCAGTACCCACCACATATCGAGAAGTTCCAAACGACACTGTCATGTCTAGTGCACGAACTGACATATCAGTCAAACATCACTTTTGTGAAACGGCCAGTTATTAAGTTATCTCGGTGCGCGCGCACACGCACACACACAAACATTTACACACACACGTAGATTTCACATTGGTCTGTGACAAATATGTACTGACGTATATATAGCTACTGTAGGTAAGATTATCTGAGATAGTTTCTGATTTTAACAGAGAATAAAAGAAGTAAATTATCAAAGCTTTCGATTCCAGCGTGTGTTAACTAATATTGCCAGTATTACCACGTCTCTCAAAAAATGGATCACCGTAATTATTTTTGCCACAAACTTGCAGCCCCACGCTTATTAATTTCTGGAAAATCATCATTGTTATGACCCCATCCCTGCTTAATTAATTCACGAGTGTCCATCTCTAATTTCTACCCCCAAATAGCCGTTGAGGGAGACGGGGGTGCAACTACAGATTCATCAAAATTTTCTCTTCAAAAAGTAACTATTAAGGACAATGCAAGTGAGAGAACATGGTTAAACAATTTTTTTCATACAAACAACCATTTCAACTGAGTTTAACTGTATCCCCTAATTCTTGCAATATGTAATTTTGTACTACCAAAACAAATCTTACATCAATTTTTCTTCGAAAACAATGAGATTTTTTTGTTCCCGTCAATACTGTACGTTTTTACTCACATGTTTCTATCTCTCCCTACCATAAATCTTTCTTTGCCGACTTTGTTTTGTTCAGATCCTATTAAGACATCATTTTACTTTTGAAAAGGAGTTTATATATAAAGCTCGTAATTCTATGTCTGTAAAAAAAACATGTCCATCACACAACAGATTATCATTGTTAATCGAGCACCCACAAAAAGCTAGTTTTGCGGAAGGTGGCTACTGGAGTACACGTGAAAATTGCAAAGATTCTAAGTCAAAAAATGGAACCATAACCACTGATACAGATAGATGGACAGACGATCAGAAGAGAAGAATACCTCATCACTTGGCTGTTCGAATATGGGGTCCATGTGGGCTACGGTTATTCAATTGTATGATAACTACAGCGTATGACTTCAATCAACTTACCAAGAGTAAAGATAACATCTACGAAGGGATACCACAAGTGCCACCGAAGACAAGTTTACGATCCTACGAAAATATACAACATTTTTTAGGACCACTTATTTTATAAAAGAGAATATCGTTACGACCATCAAATATACTGCCAACTATTAAAACCAATTACTTATCGTTGTTCTTAGTCCGTAATCTCACCGTAGTCTGCGTTCCTGGATTTAAAACATAAATGCCCTCCACCATGTTTTAACTTTGAATCGCCCCTTTCTTCTCTACTCGACTTCTGTTGTGGTCATAAAAATGTCAACCCAAGTTTATCGTCAGTGATCATGAAATTTAGCATAGTACTATCGCATGTTGAAGTGAAATGTTTATCTTTTAAGGACAACGCTAAGGAGAAAGTATTTTTCTTCTTTATTTTCAGAATCTTCTTTTTTTTTTTAAACAATGTGTGAGCTTATTTTAACGAGGTTCATCTGGTGAGGCTCCAGGATTTTGTACAAATGTCGATCTGTGATCTTTAATTTGATGTAAAGTTTTGACTTTTAGGCATGTTTTCTTTTCGGTATAAGAGAAAAATTATCAACACAATCTTTTTATAGAAAAGGTCCTGGGTATTCTTTGCACCACGTAGGAAGAAAAATTTTAAGGATACGATAAATAAAACGTAGGGTCATAGTCTTGATTTTTCCGAATATGTCAGATGAAGCATTAACATTGATTTTATGACTTCTTCATTTCGTCTCATTTCCGTTGCTTTTTATTGCAATGCTCAGGTCAATTTTACATTTTACGACAGATTTAGGAATATAGTGTGAATCGACTTTATGTTTTCCGTCAAGAATAGCAAAACATATAATATTAGCTGGAATGGAACAAGAGTATATACTAAAATGCTGCTTCTTGTCTTTCGTATTCACCAAAGGATAGTTATCGATATTTGTCGGGGGCAACCCTAATCATTAGGAATAGCATTGCTGGATTCTCTCGACTCTTTCAAGACCATCGTATAAAGGCCTTAAATGACTGAATTTTTGCTTGGATATAAAAGAGCCAAGAATATGGTAATCCTTATTCAATGTTTGAGGAAAACTACCATTTAATAAATAGTAAAAATATTCCATATATTGAAAACCAAAATCCATGATACCTTTGTCCCATTTGATGATTATCTGGGATATATTTATCCAAGAGGATATTTAAACTGGAAAAATCTCATTAACTTTTTGTCGTCACATATATGACCTAGTGGATTTTTTAAAGAGATATGAAGTATATATATATATATATATATATATATATATATATATATATATATATATATATATATATATATATATATATATATATATATATATTGATATATATTGATATTTAAAACATCACCCTACACATGTGAGTGGAGTCAGTACTCATTTCAGGCCTTCTTTTTGGCTGCTAATTCGTATCCATCACTGCCATTTGGTTTTAATCCCAAAAGACATAATTAGCGGATTGATTTCAAACTCTGTCAAAGAATGCTTTTTTTTTCTTCCCAATTTAAACGCCTTTTAATTTATTTAACCTTCGAACCTTCCGAATATTTGTCAGTTTGGAGAAAGGAAATGTTTTGAGACTCAATAAAAGTGTTTAACAGAATATTATCGTCCATCCGACAAAGACCTTTTTCAAATATTTGCCAGACACCTCTATCATGGCAATGATATAGCCCGTACTTTCTGGATTTATATGTCATGCCAATGAACTTTCTGTCGGGCACAATTTTGCATTCGATCTCTGGGGATATGTGTTGTGTGATTTACAAAAAAAATGACAATGTAGCTATATTTTTGAATAGCACCTTAACTTTCTATTCGCCTTGAATTGCAAAGCAAAACTAAAAAAAAATATTTTTAGATTGAGATATGACAATGGTTTCAGTGGTTGGTGACGAAATATTTTTCACCTGGTTTCATAACCTAAGTATTCATTTTGAAGTTTTTTTACGCAGTTGATAAAAGATCAGACAGTGCCACATTGCTTTCTTTTTTATTACCTGCCAAATATTTCAATTACATGTTTTTAATCTTAGAATTATTTCAGGTATCAAAAGATTTTTTTGAATAGCATGCAGAATGGATTTATTTTATCGGGACTCATATTCTAATCATATTTTTTAAAGCTTAAAATTTGTCAGGTATCCTAATATTGAAGTGTTCTACAACCTCAGTTCTTTATTATTCTTACTTAAAGAAAACCGTTTACATGGCCGTACATTCTAATCACATATTTTTAAAGCCTATTTTTTTAGGTAAACAATATTAAAGAATAGTACTACCCCACTTTTTTAATTATTTTTACCTAAGAGATACTGTTTATCTGGCCTCATATTTTAGTCACACATATTTAAAGCTTAAAATCAAGAAATTAAAGACCACTGTACCATCAAAATAATTTTTTGTAATGTCAGACAACAAATGTATTAATCGATTAGGATTTTTTCTCTCCGAATTTTCACTATTATTTGTTATTACAAAAGAATCAACACAGGCTGAAATTAAGATTCGTCGTGTACAGTATTGGTCAAATTGGTCATTGCATAGCCTCATATTGTGAAACACACATCTGTACAATGTACTTATTTTTGTGACCGATGAAACCATTTGCAAAAATTTACAACATGCAGATGATTACAGAAAAGTTATTTTCGCAATTTCTCAAAGAGAGGACGTTATATATATTTTTTGTTTTCAACTTTAATTCCGTGAAATACACGTAAAAACTTGCATTGTTTTCCCAACATTATCTCATCTCACATTCAATAATAAAAAAAACGACAGAAAGTTTAATTCGTTTATACGCTTGAACAGAAACAAAGAAAATAAAGTATAGGCAAGATCTACTTTGAAGTTGAAAATTGATGAAAATCGTTCAAACAGCATTTTCAAATGTTGAATTCTATTTTCTAATTATGGAAAAAAGTATTCGTAAAAATTCAGAGAATAAAAATCCTGATCGATTATCACATTGTTTTTTGTTTTTGTTTTTTTTTTTTCATGCATTTGACAAAAGTTCATCATGGTGAATGTATTTGAAATTCTAAGAGATGATCTTTATTTTACAGAATACACTTCTGGGTCAGTTTCAGAGTTCATTGTTACAAACTTCAAATGGTTGTAAGGTATTATCAAAACTGAATTGTTACCTTCAAGTTGAAAAGTCCACTGTTATTGTGAAAGAAACAGGAAAAAACTGCACAATAAATAAATAGATTATTGTAAACCTTTGAAAATGTTAAGTTCTAAGAATGTGTGTTCATAATATGAGGCAAGTTAAAGAAAATCAATGCAGTGCGCTATTTTGTTTCTTTTGATGTATATGTAAAAATGTTTAAAAAAATGTGTTTTGGAAATATGAGGCCAAGAAAAAATTAGTATTCTTTTAATCTTTTGATGCACCCAAAGAGCTTCATAATGTATGATTATGATATGAAGCCAATTGGAAGACTAATAATAAATAATGTTATTTTTCAAGTTTTAAAAATATAAAAAGCAAGCTTTTGAAATACGTATTTTCAATATGAAAGCAGGAAAAATGTTACCAATCACTGCAACTTTTGTCATGTTTTAATCTAATCTGTTTTGGACTTCAAATGAAGTACGTGATGATTTGGTCCGAATAGGTTTGTCTTGTTCATCTATATGACCTAGGAGTCTCTGAAAGATTACCTCATGTATATTTTCTGATATCAGATATGGATTGGAGCAAAGAAAGTATTCTATCGAGGTAGATTATCCAATTTCGAGCTATACAAAGTTTGCGTTCGTTGTTTTCGTCTCATCTATCCTGACATTTATATAAGTGGTTTTTATGATGTTGTCTTAACCCATCATTAAAATCATTTTCGTTAGTAATACTAATCTGTGGTGTTTATTGCTGGCAACTGAATGGCCACAAATCTCGCTAAGTCTCCATCACCTTCATCAGTATTCTCGTTGCTGGGGCCAAAACAGTCTCAACCCTTCCTCGTTGCCAATAATTCCAACAGATTTGCCCTCAGTGTTTCAAGCTCGGTAAGAAATGCGCCAATTAGTCTAACGTTCAACAACGTACTCAGTTGCCAGGTGTGTTTCCGGTATTTGTCTTCTTTTTTTCCCTTTCCGTTTATCATCGGTATCCAGTTCGAAGGAACAACCATTTTTGCTCTCTGATAGTGATACCTTCCCCCCACCCACTGGAAAAACCAGATCCAGTTAACTAGCTTGGATCGAGTTCTCTGTTTGAATCTTCCATTTATTTTATTTTAGTTTTTTTTTTCTTGTGACGGCCTTTGGTTTCCGCTCACTATAATTATTTCATTACGAAAGCAATTCCATTTGCACCATTCAGACTCTATCGCTATCACAATTTTGAATGATGGCCTTGATGTAACTCAGCAACCAGAAGGCACCTTACAACGCTGGCACAGACATTCGCCCCCTCCCCCTTTGGGGCATCGAGACATCATCAACTTTTTTTGTATTGTGTTACCATGGAATTCACTATGACAAAATTTGGCCGTATTTTAGCCCTCGTGTAGGGTGTTTTGGCAAAACATCGCATGGATCACTTCTATCAGTTACCCCTAACCTATCCATCTCAAATCAAGATTTGGCCTTCTGCAAGTTTTCCAACGTTTGGAGAAATTCTACACGGTGGGAGAGATGAAAGAGATTGCACCAAGACAGCTGGTGACGATAGAAGGAGCGCTGGGATAAGTTTGTGATGTCATTTGGCACTAACTGTACAGCAGACCAAGGCACAATTCCTTTTGTCAATTTTTCGTTAATATTAAATAACTGGATATTCAGCCGCCAGACCGCATAATCTCTTTGAGCCTGTTTTCTGGATTCATTTTCAACTTTGCTTATAGTTTCGTGAATTTCTCTGCATAAACAACGACTTCTAGTTTTCTTGTGTTTTATCTATTGTAATGTCAGATAAATGCGCTTATGAGAAAGTCCTAATCTGTATACGAAGCCTGGTAAGTATCCAGCCATTTTGAAAACCGGTAGCGTGGTTTTGATGCACATTGGCAACAAAGCAACTCATTTTCATGCATGGACAGAAAATCACCTATGGGGTTATTCAGTCGTCAGTTACACGCATTTGAATATGCTTCAGTACTGTCTTATGTCTCGTGTATTTTTTGTTTGTTTGTTTTGAATCAGAAATATGTGTCAGCGACATCCCTCTCCTCAGATTTGGCTCCTTGTGAGGTCTGGATTTTTCCCATCTAAAGGGAGAGGATTACGAACCGTGGACGACATTAAGGTGAACGCAGCGAGGCAGTCGATGAGGATCTCGAAACAGGAATTTTACAGTCTATTTCTTAAAAAAAAAAAAACGGGAGCAGTACGCCGATATAGTGCTTGAGATTCGAGTGGCGGTCCTTCACAGCGGACAAAAGCGGTATCGTCCTAGGTAGGCTATTTTTCGCTGACAGTAAACAGCTGGATACTCCCTGTGAGACCCCACACATACGACTATTCATGCATGTTTGCAGAGATATAAACTTGTGAATAGAATGAATCTATTACACCGCACGAATTCGAATGAACCGGTGGAATTTCCCTTTACACGGAAAACATCCTCTCGGCGAAAAATATTGAAATTCATCAGATAACCACCATTATGCCTCACTGCATTTTCGTACGAAAAATCTATTTGCTATTGAAGCATAAAATGGAGACTTGAGACTTATATATTTTTGTGTTGACGTGTATACATGTTTTTTTAAGTAAAAAGGAGAAGAATGCCAGACATGTTAACCATTGCGACTATTGTTATCAAAATCACCTTCCGCTTCGATGAATCCTGTATCGTCTCTTGTGAAGGAAGCAAGTCGTGCAATATATGCTAATAAGATGTCCGTAGAGTGAAAGAAACAGGACATTAAAAACGAAGAAGTTAGGGCCGAAAGCAGTGCACAGGAAGGGAGTGGTGAAGAGAGAGAGAGTTTGGTCAAAGAAGGAAAGGAATAAGGAATCGGTTAGATTGAGCGGAGAGTGAAAGAGGTAAAAAAAGGAAACGAGAAGAAGGGAACATGAAAACCAGGTTGCTACAGAAACTAAATCTTCGAAAGAAAGACAGGTTAAAGAGAAGGAAAAAATATGAATGAAACTATGTAGAATTGAACAAAAAAAGATCACGGGGATCGGAAGAAGAAGTGATATAGAATGAAAGAGGGAAAGAATGAATTAATGATTGTATGTATATCTTTTTCAAGTGAAGAACAGATAGATAGAACAAGAGAAAATGAGAGTGAAAGAAATACACTCTTGAATACTCTGGGAAAATTACGGATGACAATATGGAAATCTTTTGGAGAAGGAAATCATGGAAAATAAAAAGAAAACCTAGAAAAGAAGGAGCAGGTATCACAATGTAAAGGAAGAGAAAGGTAAAAATAGATGATTCGAAATGAATAGGCAACTAAAAAGTTCGTGTGGTGTTTTTTTTTTTCTTTTCACTGGGTTAATAGGCAACCCAATTCCTTAAAGTGTATCGTTTTCCCAATGTGTTGCAGGTGCAGATATATATTTTTCGCTTGTGCAAGCATCTGACAGGATTGAAGTAGATTATCTTCAGCACAAATCCTCAGCTGGTCATCATCATTGCTTATCGGCTATCTCTTACGAAGTGTATCTTTGGGTGAGTCGCTTCCAATTGAAAACCCACTGGAGCAATTTTAAATTCGTACTGGAGTCACCTTCTCATGATCAAAAATCTAGCCTCCATGTAGACATCGTCCGTTATTACCGTGAAAATACTGATTTGAAATCGTTATCTGTACACCTGAAAGGCTTTCTCTTAACATCCAGGAGAATGTTTAATATTACGAGAGAGTACGTTATAAGGTACCAAAAAATGCTAGTGCATTTTTCCTGTCCGTATAAAGAGAGAAATAATAGAAGTTAAGAAGGGGAAGAGCAAGAAAATAAATGAATGTTAGAAAATGATTTCCACTAGATAATAACTGAAGATCACTAGGGACCAGTTTGAAAGTCTCTAAAAGTTAGGCCATCAAACAAATAACAAAAAAGACGTGCGAGCTAGATAAAATTATCAGCGACATACTGGTAAATATTGGAAAACTAAGATCATAATGCTTTTATATGTAAAAAAAAAAAAAAATAGAATCAAACATCTTCAGACCAATCAACCAACTCAACTAAGTCTACAAAACGCTAGATTAGATCAACCAAGGGGACAGGGAGAATCAAATTGACGAATGACCATTTCTATTCGGTGAATCAACTAAAATAAAAAATAAAAAGCGGCAGAATATGAGACACTATTCACTGCAGCATTTTTATTTTAATCAGAGGGGGCCTCCGACCCAATGAAAATTAAGAAGGTCATTTATGATCATACAACAAAGCGTAAACCCCATATATGTCGAAGTCTTGAAACACATCTACCAACAAAGCAGTTCTGTTATCTGTCCACATAAGGAATTTCGAAAAAAAAAAAAAAAAAAAAGATGAGGCGGTACCCGCTCAGCTAAACTCTTCACAGTCAACAGATAATCTCCCAAATCAAGAGTTGTTAAATAAAGGAGACAAGATAGATGCAGAATACATAAGTAACACCAAACTTGCTGACAACACCATCTTTGTTGCTAAGTACCTTCATGATCTCAATATATTACAAGATGAACAGCATGAAATGAAGTCAGTCTTCACACGAACTTCTATTACGCAAATGTCATGTACAACGTACATGTTGAAATCAAAGACACGGCGCTCAAAATAAAAGATAAAAAAAGTTGAAGAAGGTACCAGCTACGTCTACCAAGGGCAACGAATCTCATAAAACCCTCACAAGAAGGATAAATCAAACGGAGAAACGTTCTAGGTTGGCAAGCTTTCAGGCAGAGGAAACTCAACCTTCAAGAACAATAAATTCTCGTTAGTCTTAAAAAGAAGGGTATACGAGCAATTGATCTTCCCAATAGTCACCTATGGAGCTGAAACGTAGAACCTTAGCAAGAGACCGACGTGCATAGGGGATAATTATGCCAACAACCATCAGACAACTCAAATCGCAGTGGATTTGCCGCAAGTATCTCAATCAACCACTAGTCATCACCACTTACAACATGGACTCCTTTAGATCATATGCAAGACTGCAGCTGGTTAAATATAATATAGTGTAACAAACAAAAACAAGTTTAGAAATTATCAGTTCCTCGACGATTGAGAGGCGATCCTGGAGAAGGTATATCTTAAATGACGGACGCTGAAAGGCGTATGATGAAGTAATGAAAAATAAAGGAGCTAGAAAATGGGCAAGGTAAAGACAAAAAGAATTAAATTAAAAGCACAAGAGGCCGTAGAGTGAATGCCTTATTGCATCACAAACACGGCGATAAAAGTATCAGCGCAGAACTTGAAAAGAAATCAAGGACAGGGGAGATTGAAAAGATTATCACAAGTTTGTTTGATGTTCGAAGGAATCCCAATGACAGCTGTTTGCCACAGGAATCATTAGAAAAACGTATTCATCTCTAACTTTAATCTTCTTTTTTTTTTCGTCTTTCTTCGCCTCATTTTTCTTTTTTCTTTATTTCTCCCCTCATTGCCCTCTTTCCTTTTTTTTAAGAGAAAAAAAGTCCCTTCCGTTCCCCTTTTTCCTGGTTATTTGTCATTTCCTTTTTTCTCCGTCTTCCTTTTGTTTTTCTTTTCTCCTTCTCTTCCTTTATTTCTTTTTTTTTAGCCTCCCTCTAAACTTTTTTTCTTACTCCCTCTAAACAACTTTTGATTCAGGACATCGTTTCCACAGCAACAAATAACAGCACGATCGGAAATGGAGCTTAAGCAGGTGATATCAGTAAATATGGCCAAACCAAAAATTTCAAAGTCAAATGTTTTTTTCAGCCAAATCTGCCAAATATGGCCGTATGTTTTTCCCTCTTTTTTTCAATCCTCGATCATCTCAAGTTGAGTCGAGACTTTAAAATAAATCTACAATGTAAGAAGCGTATATCTTGCTTTCATAATTGTGTTCAATATATAAGTGAAGCGCATTTTTCTACGACTTAAAATACAACAACTATGCAGGGCACGATGGAACCCTTGCAAGTCAAACAAGTTTAGGGGTGATATCTTTTTGCTACTGTTGCTGCCTGTGCACTTGAGGTGAGTGGATTCATCAAGTGGTCATACTCTTTTCTGTCAACTATCGTTGCGTTGAAGTACCGAAATATTTTGTCAAAATATCCGGGGATTGGTTCAGAGGGATATTAATTTTTGCTCTTCCCTAGGGCGTTAGTGCAAAGTGTACTTAAATATCTAGAATTTGAACTCGGTGCTTATTACTTTCCCGTCACACTTCACCTTCATCGAGACGACATAAGCTAATAAAAATGATACAAGCTCAATTCAGAAAAAAAATGCTCTCTCTGGTATTAACAATTCATTATTTAACCTGGGCAATGACATCTAAGATCAGTTTGGAAAAGCCCCATTGAAATCAATCATAAATCTCAGCATCCTTTCTACTTTTCCAGGAGGTCTGCGAAGTCCTCTTTTGAGGTTGCCATCTCCTGCCTCTAGACGTCCGCTTTGATCTCGTTCACGGTCCGGAACTTCTTAGTTGAAATCCAGAAGTCATAGAGGCCGCACTGTAAACTTCAGGGAGGAGGTTGAAATATATGAGTAATGCACTAATTATCGAAAAAAAATTGCTAAAGCCATGGAAAATTGACATTGTGAATGCAACACTCACACAATACACGAACACACTCATTAGCGTCTCACTACCGACTGAGTAACCCCTGGGAAAAATGTCTGTCGACGCATTCGCCATAAGGTTCCCTCTAGTTGTCAAGTTGAATCCACGCTCTGTAATGTTTTTTTTAGGAAAGGGGTGAATTTTGTGGCTTTGTGCCTAACGAAGCTTAGATTGGTAAATAATTTTAGTAAAACGTCAGATAAGTCTCTTCAATTTTCAAATTAGTTCGACTGACTGGCATTGTATGTATGTATGTATGTATGTATGAATGTATGTATGTATACAGGTTGCACCAATAAATATAGATAGCTGAAATCTTCTGTTTATAATGTCTAGAAAAAAGATCCCCCCCAATTAAGTTTTTTTTGTGTGTAGAATTCAATTTACAATGTATGTTTACGTCTTCGTGTTTTCTTCTTTTTTTTCAAAATTCAAGTTTTTTACGTTTATCACAAGCAGCCAGATAAGTAACATATTCTATAATCACACGTTTTCAAATACTTTAATTGAACATCCCCAACACAGCATACAGCCATAAAATGTTCGTAACATGACGGTTTTTATTGAGTAACTAACCAGACCCTTATGCGTTTATGTTTTTCTCGTGAATAAAACATACATTCTGTGACTTCAACTTTCAAAGTCTAACTTCGGTATCGTCTATTTGGCGATGACAAGACAAAAAAAAGTTCCAAGCTTTGTTTATTGAAGAACCGTTGGTGTCTAAACATATTTCGTAGCACAAGACTGTTGCAAGAAAGTCGATATCATCTATCAGAGAGACGAATAGGAGGGAAAAGAAGAGAACAATGGTTCCGAAAGAAAACACAACAATTGGAAAAAAGGGGTGATCAATGGATAAGTTAGTTCTCTTGCTTTTTCTTGGGCCATGATCTTAAACAGAAGAAATAATAATCGACTTCAGGCATAAACAAATAAGACAGAACAATAATCGATGTCGATAGATGAAAATGTAATATGTATATATATATATATATATATATATATATATATATATATATATATATATATACATACATACATACATACATACATATATATATAAATATATATATATATATATATATACATACATACATACATACATATATATATATATATATATATATATATATATATATATACATACATACATGTATATATATATATATATATATATATATATATATATATATATATATATACATACATACATATATATATATATATATATATATATATATATATATATATATATATATATATATATATATATATATATGAAAGTCAGGTTAGTCCCTCCATAGACACCGTCTTGTGATTACCGTCTTTTACCAGCATGGCGTAATGAATTTCTTTTTAAATTGAAAAATAGGTGATCAATGAATATATTGTTTCTGTCAATGAGAAGGCATCAAATAGTGATCAATTTAGCATGAACGTACATCCTAAAAAAACCCACCCTCTAGCATCATTTGCGCGATCCGTACGCGTGATATATACATGCAAATATACATACATAGTCAGCAGTTTCATAACACAGATAATAATGTTCCCAATCGAGTTTAAATGCTGTAACTCCAAACTTCATGGGAGAAAAATAGTTAAACAAGAGAATTTCTCTGGAGCAACACTACAAAGAAGCAAAAAATTCCAGCTTTTTTTAAATAAATCTACCTCACTTGAAAAATAATTTTGTTGATATTATCTGAGGATCCTAGCCTATCTTTCTAGTGGTTCTCCTGCAAATCAAGGCCTTCAGCGTTATGAATGTTATCTTGGATGGTTTGCAAAACTCTAGATCTGGTGCGAACAGACATGAGGGTTTACAGTAGTAATGTTTTGAAAGCGCTTGACTGGTTTCGTTGAGACCAGTCGTAACCCCTCCAATTCTTGCAATGGTCATTAAAGCGCTCCCGAAGTTCATAGTGTCTGTTGAATATGGTTCAACACTGGATACAAAAAATGGACAAAATAACTGAGAGTGAGATGCTGATTGAGAATAATATCAAAATATTTTAGTATTGATGGTGTTGAGTTTTGATACGAATAAACAACCGCAATAATTCTCACGCTGTCCACATAATATGCAATCACCTGGGCACGGCCCACTCGCGCTGGCCGTTTTAGTTAAATTTTTTAATGTTCGGAAGTGTGGGTGTGATGTAACCAAAGCAATTTGGGAAATAAAAAATTTTATTTCAACGTAAATAAAGCCGGAAGTTTGTAAAGTGGGACTTCGTTAAATGAGGTCTACCTGTATTTCCATAAAATCAACCAAAAAAGACAAAACGAGAAGAATCAGTAAATGAGATGAGTTTAGAGACTTTCGGGAAAGCACACTTTGATTCACTCTGATGGAATGGGACCTGATCGGAAATCAAGTCAGTCAGCTCAAGATGGAAGCATCTTATGGTGGCGGTGCCGAAGAAGCGGAATCGAAAGTCTGCAAATTCCAGAGAATCAGCTGCCTGACCAAAGATAATTACTAGCAAAAGGAATCCGTGCAAGAAGTGTCTTTTTTCCCTTAGATTACGAAGAGGCAAATAGGAAGTAAAGAAAGAAAAATAAAGGAGAATGAAAGAAAGGAACCAGAAGGATGAAAGCGAGATGAAAGAAAATAATGTCAAAAAAAAAAAAAAAAGGCAGAGAATGAAAAGACCAGAAAAGAAAGAGAAGGGAAGAAAGCCATAAAGACAAAGAGGAAAAGAGGGAGACAGAAACAATTAAACGAAGACAATGAGAAAGAGAAGTGAAGTAGATTATAATGCTTACAAATGATAATGACGAAAAAGACATGAGGTATGGAGAAGACAATGAGGATTTAATGACAGGTCTGGTTATTCGCTTAATAGTAACCGTCGCTAGACCAACGTCTTCTGACAATCTGCTGTGTTGGGGTGATCAACTAAAAATGAGGAAAAGAGGTGATCAAAGTTACTTCTCTTATTTTTATTTCTTGGATCGAAAAGCAGCCACTCCTCCGAACTGGGAAGATTAACAGAATCTAATAACCATACCCTCCTTTACCATGAGGCTCAGTAGGATGAAAGACGGAATGTAGGTAAATAAGCTATACCTCGGAAATATCATTTGGAAAGAAAGAAACAAAGCGAAGTGAAGAATGAAAAGTAGACGCGCCTTTTTCCAGTCGTGATGCATTCATATGAAAGTATTCTCCAGTCTTTAAACCCTCTTTAGGCCACTAGTTAGCTTTTACGCTTCTTTTAGAGACACTTATTTCCTCTGTTCTCCCACACTTAATACCCCCCCAACTTCTGATGACTCAGCCTAACGTACCGTCATCACCATTTATAGGGTTCCAGAAACGCTTAAATGTCTTCGTATGAACGCTCTACTTCAGGATTAGTGGGGAAACCGTACAAGGGAGACAGGCAGACATATACAAGCATGCAACAAGCCTTGCAGGGGAAAAGAAATTCAGGTATGAATCGAGGGAGAATGCTTCTTCACTTTACGCCATTTCACGAATTATCTTTGTATGAATGCTCTACTTCAGGATAGTGGGGGAAATTGTAAAGGAGAGACAGGCAGACGTATACATTCATAGAATAAGCCTTGCCTGAGCTACTTATAAACTCACAAAGCATTGAGGCACGCACAAACGCACGTAACTTATGGCAAATACGCACGCATATATAATTATATATCGCTGACTTTAACACGCAAAATCAGTCGCGTTCAACAATATCCGCTTTCTATGTTAAATGAAGCCGAAACAACGCGAAAAGCCAGAAATCAAAAAGAAGTGTCCGTCTCTGGTGGAGTGTCAGAATGAAAGACAGGAAACAGTTTGATTGATCGATGGGGAGGTACAAGCCGGATAAATGATTGGGTTTGCGGTGATTCTTTTCGGCCTGTGACTCATTCAAACAGGTGATCGGCCAAGCAAACTGCTTTCAAAACGGAAGATCTGATTGAGATTAAAGATTAAATTTCATCACGCTGAATCAATAATAGACGAAGATTAGATGGAACGAAAACTGGGACGATGAAGCAGTGACAAATCAGAGAAAATCGAGGCAGATTTGCAGAAAGGTTGGGGAAACAACGACGGTATAAGAGAGACCGTTCGATTTAGAAAGAGAGGTAGACCTATGCAGAGATGCATGAATGACATAAATGGATTTCAAGAGAAGCAGCATGAAGTGTTTGGGGTGATTAATTAAAAAAATCAAAAGAAAGATCAACAATGAATAAGATACTCCACTAGGCTTGTTATTGAGCCATAATTAATTAGAAAAAAAATTGGGTTTTCAAAATACTCAGTGTGGACGTTATCAGACGAATACAAAAGGATTGATTTGACATAAACTTACATCACAAATCGAACCCTCTAGTAAAAATTTATCTTGTAGGCAGAGGTTCAAAATGTTGGGAAAAAAATCTAGATATCATGAGAAGTAAATGTTTCAATCATCTAGATTCTATATCTATATCTACATCTATATATATGGGTGTGTGTGTGTGTGTGTGTGTGTGTGCAGCAAGATTGCCTTGATAACTGGAGAAAACCATGTTCACAGCCCTAGTGACAGTTTTTGTTGACAGTATCTGAAAGCTCCGATTTGAAAGAAAATAGGTGAGACAAAGAAAAAGGAAAACGGTAGAGAGAAAGAAGGAAAAAAAAGAAGGATCGTACTATGAAAGAGAGAGAGCAGTTTAAGAGAATGCATACTCAAGAACAGAGAGCACTTGAGAAAAGGTGAAAAAGATTAGTTTCATCAGCTGACCAAAGACGATTAGCAAATCGATTCTGTCCCTATTCTCCAAGATTAATTCCGTGTAATTCTTTCATCTCATTTCATTTTAATTTGATCTTGAAGCGTTTCCCCCTTATTTTCCAGGGCTATTTCCATCTGTTTCTCACTATTTTTTACCTGGTATCATTTTTTTCTAAATGCATCTAAGACATCTCTATTAGACTATTTTCGGTCAGCCGGTTCTATTTATGCAAACAACGAAAATAGGAAGGAAGAGAATGTGCAACGTCATTGAAAGAATGCCTCTTTTGGTCAATAGATCACGTATCAAGCGTTTGTATTTTACCGTGTTGTTTTTAATAGCTAAAACCTTCCTCAAAATGGCTCAAACCTTCCAATTTCTAGCTACCTCCGTAAATAAAAATATATATATATATATATATATATATATATATATATATATATATATATATATATATATATATATATATATATGTATATAAGACCCATTCATTGAATAAAATAACCATACTCCGTAACAAATTATCGATAAAAATGATACAATAAATTTAATTCAAATTTACTTTTTTTATTAATAGCCTGAATATTTGTACGAATTATGTGTGAACCATTATCACCTTCCTATTCCCTTTAATTCCTGTTACTATTACCACGGATAGAAATGCTACTACTCCATTTAAAATCCGTCTCAAATCGGAAATCATCGTTGAATTTTTGGTTCTTTGATATTCAACATTTTCATCAACCTTAATTATCTCCGAACCCTCATTATATCATTGACTCAACGTTAACTTTATTATAATTTATTAAGATATGCTGCTTCATCTTTTTCTTTCACTTGTCATCATTATAATATAATTATTATATCTTTTATGAATCTTACATGGAAAGTGTCTATCCTCTAGAGCCCTCTACTCTATTCTTCCATTCTCATTCTTTAAATTTCCACATTATTATCGGTATATGGGAATTTTTATCAGGGTTCAGGTGACAGCATGTCTTCTCGACTCTTATCAGTATTTTTGCAATTTTATCAATGATCTTACCTGGATGATTTCATCAAATTTATTCTTCCTTGAATTCCCAGTTCTTTTGGAGGGCTCTGATAAAGATAGGTTCAAAAGTCAGTTTCATATTTGAGAGTTATCTCGGAAATCCGAGATATTTTACAGCTTTTCAGATTTCAATCGATTTCTCTCTGAGTCCTGCTCGAACGGTCTTTAACCATAATCTAAAATATTCTTTTCTCTTTATTTGATCTGGTGTTTTTACTTAGATTTGGAATTATGTTTGAATTTCAAAGATTCATAAAATTTCCCCTTTACTGTTCTCTACAACAGCTTCTGGTTCATGTATGTTTTGTATTCATTGTTTTGTATTGTCAAAATCAAATCTTTCGTACAATTACAAGTGGGTCATCCCCACATTCCAGTTGATGCATATGAGTTGATTTAGTGTATTAGTTTAATATATGATCGATGGTGTAAACTTTATCTCCTCATAGCCAACAGTGTCTTGCTGTGTCCGAACTATTTTGGCTTTGATCTAGCGTTTTCTTATTATTGTCCTGGACTACCACTCTCTCTCTCTCTCTCTCTCTCTCTCTCTCTCTCTCTCTCTCTCTCTCTCTCTCTCTCTCTCTCTCTCCAAGTGTTCTCTGCGTAATCATCCCCATGGTTTGCCTCTCTTGAAACATCCGTTGAATGGTGTCTCTTTTTCTGTTTTTGAGTTTTTCGATCCTGCATTCGTTCAACCTAGATCTTGTACTAATTTCCAGTCAATTCGCTGCACTCGATTAATCTTATCATCACTTGTCTACCTGTAACGTCAAAATGACGGTATTTATCAAATACATCGGTACACATTGCATTTTATATGTAGGTAATGGAGATTTGCATCACTTTGAGAATGATGTTCCATTAACTGCAAACATATTTTTATTGAAATTTCTGAAGAACGCCGGATATGTCTACATATTTTTGCTTTTTTTAAAAATTCAGATCAGAGTTGAATAGATGGTGAGTTACATTATCAATCCTTTTTCCAATTTTTTATTTGATCACCCTCAACTCGATATGCTGCCAAGAGATGTTGGTCACATTACAGTTTCTATTAAGTGTTTACCAGACCTGTCATTTTCTTTATTACTTTTTAAATTTGAATCACTCTTCAAATTCATCATTTTAGATTGAGTGACAACAAATCTATCCTCAAGACCCCCAGTATTATTATGACCATTATGAGCAGTCTGGATCATTTTTCCAATCTCTTATTCGCCCATTCCCAGTTTTGGTGCCCCACTGTAAGTGTACAAAATATTATGGGTATCAACGTAACCATCATCTTCCACAGTGTTTTTTATGTTCCCAATTATTCGGTCTTTATGTAACATATGACCTATACACCTTTTATATCTCATACATCATTCTTTGTCTTATCCAGAGAGCTGCACCATCATTTTTTATCTTTCCCCAGGACTCACCAGACCTCTCTATCATGGATGTCTCAGAGCCAATTATTTTCGAAACCATTAGTTCGTCTTACCATCTCACTCCCTGTCAGCCACAATCTCACATATGGTCTCTGGGAATCCACGTTGTGAGTTGTGATGTCTAGCAGTCTTCTACAGTTCTAGCAACATGACCATCCCATTGCCCTTAGAGTTTTCTACTGATATGTCTGACTCCTGTTCTTCCCTATTATATTGTGCTGTCTTGTGATGTCTCCATGTGATGTTTAGCATGATTCTTTATCATTGCATCGTACATAATTAACATGACATTGTACATGATTATTCATGTACATTTTTTGTGGAGAATATTACTGCAACCACATTGTCGTGGTTTCAGGAGCAAGTAGGTTTTTTCGAGGTGTAACTGCAAGCCCCACATACAACATCCTCTTAAACCTGGGTGTCAGCTTTGACAACCACCAAGATGTAGTTTCCCTTTCTTAAGAGAGTTTTACGGGGTAAAATGCCTGCAACTGCTTTGCAATTTACCCCGACCTGGGGGGAAATTAATGCTTCTCCCTGAGATATCCATGTGGAGTGAATACAAACAGCTTGCACCAAAGCTCTTACTCGGTTCATAAAGTCCGTTTTCCGTGTTGGTAACCGTTACGCTACTGTGCAGCTCTGATTTTGTCGTATGCTCTGTTACATTTTCCGTTTTTGATAGTTGTTTTATACGTATTACAGTTTATATTATATATTTTTCTCAATCATCAAGATATTCGAGGCACGCGGAACTGTCGTCGGTTTTTTCTTTGGATATTGTAATGATTATACTTTTAGAGTAGTTTTTTTTCTCTGTTAAGCTTTTTCTTCAAGTCGGGAAGCTGGCTGTTTAAAATGCCGAGATTTTCTTTTGAATTTTTTAATATTTGACAAACGTTAACGCCCATTGAAAGCGTCAACTATTTCAGCGCTTCCATTTTTTGAGATGATATTTAATTAAATAGGAAATATTATATCATTTTAAATATCACCGGTTAAAGGATTTTAAATAAACGACAGGATAAAGAAACAGCAAAGTCAGTCCCACATTGAAGTGTCTTCACTGACGCTTTCAAAATGCATATGTTTACGTCGGTTTTAAAGTCATGCAGCTTCCATCTCTTCCAATATTATCTGCAGAGAATTCTACTTCCAAAAAACATTTAATATATGTTCATTCGTGACGCTTGACAGATGGTGATGCTCATGTTTTCATTGACAGATTTGTAAAGCAGTTGTCTGTCTCATTCTATTGCCTATTGGATGGATTCGTTTTGCTGCTATGGTGTGAAATCTTTATCGAGAATAACAAGCTTGCTTTAGCAGTTTTCATTCTTTCTATCTCTGCTGTCAGCTGTGTTCAGACAAAAACGGCAAATCATAGTTTTGACAGAGCTAACGTCATACAGGGTAACTACAAAAGGCCGGGATAGATAGAGGAATTTACAAGCTAAAATTCTGTCGGGTGCACAACTGTTGGTGTATTTAAATGTATGTTAGTTTATATATATATCTGAAGATATTTGTGAATGTGTGTGAATTGGGTGTAATCATTTCTACGGTCCAGGATTTTGATCTTCACAGAGAGATCTAATTTGTGTACTGACTAGCCGGAAAGAACATTACTACAGCTTGGTGACTTCTATCATTACGAAGTGTTCCAAACATCATATACGAATACCTCGCTGTGTAGCAGACCATAAACACTTTGGTGAGGATGGACTTCATTCCGTATTCAAAATCTATAGCCGCCTGTCATACAAGTAAAGCGTAGTAAACAAGTGTTTTAACATTTATATTGAGAGTGATCTTCGATTTTTCAGTCATAACGTATTTTCTAAAATTCATTTTTCTTCTTAGAGGTGTCCTTCCACCTTCCCACTAAGGTTGAAGGCAACATGAGACTGAGTTTGAACTTTCCTCTTTGGGATGCCTTAAGCATTAAGCAATGAGCCTGGCCCTACCCTTTATTGGAATTATCGATGTAGGCTGATGGGATGGTTCACTTGAATTTGACTTGATACTTTGGGGAGTGACAGGGAAATAATATGGTGGGTGAGTAATTCTAAGTTGTAGCAATGTGATAATCTACTATTTGAGTACCAACTGCTCCTAAAGGCGGCAGAAAATGTCTATAATATAAAAAAAAACATTATTGATTTAATCAGTCTATTCAAAATGAGAAAAAGGTTCAAGATCCGTTTTCAATGTATCACTCTTATAGATCCTCCCATGCGATGTAGTTTCAAGTTACTTTAACAAATACAAACCGTTAACCATAACTATCAATAGAACTGTCAACATAAGTTTCCTTCAGTTTTTAAGCCGGTCTGGATGGATGGATGGATGGATGGATAGATATGTGTACAAGCCTCACAAGTGTATCTTGAAGGTTGGAAATTTAAACATTCACCCGATATCATGTCAAGAAAAAACATTTTTTTTTTACCCCGAAAGCTTAATTTGCAATGTAAGTTTGTGCTAAACTGATCCCAGCAGCATTCACGCTTGTTTCTAGAAATTTAGTGATCACAGCCAAGCAAAAAGCGAGGAAAGTAACTTATTCATTGATCACCCGTTTTTTCAAATTTGTAATTGACCGCCCCCAACACGCCATGCAGTCAAAACACATTAGTTGCATAACAGTTTTAATAGAATTACTATCCAGGCCTGTTGCTTTACTAACTGAGACGAATCCCTTTATATAAGCATTGAGCTCAGAATCTTATATTCCTTTCTTTACAAAATAACAACGATTTGATTTTCCCTTTCCACAATATCATTTTAGCTCCTTTGGCATGAGAGATATTCGTTGCATACTCACGAATATGGGCCACAAGACGCAAATGAACGATCAAGTGGCATTCACATTATGAATATTCCCTTTGACACAAGCCATTTTTTTCCATATTAAATCAGTCTGACATTCCCATTATATTTACAAATCTCTAGCCTGAAATTCCCGATCAAGAAGACGTGACCTTTTTTCTAATTCTCTCATTTCTATCTTCCATGCCGCTTCTTGGGCGTTTTCTTCAACACGACAGAATTCGTGAAAATCGATTCCTTGCAAACAATAGAGAATCTCCAATAAAATGGCGCCAGTTAGTGGTGCCATGGAGCTTACGAACAAAAGAAAACGAAAGGAGAACGGAAAGTTTGTCGATGACCTTGCGAAGAAAAAAACTGATATTGAAGATAATTAAAGTTCGATTATTTTCATATACATGGAAGCTTATATTCATATACAGATATAATCTGATAGGAGCATTGCATCTAAGTAAATAAATGTTAATACAAACAAACTTATTTCTGTGCGATCAGTCGAGAAAAGAAAGACACCCACACACGTCAGTCTGCTAATTTATGACTTGGGAATTAATCCTCATTGGGAATTGATCTTCATTTTCAGATTGTAGTATAGCTAAGTTATTCTTTCTGCTTTTCCATTATTGTTGTTCGAATTATGACGGTTCATTGCAAACCTAAAAAAGATTGATGAAGTAACACGAGACAAAGAAGTCACTCTACGGAGACATAACCCCATAATGGTGGGGAGGATCAAACAAAATTATTTTCTTTATTTTTGATCTCTATATTCCAACCAAACCTGAGTCGATGTAAAGGAAACAGTTTACTCAAGCATATTAATACGCACACATCCAAACACATCAACAGAGAGACGGACATACATACACAACCACACATACCCTTACACCAAAGCACATACGTAAGTATATGAATACTCTATATAATGGATAGTGTGTGTTTTTCTGTCTGTTTCTCTGTCCATAACAACGGACTCTTCCACTGACCAGTATTGATTTTGCTGATAAAAGTTTCTCCTACCTTTGAAAACAATGGACTCTCCCACTGCAACGAGTGAAGTCTGTTTTCACTTGGAAAAAATCTCAGATTGAATCGATAAGACAAACATTGATTTATTCAATTAACAGGCTTTGAAATCTTGAACAATTAAGTCTTAAAGTAAGTTCGATAACTTAACGAAAAAAACTCTAAAGAATTGTAAGCAAATTACCGTTGAACCTGGAAGTAATTATCCTCCATAAATGCTTGGTATCGTAGCAAAGGAAATGTTATGCATTTTAACATACTAAAAGCTTTTAAGCAAAATTTTCACATCTGTTTGAATTATACTGGGAAGAAGAAAACATTTTCTTTAGCTGACTGTAGTTATCTAGAAACTGTCACAAGATTTTGTTTTCTCGTAAATTGACAAACACGAAATGTTACCAGCAGCTGCCGTTATATGTATAGTACAGAGGAGTAGCCTTTAAATTTCAATTCTTTCAAGATATAACTTATTTTGATATTTTTTCTGTCTTGTGTTGAAATGATTTCCATTTTCAACTATTTCTAAATGTTATCTGATTCTTTTTCGCATACATTTTTGGGGTATAATCTTGCCAAACAGGTTAAATCATAGTTGAAATCCATCCCCATAAAGAAAAGTGTTGCTAGTTTTTCTATGAATTTTAAGGGTAACTTTTTGATATTGAAATGCAATAATTTCTCCCGTAATCAATTTACGATCCTTCCACAAAATAACATTGAAATTCACAGTGGACTTTCAGAGATATCGTGTTTAAAGATAGAAGCGAATACAAAACTGTACAAAAAAAAGAATGCAAAAATACCTTTCAATCAAAAACGAATTACTGGATTCACCCCAAAATTAGATCACTTCTCCTTTACGGTGAATTCAATTCATTTCCATTGTGAACCTTTGGGGATATCGTGTAGAGAGATCAGATCGATTACAGAAATGTATAAAATATCAAAATGGGAAAAATCTCTCTCAATTAAACTGAATTCCTGGATCTGCTCCAAATTTAGTTTCTCTTTCCACAAAAATTAATTGAAATTCATTGGGAACCTTCGGAAGTGCCTTGTTACATGACTAGAGCAGATGCTGGAAAAAAATTGGTGGGGTGGATAGAATCTTGGCATTCAGATTAAATCATATCTAAATCCCATCCAGATTAGGGAAAAAATATTTGCCAGTTTTTCTGAGTTTTAATGTCTGTCATTTCGATATTAAGAATGGACGACCGCATTTGTAAATTTTTTCGATGATATGCTCATTGTTTATGTATCAGTTCCAAAATGTAATCAATTCTTCCACCTCCTATTGCCAACATTTCCACAACATCTCATTGAAATTCATAGATAAAATTTGGAGTTATCGTGGGTGCAAACAGGAGCAAATACATAGATATATTGACAATGTAAGAAAAAAATATCTCTCAATTAAAAAAAACTTCCTGAGTTAGCTCTAAAATTCAGTTACCTCTTTGTTTTTGTTTTTACATTGAGCTTCATACTTTCATAAAACTTCATTGTTATTCATTTAAAACTTTTGGGGAT
>OY735199.1:27343702-27441202 GCA_963457665.1 Thysanoteuthis rhombus | reverse complement strand
GTATCTATTCCCTTCTTTCTTTCCCCGTCTCTTGGCTGTCCCTTTTTTCCGTAAGATTGTCTCACTTTCTTTTAATTTCTCCAATTTGTCTCTCACTGGTATCTCTCTCTTCCTCTCACGCTATTCACTATCTATTTAGTTTGTCTCTATTTCTCATGCCTTTTGCTTCTCTCTCCTTTTTTCTCTGTCCGTTGCTATTTATCCTTGCCAATCACTCAGTACCCCCACACACACACACCATTCTTGCATGCCCTCAGTTTTGGTTGCTCTTCCCCCTCTTTTCCCCTTTTGCTTCTTCCTCTCATAATTGTGTCCGTCTTTCTCTCTAGCTTATCTCTAATTTTTCACCTCCCTTTCGTCTCTCTTTTCTTGCTTTCCACTCTCTCTGTTCCTTGTTTTTTGAGGGGAGTGGTCTTTTTTCTCTCATTTGAACTTACGTTTCCTCTTCTCTCACGTTCATCTCTCTCCCTCTCAACAGTACTCGATTTTCACTCTTTCATCTCCTCTCTGTCACCGATTCCAACCGTATATCATTGTATTACCCTCCTTAAAGCGTTTATTGTTTTAATGCTATCGTCGAATCAACCCCAAAAAGGACCTATAAGCAAAACTGTTTGATTTCAACTGGTATCTCCAAATAAATAGCTCACGATGATAATTCTGGCTTGCCGTGTTGAATTACAAAATCTATGATAGAAAAAGAGGAATATTTCCCTTTGAATTGAAATGAAATTAGCTGGAAGTGATTGCCTTCGCTGAACGCTTCGTCAGTCTGAAGCTGATCCCTTCACGCAGGCTTTTGCTCTTCCCATGCTGGCTCTCCACTGAGGTTACTTTGACCTTGCCTTTTTCAGAGAGAGCTATCAAGATTAAATAATTAGGCGTGGTTCATGGTTACCCGTCGTAAAATTTGCTTCAGTCTCCATTGATATTTTCGAAGATCTCCATAGTATTGCAATTAAATCAACCACGAGTAAAAGTAGGTCGACACTTTCGGATAATTAAAATAAAATGAAACAGAACAAAAGGGGACGACCTTAACCACTGATTGATCTGACTTTAAAAAGGTTGGTTTCAGAGAAAATGATTTTAAAAAAGGGGGAAAGGAGTTGAGACAATGAAATTAAGTTCGTGATTTGTGTGGGTATTTTTGTGTGTGTTTGTGTGTGTGTGTGTGTGTGTGTGTTTGCACGCAAATGCCCGCGTGTACATGTCTTTGAACGTGCGTATGAGTGTGTGAACGTATGTGTTTGTGAACGTATACGCAAGATAACGTGTAAGTGAACTTGTGTGTAAGTGTGAACGTATGTGTGTGTACGTGTGTGGCCCAAATGAATTTCAGTTTATTTCATTCTTATCTCAGTAAGAGTGAAACAACTGTTTCATGAAAAAGTGGTCAGAGAGAAACTTATGAATCTGTTTATTGCAATCGTATCATATATCTTAGTGTGAATCACTTATACTTTGTGAACAAGCTAATAATAACAGTGATAGCGATTTTGAAGCTGAATACATATAGAATAGAATGGTTTGAACAGGAATCCCAAGCACACACACACACACACACACACATACACACACACACATGTATTGAACTAGAACTTAATCTGATTTTGTCTTGATATATGATCGCTGCGAATACGAGTATAGCTGTTCCTAGAAGTTGCTGGTGGTTGTGAGAGGAGCTGGGTGCACAGTATGGCCCTAGCTTGGCAAAATGCCTTGTTAATCAATATTACTGCTACACATGGCACCTGATATTCTCAGACGGTTACCCATCTTAAATGAGGTGATCTTACAAGAACTAGAGTATCCAATACGAACTGCCCCCCACCTTCTTTGATAAATATTGACATGAAATATATCTATATCTTTCACGGTGTGTCTTTGCAATTTGTCAATCATCTGGTTATATTTTTTTCCCGGCAGTCATAATCAGTTTACATCGTTGTCATCCGTGCTATTATAAAGAGATATCGTGTTGTTCAGGTGTATATCTAAGTCTACAGACATCAGGCGAGAGAGGCATACAAATTGATAAAACTGAGAAGACAGGACTTGTGTGCGTGCGTGTGTGTGTGTTTGTGTGTGTGTGGGTTAATGGACACATTGCCTTCAGTGCAGTTCGTTTGTAGAGTGACATAATTAGAATCAACGAAGCTAATGTAACGATTTACGGCAACAAGAGTTTTATCTATCTCTTTATATTCCCAAGTGATTGTTTTACCAAGTCAGAGCGATCTCCCATTTCAAGTAACATAAAACAAAACACTGCATTTTTGTTTTTGTTTTTTCTGCTTTGAAATAATTATCCTTAATTAAATTAAATTTCAGTTGGCAAAATAATCAAAGAACCTTCGCTCACGTCGGCTTATCCGTAGTGGGAGGGAAGGTTCAACGATCGAGCAAGAGAAAAAAGCTTGGGAAGCGAGTAGCGGTAGCAGGCAAGTGAAACCGACCACGAGAATTGCAGAAGACTGTCTTATCGTGACTACTAACGAGAAATCATGAAATCAATTTTACCCTTGTGCTCAGTCAGCATCATTATGGTGTAATGGTTGTGATACTTTCCTGCCGTTCTCCGAGTCATGCATTCAGTTCAAATCACGACAGGGTTTCGTTGATTTTTACACTTCTGTTAGCTACAACGTGACATAAATCAACAATCTTACAAACGCACATACAGGCAGACAGGCAGTAACAGCAACTTCTTATATAATGATAATATTGTGCCCATTGGACGGTAAATACAGTTGGAAAATACTGTATACAAGGTGGAAAGATGAGATAGGAAAGTTTGCCGATAAAACATGGCAAAGATCAACGCAATCGAGGTCGTCATGAATTTTATATAATTTTGTCCAACGGCAAAATTACAACGGTTGATGATTGTCAAAAAAAAAAAGGATTTGATCAAGTGTAGTCCTATAACCATAGGATATCGAAATTTATAGAAATTGTAGCTCTTGGTGTATACTTCATTGGAAGTGGTTACGGGGAGAAAGATATTGAAGCAAGAACTTCATTTGAGAAAATATTGTGGGCGAAATAAGATTGGTTTTCTTGCCCTTCAACAGCTAATCGTTAAGATGAAAAACGATTGTGTGCCTCTCACTGCAGTTTCAAGATAGCTGGAATGACCCAAAAGTATTGTTTCGAGAGTTTTTTAAGTTTTATGGTGAAACAACATCTTTTGTTTCGCAAAAAAGTCGTATGACCACGTGAAACATGCTTCAAGAAGAAAAAAAAAGTCATAAAAAACATTTGATGAAATCCCTTGAAGGTTGCAGTAGAAATTTCAAGGCAAATTGAAGCTGACTCCAACAAGGCAACAAGTCCCCTACATTGGCCTATCGATTGAATGAATTTGGATTGAAAGCTTGTTCTCCAGCAACTGAACATATCATAAGTAAAAGGAATGAGATGGCTGGACTTGAATAAGTAGAAGAACACGTGGTCTTGAAGGATGTGAATTGATCTGAAATTCATTTAAGTGATGAGATTAAAATCAATTTTGCTGGATCTGAAACCAGACAGTTTGGCATTGTACAAGCAGCAAACCTGGAGCAAAATGCGTCGAAAAAAAAAGGTTTGAACCAAGGGGAGAAACTGAAAGAAGAAAGGAAAAAAAAAACACCAGATCTGTGGAAGAAACTTGTCATGCTCCGTGGGTGATGAAGTGCTATGGCTATTGCTAATAAAAGTTTCAATACTTCATAGTATTTGTTTTTAGTCAAATTATTCACGAATTCAAGCTTAATTTCCTTTGTAGAGTTAATCATAAAAATGCTATTGTATATATTTACTCTCATTTTGTGTACTGTATTTTTCTTTGAATAAAGTTTTTTTCAATATCTTTTTTCCATAACCACTTTGAAAAAAACAACAAAAAAACTTCCCAGGCATGCAGTATGAACAAAGAGCTATGAATTCTAAAAATTTCAAGATCCTGTGGCTGGCAATATATAAGGACTGCATTTGAATAAATCATTCTCTAATTTTTACTGGTACAATATATATATATATATATATATATATATATATATATATATATATATATATATATATATATGTGTGTGTGTGTGTGTGTGTGTGTGTGTGAGTATGTGTGTAGTACACATCAGAAATATAACATAATATAATGCGATGTCCGATGTGTGATGGGTCTATTTCATTTTAGTGCTGGATACATACATCTTTAAATGTCAAGATGGCTCAGAGTAGAGAAAATATAGTAGACTGGGGATTCGGTACACAAACACGTTTATGTTCTGCCCTCAGGGCCTCTTCAGGCGACCGATTAGTTATATTCTATCGTTAAGAAAGATATATCTATCGTTCGCCTAAAGAGGCCTAGACGGGACAGAAAATTAAACGTATTTGTGAGGCGAATCCCCATTCAACTATATCTGTGTGTGTGTGTGTGTGTGTGTCTGTCTGTCTGTCTGTCTGTCTCTCTCTCTCTCTCTATCTATCTATCTCTCTCTCTCTCTCTCTCTCTATATATATATATATATATATATATATATATATATATATATATATATATATATATATGTATATATGTATCATATTGGAAATATGCAAAAACTACGGATGATGATTTTAGGGCCAGGCATGGTTCCAGGACCGAAGCATCAATACTACAGAGCGCTCTAGCATTTGCTTTGTAATTCCAGCACGTTTATTTTATATACATAATTTTTCCCATCAATGTTCATAGTCCCAGAAACCAAATGTTCACCAGACGACAATGTGAAGAAGCCAATTGGTAATTGTGAACTTCAGCAGTAAAGTTGAGGCAGAGTTTTAAATGATGAAACCGAAAATGACTGGCGTTCATCAGTTTTCAACCCGGTTTCTTGGACCAACAATCAACGGAATCGTGTGTATTGAGGTATTTCCTCGACACTTGTTCCCCCCAATCAAATGAAAATCTGAATTCGAAACTCAAGAGTGAATCTTTCACCTAATCGATCCCGTTGTTGAAGCTCCTTGTAATTTTTACATGTTTTTATCATGCCCAGTCTCCCCAAAAAACTCATTTTTGATAATCTCGTTCTATAATCTTTGTTTTTTTAGTCTCTTTTAAAGATTTTGTGGTGATTTGTGGATGTTTTTGCGAGCATACTTGACAATCTAGCAAAACATAGAGATTTAGAATTTGAATATATTATCCACACATATTTGCAGATTATTTTATTTGAGAGAGTTTTCTTGAAAAAAAGGGTGCACTTTTTTGAAAAACAAAATATCACATCAAAAATTATAATTTTTCCAGAAATTAAAAAAAACAGTTTTGAAAAGTACTTCAAGACATGTCTTGTCAACGCATTTTCCTATAGAATGGCATTTGTTCCATAAATATCGGTTCATAAATAATAGCGGGGGCGGGGGACTCATCTGAATTTTAAAAAATCGACGTTCGAGTTTTTACCGCCAAAAAATCTCATCTATGATATTACATTCATCCATCCTACTCTACACAAATTACATTATTTACATTTTTGTATACAGAATTTACATTATATGTTCATACAATATTCAATATTAACAGGATATTAATATATTTTCAAATACAAAACATATTACTGCTGCTGGTGTCTATGTTTTACCCTGAATATAAAAAGGAGCCAGGTACAAGATATGAGATCCACAAAAGAAGAAATTTAGCGAAGAATTACTCGAAGAAAGCAAGCTTTTGGTTGAGAAAGCTCGATCTTCAAGAATAAGGAAGCCCCACTAGTTCTAATAATTTGAGTCTACAACCAATACATCCTCCAAATAATCACACATGTAGCTGAAACATGGATCCTAACTAAAAGACTGGCCCTCAAACGGAGTACCATTCAACGAGCACGTGTTAGAATAATGTTCAAAATAACATTACAAGATGAGAAGGCATCACAATATATTGAAGGAAAGACAGGAGTCTGAGATATCATAAGAGAGAAATTCATTTGAAAACCCAAATGGCAATGGGTTGGCCGTGTTATGAGAATGGCAGACAACTGCTGGTCATCACGAATCACAACGTGAACCCCAACAAACCATATACGAAATTGGGGCCGACAGAAAATCAGATGATGTGACGCATTACACGTACAGAAAGGACTGGTTCCGGGACGGTCATAATAGAGAGGTCTGGCGATTTTGGGGGGAGGTCTATGTCCAACGACGGACACTAAAAGGTTAATAATTAACGAACAAATCGTTAGTCATGTGCTTTTTTTGTACGCAATTCCTTGAAAAGGCACATAGTGTGTTTGGTTGTCAACCCTTACCACATGACGACCTTTCGCAACTGTTACATAGATAGATAGATAGATAGATAGATAGGTTGTTGTGCTCTCTGGTGTAATGGCTACTTGTACAAAATTCATAAAACATCATAGCTTTGTTCTCAAATTTGCAAAACTTGCATTAAATGATAACTTGTGTACAACCCATTTGATTCCTGTCATAGAAGAGAAAAGATAGCGCAATAAACATCACTGACAATTCATCCGTTTTAAACAAAGAATGCACGAGGGACGTTTTTAGACACGTTCACACGTTTCTATCAGACCCTTTTCGGTGTGTTTAGGAAGCAATGATTCATTAATACATGTCTGGTTAAATACGACGGACGAAAAACATTTTGCTAATTTTATATCCAGTTTGTCTTGGTTCAACACTATGACATGCTTATATTCATTGAGTGTGTTGTTGTCCAAAATATTTATCATACCAATCGCTTTCGACTGAACATCATACCATCTTCAAGGTCTTAGATCATTCCACAATTATTTTAAAAGAGTAT
This sequence comes from Thysanoteuthis rhombus, assembly GCA_963457665.1. Lineage (NCBI taxonomy): Eukaryota > Metazoa > Mollusca > Cephalopoda > Oegopsida > Thysanoteuthidae > Thysanoteuthis > Thysanoteuthis major. Next base: position 27,434,400 of record OY735199.1, on the reverse strand, counting down.
TTGACATTGTTATTGGTCATTGGAGTGTGGATCTATCTGGATATGATAACACTTTTGGACTACTATAACAATCTAGAAATCCATACGTACGTTCTTTCGTGCAGAAACAAGAAGCATTCGATATAGAGTAAACAAAATGTTTCTCCTCTGTTGTATCTAACCTGGCATATATATATATACACACACACACACACACACACATATATATATGTATACATATATATATGAGTGTGTGTGTGTGTGTGTATATATATATATATATATATATATATATATATGTATACATATATATATATGTGTGTGTCTGTGTGTGTATATATATATATATATATATATATATATATATATATATATATATATATATATACGATTGCCCAAACAGGGCATATATATATATATATATATATATATATATATATATATATATATACATATATAAGCACTTATATGTGACCTTGACTCGAATTTGGAAATGAAATTCATTATAATTTTTTTCTAGAGTGTACAAGTCGATTTTTTATTTCAAACCCTTATGCATAGGCACATGCATGCACGCATGCAGCCTAATACGCACACAAACACGCACACTTGGATAAACAAAAATTTGCTTGTAAGTGACATGTTTGACTTTTGCCAGGTAATGAAAGTTCACGCAGTTTTAATGTTTTTTTTTGACCAAACTCATTTCATGATCGAGATTGAAGCCGTACTATGGGTACCCGGGATAAAAATAACAAAAATGCCTTAGCAAAAACAGCATTGATTGCCTGATAATCAAACTAGGATAGATAGATAGATAGATAGATAGATAGATAGATAGATAGATAGATAGATATGACCAGATTGATGGAAAGATAGATAGATATCAGGATATGACCAGACTGAGATGGATAGATAGATAGAAAGATAGATAGTGAATAGAATGGGAGATGTATGAAAAAATCAGCATAAATAGGTAGATAGATGGACATACATACATATAGATGGATAGGTAGATAGACAGACAGACGGATAGATCAGTCAGTTAATCGATGAGTTGTGCCCACCTCAACTGGATGAGTTTTCCCACGGAACATACATAAATACAAGTTACATTCTTCGAACCGTAGAACGTGACCTTCACCTTGTTCACTCAATCTTGAAATCAGATGATAATAAATGAGGACAATTTGAGTCGCAAGATGGTTGCAAGGCTTCCCGAATATTAAATTACAACCGCCAAGCGTTCCGAGATGTTGCCAATTAAATGTGATATATCGAAGGAAAAATTTGATTTCAGCAACATTAGTTTTTATATTACGTTATATTTTTGGCTTGTTATCAGATGCTAAGAGTTCTTCTATAAATATGATTAAGGATCATTGTAAAAAGGTTTCGTTTAGTTTATTCAAAACCGCGATTTCGGTCATTGCATTGAAAGCATAGGTCGTTCTGAACGGCGATTCTCTTCTCAAACTTCTACGTTTCTCCCAGGTACAGGAACGGAGGATTAAGACATGAACAAGTCAATGAACTCATATTAACGCATACGAAAGCCTCGGTCTATATACTCACATATATTTATACATATGAATGGATATTTAAACAGAGAATCATGTTTTCCCTCGTCCCCTTTACGTTGTCCACATAATACAGAACCGAGCGATCAACCCATCGACAAAGCGAAAAACGACTCATAGAGATATGTGACCAAATGTAAAAATATTTACAAGGAAGATTAATAACGCAAAGTAATATTTACGGTGATGGAAACGTTCCGAGCGGCATCTCTTTCAATATGCACCAAAGATCTTATAAATGTTTTCAAAGTTTAGTAAGCTCGTTATTACTTGTGAAATCAATAAATGTCGTAGTTGGAAGTTTACCAACTATAGGAAGATTTCTGAAGCTAAGAAAATGGGTTCCACATTAATTTGCATAAACGATCATCGGTCAGCGACTTCCTCACTCCATTGGTTGTTTGGACGATTCGACTCGTTCTTTGAGTTGCTTTTATTGTTCTGATAAGGCTTCAACGGATACGATCAACCACCTTTCCCATACATGCTAACACGGAAAAGTCACTTTTGGACAATATTAATGGAATTCTCTACGTTTTATACAAGTCAACGAGAACTCTTATTAGAAATCGCTGGAACTGTACAAACTTTTACTGTGAGACGCTATAAGGAGCACTTGCCTCGTTTGAAAGACAAAATACATTTTTGTAGCCAAAAAAAAGTCAACCGGTGATTACCTGTATGGCAACATATGTCATCATTGTTGATGCGATGCAACAAAGTCCATGGAGCTGGGAATGAGCTCTACCACATGCAATGTATCATGTAGACGAGTCATTTCAAAGAATCGGATTTGTTCTTTTATAACAGACTACACACTTAAGCTGAAATGCAATGTGAATACACTGAAGAACAGGGGAAATACTTCAATGAGAACATGAATAGCATAATGAAACTATGAATTTAAATGATTGAAAAGTCAAGTCGATAAATGATTGAAACTTGGAATAAATCTCCCTTTGAGAACCATGCAACTTGCACACGAAAGAATTATGCTAAGCCTCACACTGAGATACCACAAGACAGTACAGTACACCCGGGAAAAGACAGGAGTCGGGGACATCATAGAATCCATTAAAGATCCCAAATGGCAGTGGGCTGGCCATGTTGCAAGAATGGCAGACAACTGATGGACATCACGACTCACGACATGGATCCCCCGAGATCACATGTGCAACCGAGGCCGGCAGAATATTAGATGGAGAGACGAGCTAGACAAATTCGGAAAGTACTCGCTCTGCAACATCCCTGATAGAGAAGTGTGGCGAATCCTTGGGAAAGTCCGTGTCCAACGACGGACATTAAAAGACTGATGATGATGATGATTGTCGAGCTAACTCTCCACAAAACTTTGACTCGTGGATGAATTGGTTGGTTAATCATTTATGTTTTAGGATTCCAAGAAGCTGCTATATACACCGTCGGTTTGTGGTGAGTACGGACTTTGAATCACCGGTGGTAAAAATAATCTTTAGCATGAAAAATACTTTCTACCCAAACATATTGATTGATATCGAGTTAGAAGCTTGGTCCAGGATGATGAGACCACAAAACAAGCTTCTCTTAGATATTGAACCAGTGTCAAATTTTGCTTTTGTCTAATGACAAACATTCTATTGAACAGGTCACAAGACGGTCATAAATATCGATAGATAAGGACGGAATAACACCAAGAAAGGAAGACAGAGAGACACGAAAATTAAAACCGGTTATAAATCCATTAGGTTTTAACTCATTTTGTTGGTATCTTATCGGAACGTTCTAGTAGTTTTTACATTCTACGACTACTAAGAGGAGCCAATACTGCATCTAAGAAATTTCGATTACTTAACCGTTAACTCTTCCGATACATCAATCAACGGTTTCGCTTATTAAATTTTGGTCAAGTTGGCCTCTTAAGTAGTCCCGGTGTGTATGTGTGTGTGTGAGAGAGAGAGAGAGAGAGTGAGTGTAAAAGAGTGAACGTTAACGTTAACGTTCCCCTCAAGAATATATTAACTTTTACGGATGGCTAAAGGTGAGAAACTTCTGTTAGTCCCATTCGCCAGACCATTGGCACAAACTGAAAATATTGACATTTAAATTGACGTGTTAACTCAGTATCATCTCTATTGGTAAAGTGATGTAAGCGCAGCCAACATTTTGAGAGGCTGAAGATGATGTTTATTAATTGTGTCCCTTCTTCACTTATCTATGTATCATTTATCATTTTCACATATCAAGTATTTCGTAACCCTACAACAATTCAGTGTGATACATATTTTTCTCAAATCCATTCTTAGTTGGATTACATACAAATAGTTGTCCGTCTTGTATCGATTATAAATGGAAATAGTTTTCTCTTGTTATTACGTATACCAGTATTTGTTCAATTCCAACTTCAGTTTTTCTTTATCACAACTACTCATTTACACAATTCATACGAGAAAGCTTTTACTCAGGAAAAGTAAGTCTGCTACACAAAAAAGAACATCATGACCTTAGCAGATGCTGCCCGATTACACTAAGAATCCGACTATCCAGCAGACCAGCAACGCAAACAAGCAGGCTCTATGACTGGCTATCTAACAATAGACCAGCTATACATGATAAATCAACAAACTGGAAAGGCATTAGAATACAACAAACCACTTTGTTCGACTTTTATTGATTACTAAAGAGCATTCGACTCGGTAGAAGACACAGCAGTCTACAACTCAATGCTATAACGGAGTGTTAACGAGAATCACATACATGACTGCAATGTTGCTTATACGCTCCTCTCTCATACACACTCACATACTTGCAAGTACGCAGAGGGCGGGGCAAGAGGTTGATGAATACGCTTACTTGAGTCAGCTTCTGAAGTTTAACCATGAAAGCGAAATAAAACGACGCATCGCGATCCGCTGAAAAGCATTTGGCATGACTAGGGACATTGTTCATAAAGCGTAAAGTGTATAATGGATGCATAAAATCGGCTATGACTTACGGATGAGAAATGTGGAGACTTATCAAAACTGAGAACCAACTCAGAATCACACAGAGCGCCATGGAATGAATGATGCTAGGGATGCTTCTAAGAGACAGAAAAAGATCAACATCGATTCGTGGGTGGACCAGGGTGAAAGATATACAATCGATTAAGTGACAAAAATGGAGATTTGCTGGACACTTACCAAGAAGGAAGAACATTAGATGGTACAAATGATGACCCGATTGGGGTCTATGGGGCAGTAAAGCCAGTTGAGGAAGAGAGGTTGGCAATAAAGGTTTGTCGGTAAGACATGCGCAATCGAGGTCATCTTGGAAGGAGAGGGGAAAAATTGCTCTAGGAGTGGACTTACAAATGATGTTGATGATAATGATGATGATATACATGTGTGTGTGTGTGTGTGTGTGAGTGTGTGTGTGTGTCATAAATGACATACATCCCCTCGAGTTATTAAAGCAATTAAATGAATTATTGAATTGAATATACTAGCTGGATTACCCGCCCTTTGAGCGGTTTCCAAGTTATTCCTAACCGTTGCATGGCTGATACAGTGTGTCTGTTTGGGCCACAAGCTCAGCAACGTCCTCAACTCAACCAGGACTTTTAGTCAGTGAACTGGGCTATTTTTCGGTTTCTGCCCAACCCCTCCCGGGTGAAATTGGCCGGTCAATCACTTCTTTCTTTTTCAACTTCTGACTCATTAACGTTGCCAACCTGATCATCTTTCTCTTTATCCTCCACTCTCATTGGACACGAAGATATTAACATACATATTATACATACATACATACATATATATATATATATATATATATATATATATATTGCACGTGTGTGTGTAAGTGTGTGAGTGTGTGTGCTGGTGTACAGATACATATTTATAGTTATATATGTTTATAAATTTGTGTGCATGTAAAAGTGCATGTGTGTGTGTGTGCGTGTGTGTGTGTACGGATACATGTGCTTATCGATTATTCAGCAATTACCATGATTTCTTCATACTGACCTTTGTTCAGATTCATGAGTCAGGTCTGCTCAATATTTGAAAAAATGGGTTGTTTTTCAGCACTCTAACATTATTCTAAATTCAGTTGCGTTGCTAGATTTAGGAGTCAAAAACCATGAATCATAAACAGCGATTGAACCAAGTCTGAGTTCGTTCATCCGATATGATTGATGCTAGACATTTCTCCTTGTAGAAACAGCTGCCAGTAAAAGTCACCGTTTCTCCCCAACATGAACCGTTGACGAGAAAGCAGGTCACACAATAAGCACTGCTCATCCCCCTCCCCCCCACAAACGATAAAATCAGTCAATCAATTAGTTTTTTTTTTTAATTTGTCGTTGCCCGTCTACGAGATCACGTTGCTAAGAAAACAAAACAACAAAAAAAAAGATAGAAAGATGCTGTTCGCTCTCCATCCACGTGTTAAGACATGCGGTGAACGATAACAACTGCAGATAGAGGGAGACCAAAAGAGTGGTATCAGGTCACTCCATACGTCAGGTGAACAAATTGCATCATGTTGTTGAGAAAAGTAGCATATTTCTTAACCATTGAAATACTGCTCTAAGCCTTTTTATCAAAGCATTGAAACCACTCTTTGCAAACGTGCAATCAATCAGATTGTACTTTTATGATAACAACTAAGAATATTCATTTGTACAGGTGGTTGTTACTTACTGGATAAAAGCGCTTTAAGAATGTATTCCTCGATGAGTATTAGTCTCCAAAGAAGCCAGTAGTAGTGAACTGAGTAACGTTCTTTTTGTGAGGTAATAAAAAAGGCAGTACAAGATAAGGCAATTAATTGTCGAGGTTTCGAATTTAGATCATTATAAATGAACTAAGGCAACCGTTTCAAAAGGTTTATCCGATTTCATGAAAATCTTCAGAAAGTTGAAATGATGAGAAGCTGTTCGGTATTTATAATGCCGTCAATAGCAACAATCAAAACGGAAATATCGTTGTTAATAACAATCAAAACCTGATGTTTTTTTTAATGAGTTACGTCAAATTTCATTTAATCCCGATCCGTTGAGAAATTTGTCAGAAAAAAACCTGATTCTCTCTCTCTTTCTCTATCTGTCCCTCTGTCTCTTTCTTTCATGCTCAGAAAAAGCACAATAATGGCAGAGACAGTAATTATAAAAACGATAACAATAAAGAGTATTAAAACGGGTGAGAAAAATTAGGAGTGAGAATAAGACGGTGCTGGAACCCTGGTAGAAGCCAGGATCTCAAATGCTGATTTTCTGAACACTGTTCTGCTCCATCTTGGCGATATGCATGAAAAAAAATTCTCCCCTGCTCCAATGCTATACATTTAGATTTGTGCTACACCAAGCTAAGCTTCGCAAAGTTACGAACGTCGATCTCTTCTGCCTATTTTATAAGACAGCTGTTTAAAAATATCAATAATAAAGAAATTAGTAGTAGGAGTTGAACTAAAATAAGGGGAGAGAAGAAGGTGTAAAAGAAAAACAGGGAGCACCAGGAGAAATGGAAGAGTAAAAAGAGTGGGTTAAGAGAAAAAGAAAAAGATTAAAGAAGATGGGGAAAGCAGAGGAAAGAGGGACAGGGGTAGGAAATGAGATACGAGGTGGAAGAGGGAGAGAACAATTGGGAAAGAGTGGGGATGTTGAAAAAATGAAGAAAAAAGAAAAAGAAGAAAAAGAAGAAGACTAATAAACTGAGAACCAACAAGAGATGAATGGTGGGAATGTATGAGCCTGACTTGAAGCATAGAATCTGACAAGTAAAATTTTAACCTCCAACTCGAACTTTTTACACTTGTCCACCCGTCTCACTCTCTGTCTCCCTCACACTTCCTCTCGTTCTGTCTCTCTCTCTATCTCTCTTATGCACTTCTCTCAGACTTTATAAACCCAAGTTCCTAGTTCACATTATCAGTTTATTCAGCATCAATATTAGAATTAGCTATTTTTGAAAGGCTCAACCAAAAAGCTGATAGATAAACGTCTTGGCCTTCAGCAGTAGACAAAGAAATTACCAAAGCCTGGATAGAGACGGAAAATTAAATAAATAAAATATTACGAATATACCAATATAACCAATCAGAAGCCAGCTTTTACCTGGAAAAATTGGTTCATCTGGGAGCCTGGCGAAATTATATATAAATCACTGACAGCCGATTTCATCAGTCAGTTGCGACCATTCTTGCCTCCAGGAAACGTCACTTGGCTCACATTATACACATACAATTCACCGGCGCCTGGAATTCTTGCATTGACGACGAGCGAGTAATATATTTATATATGTATAACACATTTACTCACACACATATCAATAAACTGCGAGTAACTTTCCCCCTCACTTAATCCTATATAATGTCTCAACGCATGCGCAGGTTTGTATATACACACCACCTGATACATGTATCCACGACTGAAATTACGCACAATCTTGACAAAGTGTTTTTGTTGTTGCTATTATTGAACAGAGTAATATATGATTATATTCATCTCTTTGTCCAATGGTTTATTGAACACACCTTTTGAATATTTTAAGTTGGTTTATGTTGTATTAACAACCCATGCGTGCTAGCAGCCACAAAGGCAACAAAAGCAGTAGAACTGCATCACATCAGAGGTATATGCCGGTCTCTCCCTCTCAATTTTTGATCGCTTAGACCACCCATCTATACCATTCATATTATTCTATTGACTTCTGTGCGTGGATCGGCTTTTGCAGTATGAAAAGAAACCTTTTAAACTTTCAACTCCTGCACCTCGAATAAATCAATAGAGCCAATTGCATAAACTAGTTTTTCCTACAAATCAAAAAAATAAATTTAGTTTCCCCTAGTTCCCTCTAGTTTTACTTTTCCATCATCTTAAATCTAGAACAATCCAAAATATGGAAATGATAAATCTGTCACTTTCTGGTTTCTTTAAATAGTATAGAAGGGATTTTGCTGTGAAAACTTATTTCTACCACAGTATTTTTGTGTTTCGGGAATAAAGGTTCTGTCACACTCGATACAAAGAATAGTCAAAATATTTTTTTTCCATTCATCGTGTTGTTCTAGAGTGGGTGTGAGAAACGTTACATCGAAAGGTTTTTTTTTTTATTTCCTTCTGAAAATTCGAGCTATCACCAAAGATGTTATCCGATTCGACACAAAACAGAATTTCGATTCGGCTAACATGATAATACAAAGGCAGTGACCCGATGCAAACAGAATTTAGGTGCACAATTTTCGTGAAAATGAAGTTCCAAATAATTCCACGAAGACCGAATCATGGAAATTTTGCAAGAAGCTAGAAATATACAGAACTTAACATTTTCTTCTTTTTAATCTTGTATGCTCAACACTCTTATGTCTTTATGGAATCCTTATCCACTTGAGACTGGTTGACTAAATATCGAAGGAGAACTATTCTTTATTATCTTACTCCAATAGATAATTGGATAGTGATTCAAGACAATTTGTAGTCAGTGATGAAAGGAGAGAAAGCAATGATCGTCCTTGAACTATAGACAAGTTTTGACGATGTGATACCACACTTGAACGTTCCGGTTCCGAGGAGTTGAGCTCTATAAATACAAAAAGACTTATTGAAATCATGAACATTCGGTTTAATGGAATAACGTTGCAAGGAACGTCTTTTAATGAAACTTTTGAAATCCTAATGAATCGTACGATACTATTTATATTTGCGTCGATGGGATTTCTCATCCTTTTTTTGGTTGCGACCCAAAATTGTATTGAAAATCTATCATTAGGATCCATATTCCCGCAGATAAAATTCATTTTAGGTATAAGTGAAAGATTTTTGTTGATATCAAAGAAAGATGAGAGTTGATTTACTAAAATTCATTGATGAAAATTGAATATTCATTGAAAATGTGTGTATTTGAAATTCGTGATCACATTGCCTGACAAATGGAAAAATTGAACCAAAACTGTCAACATAGGTTTTTATCAGTTTCCAGGTTGGTATGGCTGGCTATGTATGTATCACATATGGGAGCTGATCCAATGTAGCTTGAGGGCTGAGTATTCAAATGTCCACTCCATATCATGTCTAGAAAAAAACTTTTTTTTAATTTTCTCACGAAGACGATAAAAAAAAATTGGGGGGAGTAGGTTTGCAAAATAAATTCATGCCAATCAGTTTTCCAAAAATAATTCCCTTTTTTTTTTTAGAGACCACTGCCAAACAAGGCAAGAGAGGTAATTTATTCATTCAAAATGTGGTTATATACAATAGCATTATGATAAGATAGAAATCTGAAAGAGTTCATCAATACAGAACCTACTCAACTGCATCTACAAAACCTTCACCGAAGTTATCACCAACCAAATCACCAAAACACTACATGAAAACCAACCACGGGAACAGATTAGCTCAAGAAGAAGCTACCCAACTGACGACCATCTTCTTCTGGTAAACTAAATAAAAAGCAAGAAGATATAAACTACTACTTCCTTATTGCATTTGTTAACTTTAACAAAGCCTTCCACTCCGCAGAGACCCCCAAAGTCATCGATGGTATCGTACAACAAAGCGTACATTCCGTTCATGTCAGAATATTGCAACATATCTTCCGACACAGCAGTTCTTTTATCAGGGAACATAAAAGCACCGAGCCATTTTAACGCAAAGAGGAGTGAGACAAGGTAATACTAGCTCACCCATACTCTTTACAGCCTACCTCAAACGATTGCACACTTTTGTAACAGGAAAATAATTTGCACAACATGAAATCTTTGCGCAAACTGACTACTTACAATTAGTGGGGATGTTGCTACATGACCAATAAAATAAAAGCGCGTTTCGTTCAAGTTCTATTCACGAGAAACATGAGAACAGATGGGACAAAAAAGCAGATTGTGCAAGAATGCAAAACCCACGGAGTGCATAGGGAAAGCACTGAAAACTCAATTGAGAATAGAAAGACGAGATCACTACTAGGAACAGTTGTACATGTGGTTTCTTGTATGAAACCTCTCATTCCTTGAATCAATCCTGTTTACATCCACAAACCTCATTGAAAGAGGAAAGAAGAAAGGGACAAAGAACATATAAACAGAGATCAAACTAATATTTTTCTTAGTTATTTTTTAGGGTGCAGACACGTGGCTAATAGTGGATCAAAATCATTTGCTTATACAAACAACGACCTTGCTGATTGACAGGGTCATAGCTACCTTATAAAAGGCAATTCTAAATTGAGCATCCCTTCGATTTCGTTTCTTAGCTTTGTAGATAATTACTTGCGTAACTGCGCATTTACATGAGTCAAACAGCTCACTTTGATAGATTCGATATTTCCCCGTCCATTCATTGAATATAAACAATCAAATTAACCCAAACATGGCGATGTAGCCCTATTCAAAGTATCACCATAGGGATCTCATACGCTTATTGACCCTACACACTTTTCAAATCAGTCTACAAGATCCTCTTTTGGGATCATTTCTTACTATTGTTCAGACACCGAAATCTGCTCCCTTTCAGTGCCTAAAGCTGGATTTCACAGGGAGCTAAATCTGGACTGCGAGCGAGCTGACATTTATGATGATTGTCGGATCAACTCTAACTGCTGATCTTTTACTTTTAATTTGATGTAACAAACGCCTCTTTTAAGTTTGGAATGAACTTGAAGTCGATCCATGGCTTTGATTGAGTCATGTAAGACATTTCACTTTTTTTTATCTTGGAAATACTTTTGGAACAATAACTATACATATCTTCCCCCCTCTCTCTGTCTCTCTCTCTCTCTCTGTCTCTGTCTCTCTCTCACTCTCTCTCTCTCTCTCTCTGTTTACGTCTTTCAGCTTGTCATCTTCTTTCCTTTGCATCTTTCCCCATTTTGTTCTCTTCCTGTCTGTCCCTGTCACCTGCTTTCTCTCTTATCTTTCTTGCTGAATGTGCAATTTTACCATAAATAACATTTTTTCTGCGAACTGAGAACAAAAAAAAAAAAAAGCAAAAATAAAAACACATCACAACAGCAACAACAACAACAACGACAGCCACTCAGTTCATAAAAAAAAAAGATATATTTTCAAGGATAGAAAAAAAAAAGACGTGGGCAGATTCTCATTAAGGAAAGCAAAGAGCGCGTGATACCTGGAAATGGCAGCCTTGCTTCCGCCCGCCCCTGAATAAGACTCGATTGTCAGTGCTCCTTTTATGCTTGGTGAAATTCAATCAAAACAAAGCATCGTAAGGACGTGGATCGGTCATGGTCACAGAGATCGTCAAACAATGGAAGATCGTCAACAGAAGATGCAAATAGGGAGAAGAAAAAAATGAATCCGGAAAGTGGAAAAAAGAAATAACCATGTCAGCAACCTAACGTTTCCTTTTGGGGATATTGAAGGGAGCAGATTTGTAATATAAAAGGAAAAAAATCATTAATTGGAGGGAAAATTATGCATCTTCAATAGAGAAATTCGGGCACGTATATTACGTATGTAAGTTTGCATTAAACAAAGCATATATATATATATATATATATATATATATATATATATATACATATATATATATATATATATATATATATATATATATATATATAGAGAGAGAGAGAGAGAGAGAGAGAGAGAGAGAGGGGGAGTAGATGGATAGATAAATAGATATGTTCGCATCTATTCAATGCACACATTAATATGGCCACTTGTGGATGAACACACCCTATGCACATGCACACATGTATTTAAAGGAATTCAACTTCCATTCTTTAGATATATGTAATATAGGGAAAGAATCTTTTTGAAAGTGCGTGTATGTATTTTGTAAGGAAGTGAGTTTATAAAAAGTCTCCACATATTAATCATAATGATTTTTTTCTATACTATATTCTATATCAGTGGTCATATTTCTCATTTAACCTTTTGTCTTGAAACTGTACGTCCAATCACTCAATAAAAAAGCTTGGATAGAGTTGAAACTTAAAAAATGATATCAGAATTCTATTTATTATTTTGCCTAATAGAATATGGTCTTTCGTACTGATCCATACAAATATTTTTTTTACGGGTATATGCAAGTATATATATATATATATATATATATATATATATATATATTTATATATATATATATGAGTGTGTGAGGTGTGTGAAAATTTGCAATGCCATATTTTTGTACAATGTTAGCGAAATTTTAGCAGTGTTTTAAAAAGTATATTTGCATACATACAATGCTTATTCAATACTATTTGATTTACGTGTTTTATCTGGGATGAAAGTGCTCCAAGGGCAAGGCAATGGGTGAGGATTATTATGATAATACAGTTGGTGTCATTGCATGTTAGGAATAGTTCGAAAAGTTCAACAAAAGTATCTTTTGAGCTCAAGTACAAAGACCTCTTTGGAAGATCTCTAAAGTTGGAAACCAATGCATAAAGAGAAATCCCGAAGGATGATAGAGCACATAAAAAATACGTAAACTGACATAAAGTTTGGACTCCTTTGAATGGCACAGAAATATTTACAAAGCTCAACTTAACAAAGAAAGAAAGGTAAGAAATGTAAAAAAAAAAGTTTACACGTGTCTGTCTTCCAAGTAGATCGGACCTGCCTACCTTGGAAATTAACATCCGGACCATTTATCCCTAGCACTGACAGGGGATACATAAATATAAAAGAGGCCAAACAAGCCCCATCAATGAGATATGTCTGGAATATACGTAGCCATTCAATAGTAGTCTACCGCCTTAATCTCTCCAAAAAATAAATTTCCTTTGGAATCTCACATACTCAAACCCAGTGTCATATTCCCTTTTCAAAATAGTCTCCTGGAAGAAAAAAGAAGAGGTGCTATCCAAACTAGCAGACAAATATACTACCGCAAGAAAATCAAGTGTTCCAAAGTCCGGGCATTACGTGAGGATCGGTAAGATCAAGGCCGCTCTAGATAGCCTTTCCAGCAACTATACACAGGGCGACAGAGAGCCACATCAGAGGACACAGACTTCTTGGTAGGTGACCTTGAAAATAGCGAGGAGGTGAAGATGGTTAGCAAGTCAGGCGGTGACTGTTTGACAGATTCTTCTTCTCTCTGCCTTGTAATATTCCCCTTGATCTCGTCCACAGTCAAATCACCTTTTCGACGGTAAAATCACGGAATGTGCAATGTGCCAAATCAGAAGAGGTATCACAGGCCTTGATGATGCAGCATTATTTTTTTAAAATAAAATTGGCATCAGACAAGTATAATGACTCGAACATACATAAAATACGGAAGTTCACTCATTTGCCTTTCACATAGATATTGCTATACATCCAAAACTAAAATGAATCAAAGTATAGCTCTACTGAATGGGAGATGAGACATATAAATATAAATAGAATAATAATACAAGCGTCGAACTTAACATGCTAGCAGTTGAAAAGTTGTTTAACTTAATAAAATGAGCTCGATGTAAATAACTTAATGCATCTATGGGATACAGACCCATGAACACATAACTAAAATGAGCATAGATATAAATTAATTAATATCGATGCAGACGGTTCTTATTCACTTTGTTATAACTTTGTTATAGATCGTGATATAAACATAGTTGAAGGTTTTTCGGTATGGTTGTATAAGCAATATCACATTTGTAAATATATCTTGCATAGTAAGGTTCAGTAAGTGTAGGTCTCATCCCAAACGAAAGAAAAAGAAACATTGATATACAGTGATGAGGTCTTCATTTCAAAGCCCATTGTACGTGTTGAGAAAAATGCTGACAAGTCCAATGTTATCACAAGAAAGTCACTTGAGAAAAATGCTGGTCTATAATGTTAATATATTTCAAGATATGTTTCGTAGATGGAAACGGGGATAAAATTGAATCGGATTGAAATTGAAATAGATAACACCTTTATTGAACTATTTAAATTAGCTTCAATTTTCTTTGGGGGGGGGAACAGGTCATTAATACAGTATGGAAAATAAAAGTATGAGCTTCTGGCTCAAATGAACTCAAATAGTTAAAATTAGGTTTAGAGGAACTGTTTAAAATCAGTAAATGAAAAAGTGTGATTTAAGTTCTTCATTGTTTCTGTTGACCTTTCATTAGCATTGCAATCTACTGCGACACATCACTGTCATTCATGCATATTACGATAAATGACAAGATAGGTCAACGTAAGGCAATAAGTGCTAAAGCAAAAGCAAAACTTGGTGCAAGTGAAGCCCACTGGAAGACATTGATATTTTCTTGTAATACTTCAGTTTCAGTCTTTACCGTATAAGTAGGTCGTGTCTCGGACTTCCTTCGGCGTGGGTGCTATCCGGATCATCGCAGGTTCAATGAACTTATCTTCTCTGACCTTCCACTGTATTACCAACTAGGTCTCTGAGATGAGGCATGGCCCAATGGTTGTGACGCCGGGCAGCTCTTTAGAATAGAGTCCTCTTGTTGCTCGAAGGCATTTCCCGATTGAGGCAGGTGATGACCGTATATGTTACCTCAACTCATCTAAGTTGGTGCAAGGATGCTAGTTTGTTTTGGAGGTCCATACAGGAGAAGGGCATACTTTCTTTCCATTGGAAAAGCTTCCCCAAGGCTTTTGAACCGTACACTATTGACAAATCTGTAGTCTTTCACAATTCTGTACAAGCTACTTGTGGTATAGAAGCATATGAGGACATGGGATGCAACTAGATAAAAAAACGTTATCACAAGATTCTGAGTGATGAAACAGACTTAGACAAGTCTTCCTTTCATCTGTGTCCAGAGAGTGGCCGGTCATAAAGCCTGAAAAACAACAGTGTACAATTCATTTTCAACTGAATTTATACTAATTTAATGATGTGTTCGGGTATTTTTCGTAAATTTGAATAAATGAAAGTTCCATCAAGATTTTATTAAATTACAAATAAAAATTCAGTTATAATATTTGTATTACAGTGATGCTTTTTGACCGAACTTGATCAAAACTTGCAGAAGCTCGTACTGCACTGTCGATATTTTGACTGATCTTTTTTATCTTGATACCATTTGACCTGATGCGTCCAGAGAACGTGAAACTTATTGAGCACCCAGACATCTTTTAACGCAAGCTAAACCAGTACATTCGTATCATCAAATTTTACGACGAGACGAGAATGTAACCGCACAAGGTGTATTGCATGTAAGAACCATCTTGTGTCAGCCTTCTCCTAGTCACGTATGATCATTCAATCAGTGAGCACCTGACTTACCAACCATATTCACCTCAACACTTTTGAGGTCATCTGCCAAGATTAATTTGTTATCTGAAGTGAGTCTCTGTGGCCATTGTATTGATAAAGAAGTTGTTGACAGAGCTGCAAAAAGCAGCCTTGATCCCACTGATCCCCAGGTATTTCCTGTAGTTCAGAACATTTGACTTTCCTGTGATAATATTTCGGTCTGCTTGTTTGGATGTTGCTTCTTCTCTTCCTTTCCAGGTTTGTGATGGTGTGTTGATGGCCATATTTATCATAGACGACGGTAGCAACACAGTTGATGCCTTTTGTCTCCCATAAACATTTTCAGACACTCCCCTAGGTCATTGAATGTCTGAACGCTTGAGTAATTGAGACTGTCGGAGAGACGTGTCATCGATGATATATGCTGATGGTTCTGCATCATTAGGCAGCAGCTGCTTCTCTTCAACTACGGATTCCATTTTCTCAGAAAGGCCAACTTTCGTTGTCTTCCTTGTGCTTCCATCATAATAAAACAATGAGGGGTAGAGCAGCAAGTTCTGGTGATCCGAGCCTACATAGTCATCTCTCTTTGTTTTCAGACAATAAGTAACCAATTGATCAAATCAAATAAAGAATGTAGAAAACATACCTATGAAGGCTATCTCCATTCACGTTAAATTCGTTCAAGGTGGTGAGAGACTTCTCTGGGAATCGTGATAAGCATTTATCTGCCGTTAAAACATGGCCCTCTCGGCACACTTCGTCTGGTAAATGCTTTCCGTTATTCAGATATAGTTTGGAACGCAGAGATTTGGGAGTATTGCCACTATCCTATGAGGTATTAAATAATAATATGCATGTAGACATCCAATTGCAGTGGTTGATTCTTCTTTTGCATTGGTTACATGCCTCACACCCAGTTTCCTTATTTTGATCTAAGTTGTCGAGATTCCAGTGAGGCTGTTGGGATGAAGACATTTTATTTCCTTTATATCTGGTCGCTTGTCACAGATGTAAGGAAGTGCCAAACCTCCGTATAGGGAACACGGTGCCTCATTGCACTTATTGGTGTATAGATATGACAGCACTGTGCTATGAGATCATGATAAATTGCAATAGCACAGGTTGCCTTTCGAAGCTAATTTTTCATCGCATGTTTGGTAATATTTGGGAGCACTTGAATCAGCACAACAGTTCACAAAATTATGCAGGATGTCAAGCGCATAGTTCCTGCATTGGAAACCTGATCAATCACTGCTGACACAGAATAGACGACCATGCTCAGTCAGTTCAATAGTTTTTATCAATATATATGCAGCTCTGTGGAATATTTGTTTCAGAGGGACTCGAATTTTACGGTGTGAGTGTTGTCTTCGAGTCTTCTGTGAGTTTGACAGCTTCCTTCATCACATAACCAACGGGTATACACTAAATGCTCACCAAATCTGACTTTCCAGCATGTACAAAAATACCAGCCTTCTTGCAATGCCGTATCAAATTTTCCATCAGGTTCCAGGATCTATGATTATTGTGTTGGATCGTCTTGTCTTTTTCCTCAGAAAGGGTTTTCAGTATGTCATCTTTCCTATCAGTCGAAGAATTCAGTCATCTCTTTCATATCTTCAGACAATACCGTTTTATTAATGTACTTGTCAGCGCGATAAAGATTTTTTCATAGATATAGTTATGCGCTCCTGTTTCTTTTCCTTTGCCTGGTAGCTGCTATATGTCGTTCAAAGATGTAGTTTCCAACGCTGGGGGGCATAGTCACTAGCTGATAAGGTCTGGAAAAAATGTGTGTGTTGACATTCCATTGCATTTTTTAATTTTCATTTTGCAGTCTCATTAGTTGAATCCTCCGGGTGCCTCACATTTTTTTACCTGGATCCGTGTTGAGACGGTTGACAAATTCTTGAGAACTACCGGATGCAACATGCACACGTGAATGTTCAAATGACTTATTGGCTGAAAAAATGAAACTAAAACAATGTTGATTGTAATGTGAAAAGTTAGCAGAACAATATACATACTAATACACCTACACACACACACACACACACATATATATGGTAGAATGTGGATTTGCTACATAAACTAGCTCATGTTTCTGCCCTCTTTGGGCCTCATCAGGTAAAATTATTATATTATGTTATACTGCTAGCCTGATTATATATATATATATATATATATATGTGTGTGTGTGTGTGTGTGTGTGTGCATATATATATATATATATATATATATATATATATATATATATATATATGTATGTATAAAGAGAGATTATGTATGTATGTGTTTGTATTTATGTTGGTATTCATTAGTGTCACATCTTTTTCAACTACATATATTCATGACAGCTTTTCCAGCCAATATTTATTATCATGATTCAACAGAAAATCAAGAAATATTGTTGATCCAAAGAATTGCCGAGCACGGTGCGGAAATCAATGTCTGAGGAACGTCATTCTAGCTAACAATCATCTTATATCCATTGACGTCACCCAACCATAGAGAGAACTCATTGTATTCCCCAGCATTCAACAAAAGAAGGTGGGCTTTGGTGAGAGTACGTCACATTGGTTCAAGAGCAGTTTGTCTAGACTCAGATTGTCGGAACCCTGATTCTCTAAACAAATACGATAAGAACTAAATCTAATTTTGTCAACAATTTTGAGTGAAAAAATTTGTAAATTGCAGAATGAATAAATAATTTCAACACAGGATATCATTACTTCCCTCGAATGCCAAATTTAAGTAATGTTAACAAATGGAAATCTATTCATGGACAACTCTTTCTGTAAATTTCTGATTCTATGGATTTTTCACACAGAGAGATTGTATAATTTATCCTAATTTTCCCAATGATAAAAAACGATAAAATAATCTGTAACGTATTTTAGGCTTTTCTCCCCCTGAAGTCGATTTTTATTAGTTTATACAAGTATGGTTCAGGATTTCACCAAGAAAAATCGACGTAGATTAACTAATGAATATAGTTTAAACAATCGGGATTCAGACAATCTGGGTTCAGACAATATTGGTGTCGACGATCTGGGTTTTGACTATCTGGGGTTTGGCAATCTGGGTTCAGACGATCCAGGGTTAGACCTTCTGGGGTTAGACGTAGTAAACGGACACTCGCTGTTCTATTCTTCTCCTCACTCGTTATATCCCCTTCTTTTCTCTCTGTTCTCAGGATTCCATTGTGATGGGTCTTATGGTGACCTGCTAGACAAGATTGTTATCTACAACCAAACTGTCGAGGTACATTTAGGTTTTCACTAACTTTAGCCTATGGTGGCAAAAAGACTAAGATGTTTTTTTTGCAATTGTTACTCCTCATATATTGTTAAGAATTTACTCAGAAGATACATTTTCACCATAGTCTAATTCCCCTTCCTCATTCACCAAATATAAGCTAGTGGAAACTGATTATCGGGTAATTTCGATGCTTTATTAAATAAATGTTATTCAGAATTTCAATCCAGGAAAATGTCCCATGAATATATTGAGAGAACCACTCAAATGTGTACAACGTATAAATATCTAGAATACATTACCAACTAATACATTATTTTTTGTATCGCAAAGGTTTATTGAAAATTCCAGTTGTATTCATCGAAACACCAAATCACAGCCAGAGTGATTCTGGAAAATTTGCACCATGCATTCTTTCGAGAATGTTGATGACATGGTATGGCTTTGAATCGGATGCTTGTGGTAAAATACGATATGCAAATGAAAGCAGCATATATACTTACTACCAGTAAACATTGCACAAATCCACGAATAACCCTTACCCAACTCCTAAAGGTAACTTAAAAATATTTAGATAAGTACCACAAAAACTTGTATTTAATTTTTAGATGTGTCCACGTATCTCAATAAGACATTTTTCAATCAGTTTATCGTCTGCTCTGTATGTCGGTCCAAGTCCTGTTAAACAACAAAAAAAGGAAGGAAGGAATAGGTTTGATGCTATTGAAAGATTAAACGTCTTTGAGAGATATCAAGTCAGTAAAAGAGCATATTCCATGATGTCATATCAGAATATCTGGGGTCTACGTTTTTGTATTTATCAAAAAAAGCCAAGAACTGGCCAAAAACGCCACAAATGACCATTTACAAATGTTATTTGAAATAATACTTAAGGAACCTTTTTGTTGCAGTACTTTACAAGTATGAGAATCTATTGACTCAGAGGAAGACCATTTGCTCTTCTTCCTCCTCCACCTTCTGTTACTACTATAACAGGTGGTGGACGCATTATTTACCTTACGATTTTTATTTTCTAAATTCCATCTATTTTGCTTCTCTTTACAAGAAGTCAACGATCAACTTCATTACTAGAATCAATTACTGCGTTCAACGCATAACCCTAACCCTCACCTTCAGTTATTTAAACAATCACGACAAACAAGACTTAGAAAAAACTTTATTTAATGCATCACTTTTACTTATTGTTGCTGACCGATACTTTTAGTCTTTTACGGGGTTCACGAGTCGGATCTTAATTATTCTTACCGTCTCGATGTTTTTATTTATCTCAAATTATCTCCGGAGTGAAATTAGGAATTGAATTAACAACTCGACTTTTCTCTTATCATCAGGAAAGGCAGGCAGAAGTGACGAGTTGTTCTGCAAATTGTCTGAATCTTCCTTGACAGAGTCTAACTTATCAAATGTATTGTTGCACACAGCTCAACGATGCACAGTTTACCTTTGAAGTGTTATAGCAAACTTCTTCTAATTTTTTGCGTAACAGATTTAGTAAAGCTAAATTTCAGAAATAAATAATGATAGAAGACAGCACTATTGGCAGTTTTAGAAATTACCGTGTACTATACTCTGTTTTTAAGGTATCATATGTATGAAAATGAACACATTCATATAGTTATGCAATGAGTTATCATGTATCGATATATTTCGACACATTGTGATTTCACTAACACTGGAGAGTAGGTAACTGGTGGGATATGCAGCACTAATCCATTCAATCTTGATGAAGGTCAACATCGACATCATAGATTTTAAAATAATTGCTGGCACGATCTGTATGCTACGTTATAATATCAGTTATAATTGATAGTGCTGTTTCGTTCACCGTAGCCCTTTTTTCAGGAACGTATATAGAGAGCAAACCAAAGAAACACGATAATTCTGGCTTGAATGAATTACAGCGTTGACGTAATCGATTTTTCTCCAACCACTTAATTTCTCTATATCCTTAGAGTCCTGCTAACTGAAATGTATTACACATACTTACATCTACCATACAGTCCTGTGATTGATATATTTTACGGATATCGTCTTATTATTATTTGATAAATTTTAAACAAAATCAGCTGTCATAACGACTTCAGGAGAAGCCGTAGTAATTCCAAAATTCTGCGATAGCGGAAACCTTAGATTAGTTCTGTCTAGACAGAACGAAATCAGTCATTGAATTCCATTTGCCACTTACAAGATAGACACCGAATTAAACAGCTTTCAGTTAAAAGAAAATACGAAGAACGTAAACATGGACGTCCTCTGAGGGTGAGGGGGGTAAACAGGGCAGTCCCCTTCCTTTCTATCAGGCCTCTTGACTTATGATGAGAGTTTTTGAAAGTTGGAACCTTATAATCAATGAAATATAATGGTGCTGCACGATTGTTTTATGTAACCCAAACTCGAAATGGTATTAATATTCATTGATGACAAGCTAGTTGCTGCGATATATTCCCAATGCACCTCACCCCTGGAAGGGGGGCAGCAGGCATCAATGAATGTATAAAGGAAGAAGGTGAAATATCCAAATTAAATGACAAATTGCTCCTCTATCATATCCGGCAAAATTTACAGATATTCTCCGGCCATTTTTCCCTGCAATAGTAATATGCTATGCCTTAGCTAAGAAAACCTAGTGCATTGTCACCTTCATTTGTTTTTTTTATTTTGAAATAGAAATAGATTCTATACGTAATTGTATTTGAAAAGTGAAAGATGAGTTTTTAAAAAGATTAAATTTAAAAAAAATGATCAAATTTGTAAAATTTAACTCTCAACTGCTTTTTTTTTTTTTTGAAAAAAACGATTCTTGGAAAATATGTATTCTACATGACATTGCCCAGTCTAAAAATTAAGATGTATCCTATTCGAATCATTGTGTGTTTCATGATATCATTTTGTATATTTGAAAAAATTAAGTATACAACACGTGTACAACCTAGTGTAATGCGTACTCAAGGTACGTATTTACATAATACACATGCTTTTGATGATAAATTATGATATATATTATACTCTCTTGCACGTTGTCAGCTCTTATGCGCATGTACAACCAAGTAATCTTTTATATTTACTTAAATTAAGGGGATTAACTTTTATATTTACATGATTTTTTTATATCCAAGTATGCCGGTCGTATGTACGAACGATGGTAAGTCAGGTGACGTCTTAAGTCACAGGGGTGCACTTGTATACGTTTTTATAAACTCTTACTGGCTTTTGCCGTAAAATTTGTTATACACATTTTGATGATGCAAAAATAACTGCAATTTTTGTTATTTCATACATTCATATTAGGGAATAATCTATTTCTTAACCCTTCACAATTTTTAAAATTCAGAAATTGCTTGGAAGAAAGAAGAAGAGACCATGAGTTTTAGCTGGTTAAGTTCAGTCTTTCCCTCAAAATTTTTTGACGCACCTCCTCAATTAGTGCACAGCTTGAAAGTAACTCCCCTTTGACATTGGTCGACATCCAAAGTGACAGCGTCAGTGGTACGGAAGGACATCAGAAGGTATAGATCTCTCCCTCACCAGCAGCCAGCTTGTCGGGGTGGGGGAGAGCTATTTGAAGTAGCTGGCGAGTTAATGTCTGTATCGGATGGAAGACTGAACGACCGATTATGCATGATAATAGAGTTGCGAATACACGGTACTAATCTGGAAAGTTAGTTGCTGGAATTCTCCTTCCAACGTTTTTTACTTCTTTCCTTTTTGAAATCATCATTATTATTTCCATTTGGCCTTTGTTTTCGCATATTTTTTTCATCCTTATTTTTCAAATGCTGTTATTTTGACTTCAACAGGATGGTTGATTCACAACGGCTTCTCCTCAAGTTTCTGTAACACATGTGAATGCGTTTCCCACATGGTCATATAACACTAGTATTTGGCCGCGGGACCATCAACAAATGTACAGTTTTCCATTGGTTCCGAATATATAGAATCAGAGACAACTGCTTCAAAAATTTAGATGTCCTTCTATGATTGTCAGCATTCATTTTAAGGCCATTATTAAGGCGAGCCCACTCGTAACAGCTCAAGACATTGCAGAGGAAATAAATGTTGATCATTCAACAGTGTTTCGACATTTGTACCGAACTAGGGAAGTGAAAAGGCTTGACATGTCGCGGAACTGCCCCTGGTCAAGAACAATAAAAAGCTCTCATGTCGCACGATCGACACTGCTGTGTTTTGATAAACCGTGAAGTGCATCCTCAGCCAGTTTACTCACCAGACCTCTCTGAGACGGACAACAACTTTTCAAGTATTTCGATCTCTTACCGCGAACGAAGGTCTTCAACGACCAAACAGTAATTTTAAACGCCTCCAAAGAATTCATTGATTACAGACCCCGAGAATTCTATGCTTCCGGTATAAATGACTTTTTTTTTGTTGTTATTTTTTTTGTTTGTTTGTTTGTTCGTTTTGTTTTTTTTAGTTTTTGTTGGGTTTTTTTTTTCCTTTTTTGGTAAGATTTTATAGATTCTGAGCAGTACTTATTTCGATTATTGAGTTTTATTCTAAGCTGGAAAAAACTTCTTTAGATTTGATGGTGGAAGACTGTGATTATTTTTGCCCCTACCAAATATATATATATATATATATATATATATATATATATATATATATATATATATATATATATATATATATATATATATATATATATATATATTCAATCATTTTTCTCTCAGAGAAAATCTCCAACCGTCCTCACAGAATTTCGATGAGATATTTTGAAAGTTGGGCAATGGGCTCTGGACAGAATGATTAAATTTTGGGGGAAATGTTTCGAAAGATATCTTTTTTTATTTTTCATGTTTCCATATGCATCAACACCTGTTTGTATGTTTCTCCACACGATATCTCAAATAAGTCTTGATGAATTCCAGTGGAGGGGGGGGGTAAGCTGCAGGGTGCGAAAAAACGAATTAAATTTAAGGGCGAATCCATTTGGAAAATGGAAAACTTATTCATATAAGTAAATGTCACATCTACACATGAACTGATTTTCGATCAGTTTTAGCTAGTGTATGGCATTGTCTAACATTTTTTTCATCGTTTAGCTTTCTTCTTCCGTTCTTTGCTGCTTAACACTTCTGTGTCTGTAAGAAAATTCCTTATCTAATTCCTTCTTTGTCGTTTTCTACTTCTGCACTTCAACTTCTTCTTCTAAAATTTTCTTTTCATTTCTTTCTTTGGAGGTTCTCTTCTTTAGTTTAATTCGATTTCTTCGTTTCAAAAGAGTTATTGCAGTTGCTTACAGATTGAAAGTTAAGAATTTGTAATTCCAGTTTAGAAATTCCCCGTAAATGATTTACAAATGTTAAATATCTCTTCAGAAAATGTGGCTCGCGAAGGTCAACTTTTTCTATTGACATTAAATAAATCTTTGTTCGTGTTATGAGAGAAATGTAGGAATTTAGAACGATTGTGATGTATCAGTTTGCTAAATATAAGTCTAGATTTAGCATTCTATCCGAACAAGTGTTTTCCTTCAATTCAAACTTTGCCCCAGACAAACTCCCTTATGTTTGCCTTAAGTAATTTATTGGGTTGTCTGTATATTTGTATGCATGTGATTTATCTGTGCACAGATTCGCGCACAATAAAGAGTGTTATTTTTGTGCAGATTATTCTGTGTTTTTCTTATCCGGTAACCCAATGTAGGATCATTGGGGCATCATAGGTAATTTCTCTACGAGTGTGCAAACGGCAAGATAGACGGGAAGAGCCCTTCCATCATCAAGCTGGTTCGAAATCAGAGTTGTCCATCTCCTGGCTGCCTCTTCTTCCTTCTTTGATGTTTGAACACGTATTTTGCTACACAGCTACAGAGTCCAGTATGCCCTTTTATTTACCAATGTTTTGGGGCAATAGATGGATTCATGCCTTTTTTAAAACATTGATGCACAGCTATTCCAATTTCCCGTTTGTAGGTTATTTGTCTGCTGTCGAATTTGACTGCCACAGATAAGGTATGTGAATCAAGTATTACTGGATGATTATTCTTTATTTCTGATCCATGCACCAAAGAAACGGTCTTAGATTGTCGGCTTTGGAGTTGCTATAAACAGCAACGGAAAACAAATTGAGAGAAATACAAGGAGAAAATTATTGATACTAGTTACCCCATTAGGCATGGAAGAATCGGGTAATTTTATGGCGGACCCAAAGATCCTTTTTCTATTGAGAGAGATATTTAATATTCTCCATTCATTTCTTTATTTACTCATGTTTTTCTACACAATGTCTCCAAAGATCTGCGATGAATTCCCACAGCATTTCGTGGGTGAACTAAGGAAGAAACGATTAAATATATTTGGCTCTCTCAAACCTACATATGAACTGATTCTAATTTTCAGTAGGCAGAAGTATGCACTCACTAAGTGCTGTCTATTTTTTATTATTGTGCCTTATGGTTACGTATATGTTCTGTCCTGTGTGGTAATTCATGTTGTCTGAATGATTCGATAAATGGTGGTTATTCCCTGATTCCTGAGTGATCAATAAAGATACCCTAAAGTTATCACCCTATCCTGTCCAAGTTAGAATCGGAGAGTTGAAAATAAGATTATATAAGCTCGTACTCTCGTGAATAAGTGTATCTGTAGATAGATGTTTCTCAAATGTAAGATTGTTTAATCATTATACACGCATTATTAGATATATGAATACACATTTATTAAGCTAAAAAAGTTTGTTTTGTTTTTTTGCCTTTAGTTGGTACTAGTATAGTTTAATTCCAATTATCTTCATTCCAAGATTGTTTTTTTATTATCACGGCTGTCATATCACTGTATGTATCTTTTTGTTTATTGATTCTTCCTCTTCTGAATCAGCTTGCTTACATTAGTTGGGTTGATGTCTGGCTTCCATATAAGGGAAATATTTTATCTCAGAAGAAGAATTGCCAGGAGCAATATAAAGTTGATGGTTTACAATAATTTAGAATGTAATAGATTGTAGGAAAGTGAAATGAACCACCAGTAAATGTACCAAAGGACCGATCTTCATCCAAAGAGGCTGATGGGTATAGGTAAAGGTTCGGAGGGAAACTCACATCTCTATTCCCTCTGCAACGATGGAAATGTATTTACAACTGCTATATCTATTTGGACCGGCTAAATGCAACAATCAATGAATAACTTCCGAGAGCATTAATAAATAGAAAGAGCGTTGTTTTCCATCAGGATTACACTAGGTTTAAATAGTTATAACTTGGCTTGAAATTCTTCAATCATCTTCCGTATTATCCAGATATTGCACTTTCAAATTATAATTTCTAGAGGTCTTTATGAAATTGTCCTATTGAAAAAAAAGATCCCATTTCTTGAAAGACTGCAAAAGGCATATACGGTAGATAAAATGTTTCTAGGTGGATGGAATTATTAATTAACCAGAAAGATGGCAGGGGATAGTGGTATGAAACGTGCTCTATTTTGCTCACTAAAAGTAATGTTGAAAGTGTATTTATTTTTACTTGATAACCGGTACAAAGTTGTAACTTTGCCCCCTACACAAAGATGCTCAAACGTATAAAACATATACATTTCACACAGTCGGAAGTTATAGCTGACTCAAAGAAATTCGATAATAACATGTTGGCAATTGTATTATTTTGTTTTCATAGCAAACAATTCTCTTTTGTCTCTTTCTCGGTTAGGCCGTACAAGTAGAGCTAGAGGGCCGAATACTTGCACTAATTAAAAAAAATGTTCTTCATAACCCTTACAGAAAAAAAGGGTTTACTTTGTTGGGTTCAATTTCCAATGCTTATTCTAAATTTGACCCCAAGTTTGTGCCCGATAGCATTCACGCTCGATCTTGCTTTTGTTCAAATTTTACCCTTTTCAGCAAACACAGCCAATAAAAGACGATATAAGTAATTCATTTATCGATCGTACAGATTACATTTTTTGATTGATCCCCCCCAACACTGCATGCATGCAAAATATATTGGTTAGATAACGGTTTCAGATGAGTGACTAACCAGACTTGTTCTCTATTTCGCATGTGCGAATGTATCTAACACCGACAAGGTACATCAGCTCCGCTACTCGACAGCTGGATACAAAATACATTACACAGATATCTCTAAGTGGAAGAAGGAAGATTCATAGGACAGTAGTCCATACGATATGCAAAGATACGGCTGACTGCAGAGTTAAAATTATGCTTCACAAGTGGAAATTCGTTTAATAAGAAAAGTGTAAATGTACTCACTAACCCCAAAGTATCCATTAGCTTGTACTTATAAGACGGAACTCTTAAGGACTTTGGAAACGATGACAGGAAATGCTCCTTCAATGGAATAGAACAAAAATGCGAAAAGATAATAGGCATGTGAAATGCTGAGATGAAAGAACGGGAGAAAGAAAAGGCGAGAATAGAGAAAAAAGAGGAGAGAATTGGGAGTGGGTGTGGATTTTGAAAGAAGAGGAAAGAAAGGATGAAAGTGAAAATAGAAATAGAAAGAATGTAAAAAGAAAGAAAATGAAAAGAAAGAATATAAAAAGAGCAGAGGAATATGAGAAGAAATAAAGAAAAACTGACAGAAAAAAATCTGAAAAGAAGGAAAGATACAGAGAGAGAGAAAGAAGGGGGAGAATACGAAAAGACTGGAAGAGAGTAAAAGAAAGAAAAAGAGACAGAATATATTTCTGTTGGCGGTTTCAAAGGTTTGTCCCTTTTTAACATTGTGAAATGCTATTTGATCTCCCCTCCCACCCCGGTTGCAAACTTATCTGACGTGAGACATATATTCTAAGGATATTCTGGTATTCATTTTCATCTGAATTATCTGCAACATTAACTTTAAAAGATTCCAGTTAATAAACCACGAATAGCCTGTGTTGCATGATGTTAATACCCTTGTAGACAAAATTTGACTCTCGGTTATTAATTGGCTAACCGGCTCAGATTGCTTCTTTTTGCCTTTCTTTCCTTGACAAAAATATCTTTAATCAAATGCTTTGTTGAAGAGACAGAATCCAGGGAAAAGCGCTAAATTTCATTTTCGTTCAACCCGAGGAAGTAAAACTAACCATAATCATCATCCTTTCATTGTTCATCATTGAATATAGACCTTCCCCCAAAATGTCCAGACTTCTCTATCGTGGCCGTTACGGAGCCAGTATTTTCTGAATTTATGTAGTTCGTCACGCTATCTTATACTGTCGGCCTTGGTTTTGCAGATGATTTCTGAATTGTGATGTCCGGCAGTTGTCTGCCATTCTTGTAACATAATCAGTCCATTCCTATATGAGTTTTCCTAAAGATTTTATCAGAATCCTGTTTTGACTTGCGATCTCTCCATGTGAAGTTGAGCATGATTCTCTCATGTGCACGTTGCATGGTCCTCTGTATGAGGATTAGTCTTCTAGTTAGGTCCAATGTTTCAGCTCCATGGGTGACTATCCAGAGGATGTATTGGTTGTATACTTTTCTTTTTAGCACTAGCGGAATGTTCTTTTTCTTGGGGTTGATTTTGCCCTGCCAGAAGCTTGCCAACCAAATGCGATTCTTTGCTTGATTTCTTCTTCTTCTGGGGCTCTTACTGAGATTCGTTGTCCAAGGTAGATGAAGTGGTCTACTTTCGCCACTTCTATGTCTGAATATGAATGTTGTGTGTTCACTCGCTATAGCATTTGTTGACTGCGAAGAGACTTTCCACTCAGTGGAAAGCCGAATGTCATTGATGCTATCATCAAGTATGGTGTAGACCCAGTATATGTCAGAGTATTACAACATATCTATCATACAGCAATTCCTTCGTCAGGGTAAATAAAGACGCAGACAGTTTCCAGCTCACCGAAATTCTTCACAGCCTGTCCAAAGATGATCTTCTGGAACCTGTACTGGAAAAATAAAAGAATCAGAATAATTGGTGAATGCCAAAGATACCTCAGGTTTACAGGTGACCACGTACCTATTTGCTGAGCAACCCTACGGACCCCACATGATGCTGGACGGACTGAACGAAGGAAGGAAAAAAAGTTGGTCTTTACTCTAGTAAAAGGAACCACCATGCTAAAAATTATTTTACGGGTTCTACTTGATATTCTCCTGGTTTATGTCATATTCGCCAAGGGTACCGATGTCATACAGGGTCAATGCAGAAAGGTCGAAACTGACTAATACGAATGTGTTTGCTGATGCCATTCACAATTGTCTACATCAAAGCTTACCAGAAAACTAATAAATATAAATAGTGGATATTTTACATTTTGAATTATAATCATTCTCTCAGTTATTCTTTGTAACCAGAAGAAAACCTTGTTAAACAATGATTTTATAAAGATTGCTTACCATTCTGAGCAATGCTTTTGTAGTTCATTGTCATATCTCCAAATAGTAAGCAGATACAGGCTGTTGTGATATGTTCATAATGTGAAGGTCAGGAAATATTTTTGTGTCGAGTTATCATCAGAAAGCTCAAAAAAGAGAATATCAAATGAAATATGATATCAGTTAGCCCTGTAATTGTTTCAATACGTTTTATTCACAGCATCAATAATGCCAGCTAAATCTTTCTGAAGAATGAAAAATTACCAAGGCTATCTTCATGAACAGGTCTACATCCGATCCCAACGTGTAAATCATGTTATATAACAGAAAATATATACCAACGAGAGCTTTTGAATATTTTTGCCATAGAGCTACCCATAACCTACCAAAACCAACTATAACACTGATATTTTCTGGTATGCAGTCTTTAATTTCAACAGAGCATGTCAAACTACTATGAAAGTGGTGTTAGACCCTGGAGACTTTTCGAATATTAAGGGATCATTATTACAAACATCTCTTGATATTTTCAGTACATTTCACATAATACTGCAATGTCCACGCAATATACGACTCACTGACTTAGTTTGACTCAGCATCATTGGCACAGTTTTGTAAGGATTGAGGCAATGGTCTTCAAAACATCTACATGTCCGTGTATACATCTTTGTGAATGTGTTAATGATTTTCCTACATTGAGTTTTGCAGGTGTGAGTAAAAAGCTCTACACATGCTCCTAGAATTACTGCTTGACTCAGCAGGGTGGGCTGTAACCTTTCAGATTCATTCAGTTCTCATCCACTCTCTAGTACTGAAGGAAGGTTTTTGATTCGACAGGTTTGTGTCACATGACACCCCGATAGTTAGTTTAGAGCATATTTCATTGCCACATTATGTGTTAACAATAGGGCCTCTGGAAATTTTGTCTAAACAGTCAACCACTAAAGGAATCACTTGATGCCAAAACATTTTTACAATTTTTTAAACATGTGATATTGAGTCTTCTGATAGGATGTCCTGATCTTGCTAGATGAGAGGGACATTGCAAGGAAATCTTCGATGTAAAGGTCTCAATATGCCCAACAAACCAACGTTTTGTCGCTCCATGTCAAAGAGGGGAAAGCAAGCAAATTACTGCACGTAGCTTCTGCTAGTCTTAAGCATACCGGATTCACAGGGATGCCCCGTGGATTTTTCTTGTCTCTGCCCACATCCACCTTATACAAAAATAATCGGATAAAAATGAATGAGCCGGACTAGATGGTCTGTATCCTTGCACTATAACAAATCTACATTATTTCATCGAGTACTTGTAGATTTAATCTCGTGACCTCCTTCACATTTGATTTAAAGGGAAACTTTGCCTATAGAAGACTCAGCATCTTTTATATCCTGAAAACCACCTGCTATCGCGAGGTTTTCCACCATGACCTTTTAAGCTCGCTTGATCGGTAAGCTGTTGTGTCTGATTTTATTTTCAGGTAGATAGATGACAGATTCCTTCTGGGTTGGTAATGACGGTTGATTTCACCTGATTTGTCTTCGATGAAATGACCTGTGGCACTTTCTTGAGTCAGATTTTATTGAATCTTATTTGTTATGGTTAAGCAGAACAAACACAAAGACCCTTGAAGAGTCTACAGACTGCTTGCCAAAAGGCATCAACTAAGTCATCTGAGGAGTTGGTATTTTTTTTCTTTGAAATAATTTGAACCAAAGTAATTCCATCTAAAATACTACATGTTTGACTTCCCCAACTCGTTTCAAATACGCAGGACAACAAAGTTTGGCAATGGAACGCCCCTGGACGAGTATGCGCCTGGGCATTACTTTATCTGTTGTTCACAGGTTTCCATCTGGGTCAGCAAGTTGAGGGGGGAGTAAGAGTTACTCCAGACCGTGGAAGCTTTCGAAGGCTAAGTTTTCGCCCATTTTACGGAAGTCAAAAAACTTTGGAACAAATCATGGTTTGCTCTCACAATTGCTTGTTTAGTGCAATTTAAAGTAAGTTGCCTGGCATACATTGATGTCTTGGAATTTGCTAGTCTGTCAAATTACTGTGTTCTCCTGTCTCTGTTTGAAATACGCTGGATAACAAAGTCTTCAGGGATCTTCTGTCTTCAAGGTTTCTCTCCTTAAGAAGCAACATCATTCGTTAATATGCATTCTGATTTTTGACCTCCATGATCAAAGACGTGAAAGCGCTCTTACTGTCGAACCAAGAACTGGACATCTACTCCGTCTTGCTTGAGCCTTTTATTTCCCACTTCAATGTTCAATCTTCCTTTTTCTTCATTCCAAGCATGGATCTTATTCTTCCTACACATCGGGTCCGGCGCCTGTATGTCAGTCACGATTTCTCTACACTACAGTCTGTTTTACCTATACCCTACAAGACACCCAGCTATTTTGCCAAGATGCTTGGTATACTTAAAAGCCTGGTCTATTGATATCTGTTTAAAATAATTCATTTCCCTCAATGAATACTCCAAGAGCTGTTACCTGTAATTGATACATGTCCATTATGTATACTGAACCCCATTAGAAGAAGATGAAATAATGTATATCCAGCCATGGCAGCAGCTTTGGAAAATATGACAATTTTCTCTCTCTCTCTCTCTCTCTCTCTCTCTTTATATATATATATATATATATATATATATATATATATATATATATATGTGTGTGTGTGTGTGTGTGTGTGTGTTTAAATGTATATATACATATACATCGCGCACAATGCACGAATGAAATCTAGTAAGGCAGATACTAGTTCCAATTCATGGAGCTACTGAAGTCTGAAGCGTTTCCTTTTCAAAGGACGCAAGGCGGAGTCTCAAGGATCTGTATATCAAAGGTCTCTCTGTTGCAGCTTCTTCATCAACTGTATCCTTATCAATAGATGATGATATTTAGAATATCTTTGAATGTCTTCAAGCTTCGAGCTTTGTCTTGCAGTTACTTCATTAACTAGTACCTGTATACTCGCCACGGGGCGTCAATAGTAAGCTTGTGACATAAGGCTGCACAATTCCAGCATTTCCCTAACATGATGTTAGCAACAGTAGCTTTGTTGTCTACGCCTGCTCCAACTAAAACATTTAAAATGTCAGTATCTACCAAGTGTAGTTTTTATGGCCTTCATAAAATTCATAGAGATACGGAGGAGTTCCTAGACGGAAAACTAAGAACTTGTAAGCTTTTCAATTAGATACTGTTTACACAATGCCCAGATATATGCTCAAACTATGTGCACGTTATAAGAACCTTTTTTGTATCTTTTGGGGGTTAATCGCACCCAATGAAAACCATTTGCATGAGTAGATACAGGCTTTTCAGCATCACAGGCATGACTTGTCCTTCACCAAAAGTTTTATAACCTCCATGTGCTTGGGCATTGTTCAGGTTGCATTTGATATATACTCTTGCATAAACAATTTTTCGTCATTACGCATGTCATTACGTAGCAGCTTAGTGTAAATCGTCCATTGTTCTTTTCAGTACCTGAAGATTGATTTCAAAGGTAGCCATAGGAAAAATCAATAGTCTTGTTAAGGGGTCGAACAAATTAAATGATGTGATCATATTGACAAGAAAGTTTATCTCGAAGCTTCTGTTGTAGATAGGAAGCTTCCGATGTTCCTAATTCTGTGAAAAGTTGGCAGTGACGAGTATGAACTCGATTCGGAGTATGAATATGTCTATAAAATAACCTTACTCTAAATTCCAATATTATTCTGTCAAAGGCATTATTGCAAACATCCTCGACATTTTTGTGAGATCTATATTGTCTTTTCGATGTATGTACAACTTCAATAAACAAGATAGATGATACCTTGCTTCATACGCAACAAAATTTAATCAAGCAGTTCTACAATCTCAGCCTTAGATACAATCGATCGAATGCTTTTTTTCCAGTATTTTTGCTCAGTACTATGTACAACTAATGGTTCTTTTGTCTTTTCTGATAAATTATACACTTTCCACGTTGCACTGCATACACTACACGCTTAGTGATTCAAATGCCTATAGCAGTACCGCCCATAGCAGACTCTATGCCAAGATTATAAGCTGATTCCTTTTCCCTCCTTTTTTGTAACCTAATCAGATTTGTTTTACTGCAAATGGATGCATAGCACGTCATCTTGAGAGCCATTTGGACTACCTACTTTGAAGCTGTCCAATGTATATCTCGGGGCGTTCCAGAACGTCGCTATATAAAACATCTCTGCACCTTTCACAGATGACAAAAGTTTCTATTACTTTCTCTGTGCTAGTGCTGATGGCTATATTAATGGTTCAGTCGGCAGAAGACACAGAAGTCCCACTCAGATAGTCTTTATCTTCGCCATTATACTGGGAGTACAGCTACTGGTCATTCTGAATAAGAAAGAATGTAGGGTGAAAAAAAATTAGACTTTAGACGGCTTACAACAATCGTGTCTAATGGGTGTTGGACATGGCCTTTCCCCAACATCCGCTAGACATTTCGATTGTTCACGTCGTAGCGCTAGTATCTACTGAACTAAATCGATATGCCATCTTACATTTTGCCGGTAAGAATTTCGCATATGATTCCTGAGGATCCACATGGTGAGTTGTGATGTCCAACAGTTGTATGGAATTCTTACAACATGGCCTGTCCATTGTTATTTGAGCTTTCTAATGGATTTCTCGATATATCCGATTCGTGATCATTTTCTCTGACACACAAGCTCTTTTTTTTTTTCTTCCCACCTCTTGTTAAACATGATTCTCTCTTATTCACGTTACTTGGTTCTTTGTTTTGAGGATCAGTATATTGGTTACGGTCCCTGTTTCAATTGTATACGTGTCTATTGCGAGGACACATTATCAAACGTAAGATACAGAATACAACAAAAGAGCAAGAAATTTGGCGATGTCTCAGCCTTTCAGGGTAATGAGGAATCTAGTTAAATGGCCCGAAATACTGTTTGGCAGATAAACTGTAAGGTAGCCGCAAAGAAATAACAGACCTCTGGAGATAAAGAATGCAGTTTGGATTCTTGTTGGAGGCTGATTCTTCATTCCTGTTGCTGCTTACAAACGATTGTGGTTTGACGATGTGGAGTTGGGATAAAACTTATCGAAATTACAATAAAAGAAATACTTGTAAAAAGTTGATAATGATTGACAACGTTTGAAAAAGAAAACATGATGAAATACTTGAAAATTTTGAATCATAAAAATAAACTCATGGCAAGTGGGAAATCCAATGCTGGTCGTGTAAATGATTGTTAATGGTGACAAATAGTGTCAGCACAAACCAGAAGCTATCTTTGAAGATGAAAATCTATCAGATATTTCTAAGATTCAATGTATTGCCCAATCTAAGACGGGAGGCTTAACTTAATCATTCATGAATAAAAAAGTGATTTGGTCGGATAATGAATGTTTCAGCCCCTCAGAGTGAAAATCTATGAAAACTAAAAGCAACATTGGCGCATTTGGAAGATCCCAAAGTGTTTTGTAAAGAACAGATGAAACGCAAGAATTGAAAACACCTAGATGTGAACAATATAAAAATCTACATTTTGAGAATACTTGATATCAGTTGATCACCGGAAAGAGCCATTTGACACTTCTTGTATCAAAATCTGCGTGTACAAAATACGATTCACTTATCGATGCAGCGAATTTTTATGAAAGTCATTATAATTTTTTTAGTAGTGGAATAATCTGTAACGATCTGATAAGGATGATAATAAAGTATCAACTCCAAAATGCATCAGAGAAAAGTCTACAGTGGATTCATTTATGGATACAGAGTAACGTTTTGCAAAAAGTAAAAAAAGTTAAAAGCGGTTATTTTGCCGCAGGACCATGTCCGTCCTCAAATTGCAAATGTGACCCAGTAAACGTTCATGGATTTAGGATAAAGAGTTCTCCAAAGACCAGCCTATGCTCTACATTGGCATCTAACACATAATCAATTTTCTTGCTTCATTCAGCATTGGTTGTCTAATCAGAATTCCCATCGATTTCAAGATATCAATTTATTCCTCGAAGAATTCATCAAATCAAAACTGAAATTACCATTGAGGGAACAGACAAATTACTTGAAAGTTCTGAAATGTCATACAGCGTAAAGGAAATATCATGACGACGGAATAGTATTGCATATCTTTTTCCTCTAATTGTTTGAGAACTTTGCATGTACACCTAATCTTAAAATTTGCTAAAGGCATTCGATGTAGAGAACACTGAGAGTACACTCATTATGAACATTCCACGTAGGCAGCGAGGCATTACTGATGCCTGTATAGTCTACTAAAGAAATAATCGATAGTAGATCAGTATTTGGGGCGTTGAGGTCATCATTTCATTCGTGCTTGTGAGCACATCAAAAGGAAAATAGACGTTTTATCCGTAATGAGACATATTCGGAACTCTCTGAATCGAAAAATCAGCCATTAAATTTCTTCATATCATGCAATGGAAAATATTTTGCCACGGTCCCAGATCTGAAGTTTCAGAAAAACCATAAAAAGATCCTACATGTTCAGCTCCATTACTTTCATTAATAGCGTAATGGCTTTTTTGTCTCCTGTTTGTAAGTTTACTAATTAGAGGATATTTCTTCCAGCAATGCTACACACCCCTATAATTTTATATATTCACAGAATCTGCGATGTAGACATACATTGCGAAGTTTTTATAGACAATGGGGAAAATACAGATCGGGCAAATAGGTATTTATTCATTGACGTTTCGTAGGGTAGACGCCTACATCATCGGCGAGAAAATGGAGAGATCTATGGCATTCTATATTGTGCGTGTCTGCATATGTGTGTATCTGTGTGTGGGTGTTGTCTGTGGCTGGATGACCTTGTGTTCGATTGAGGGGTTATATATCCGTCGTATCCAATCTATATTGAGAGGGGGATAAGCACTTGCGTAAGGGTGAGGTTATAGTTGTTTTTTTTTTTTGTTGTTTTTTTAGAGTGAGTGGAATTAGTGTGCGTGTGTGTCTTAGGCAGGTCGGTAGCAATCATATATGTCTATCTCCAACCACGTTGCATATGTATATAAGAATACACAATATACGTTTATATATATATATATATATATATATATATATATATATATATATATATATATATATATATATATATATATATATATATATATATATTCTCAAAATGACATGTACGCAGCGAATTTAAACATTTCATGCCTCTTGCAGTCGTCAGCAACTGACAGTTTCTGGGGATTCTGAGAATAACCAACCCATTCACTTTTGAATGAGGTATACTACAATCTACCAATCAGGTTTTAAAAGTTTCCTAAGGTCTAACGGTTTCAACGATTACTACTATGTATGTATACAAACGAACTGTCAAACTCACTTCCCCTAACTAAACGAACCTGTATGATCGTTCAATCTCCTTTTCGTCGAGTATATTACACGTTCATTCTAGCAAGTTTTCAAGTATTTTGCCACTCTATATTTTTCTTGTCTTACTCAACAAATCAATTAATGCTTTCTCAAGTATGAAGCTGGCAGAATTTATCATGGGGTTCACCAGCTGTTTTATCATAGCCCTGTTTCGAAAGTATTGAAAAAATATGTATATTATAATACATATATATATATATATATATATATATATATATATATATATATATATATATATATATATATATATATATATATATATATATGTATATATATGTGTGTGTGTGTGTGTGTGTGTGTGTGTGTGTGGAGAGAGAGACAGAGAGAGAGAGGGGAACACTGAAACTTTATTAACTGAATTTGTTCCTAAATTTTTATTTTAAAATGTTTGATCTATGTGATTGATGTTCACCACTGAATTAAGTGCTTAGACAAGAGAGAGGAATTATGTTGAAGTGTATGCATTTGTTGTGTGAAATGAATATTCTCATCAATACGCTACCCGCTTATTGATGGACCTATGTTCACGAATCTTATTCTATAAATGTACTATTTGTATGACAGAGCTACATTCTTTGAAGTGTTTCTACGAGCAATTAAAGACAGAAATGCTGGCAAAGACGCGCATGCGAATTCAAGAGTGGTCAGAGAGACATCGGTTCATTTGAAATATAGTAAAAAAAAATCAAAATGTTGAATTTATTTGGTATAAAATATTACTAATTCAATCAATTAGAGACATCAAAAAGAGCTCTCAGTATTTTGTGTTTAGTTTCATCCTATATTCAAGCAGTGGAAAGGTGACTGCATGGATATGTCGTTTGCCTGCTTATCCCCATGTTAGAGGTACGAATAAAAATGGAATTTACGTGAGGCTAATCTAATCAGATTATTAGCGTCGTGTTTGCTGAAATGATTGCTATTTTTCCTATGTTGCGTACCCTTATCTTCCTGAAGAAATGTCTTTTAATGAACCAATATCAGGGACTGATCAATTCATTCTCCTGATGAGATGTATTAAACATGCATCGAGATGATTCTGTATCTTTGTTGCTTTTTCACATACCTACCTACTTTTACTCTCTCTCTCTCTCTCTCTCTCTCTCTCTCTCTCTCTCTCTCTCTCTATATATATATATATATATATATATATATATATATATATATATATATATATATATGTATACACACACACACACACACACACATATATATATATATATATATATATATATATATATATATATTACTGAATGCCACCTTATATATTATACGGAAAAATATCTCCCCTGATCTATTGAGTATGCATCTCAAATTTGTGTCAAATTTGGTTGAGTTCCGCCAATGTTTAACCAGTGTTTATGGGGACGACAGTAACAAAGACAGATCCAGTTGTTTTATTTAATTAGATGATAGAATGTATGTATGTATGTATATATGTTGAACAGAAAGTAAGAGATCCGTCCAGTATTATCAATACTTTGTAAAAACTTCTAAAGCCTCTGTCTTTCCTCGATTTTATTTACTTTGAATTATTCCCCAAGCTCCGTTTAACATTGATTCCAATTTTGTGACAAATTTGTGTTGGGTACCGCGAGAAACAGATCGAGTTGTTTTACCATTAAAATGATTGACAGATCTAATTGTTTTATGAAAAAAATACCACGGAAAATGTCAGAATTCGCGTGTTGTTCAATTTAAGATTGGTACTTGGCAAATTATCAGTCATGGCTGCAAATGCAAAGTTCGTAGGGGATAATTGATATCATACTTTTTAGATAAAACTAAATCGCAGAGTCGATTTTCTGTGCTGTCAACCGGTCGCCAACTGACATTTCTATCAGCATTCAAAGAAGATTGGTAGGATATTATGATTACGTAAGCAGGAATGGTAATGGTTATGAGTAGAGCAAACTTTAAGGTGAATAATTGATTAATTCAATAGACTTTAGACATGATCAATAAGAAAATAACATTGATTACTCAGGAACCTAAAAAGAAGTGTTCAAAATTGTTCTACATTGAAGCAGAGTAACAGAATCTATCCGTCTCAATTGAACAGAAGTAAGATTTCAGTTTGACATTATATCTCCATGGAAAATTGACGCCCTCTCGGGAACCCTTAAAATATGCTTTTCGAAAAGCCAGTCAAACTTCTTCCCATGAATCCAGTAATTAGGCATTACCAAATCCAGGTCCATTGTGCAAATGTTTAAGCATTGTTTAAGGAGGGGATGAACTGACAAACATTTCCATTTTTTTTATATAAATTGAGATAATGTCACACATTGATTGGGTTGTTCGAATCTACTAACATTTGTCCTGAAGTATTTCATTCAATATATGATTATTCTAGCAGCAATTACCAGTTAATAAGTATAGGTTTTCTTAGTAATATCTGTTATTATAAAATATTTATCACAATCTGCGAGCCATCAGTCTGTAACAGGAACGGAAAGAGTGAGGAAGGGAGTGATATGATTTAGGCAGACATTCTTTTCTACTCGAGGAGTCCAAAGTGAAAAGAATTTGTCTCTCATTTCGGGAGGACTGTGATGGGTCGAAGGGTCAGAAGAGATGGGAAGCTTTTTTTTTATCTAGTGGGCCATAAGAGAAAGAAAAGAGATTTTCTCTTAAAAGTGAATTGAAACAATTTTACCATGAAAAGGTTCAAAAGAGTTGGGGGTTCTGTTGTTAGAGATAAAAAAGGGGAAGGGATATTTTTTTTTATTTTTTGACGATCATAAGAGCGGGGAAACTCCATTTTTAAGCTGCAAGGGTGAAGTGATTTTTTTTCACTATTGAGCAAAGTTTGTTCTCGACTTTTTGGGGTCAAAAGTATAGGGAAATTCTTCCATTTTTAGGAAGAGATTTTTCTACTTGAGTCGTCAAAAGTCAAAGGAAACTGTTTTCCACTTCTATGAGCCAAAGATGAAGAGGAGCTTTCTCTATTGAATTGGCCTAAAATGAAATTAGACCATTCCCACATTTAGGTATCTAAAAGGGAAAGAAACCTTTTTTTCCACTTTTAGGGGTCAAAGTAGCGGTATTTCATTTCCTATGAACCTGAGGGAAAATTAGGAAAGACTTGTTTTCCTCTTCAAGGGGCCATAATTAAAGGAAACAATTTTCTTTATCAAAGGTCAAAGACAAGGTGAAAATTTGTAATCCTTTAAAGTGAGGGTATTTCTCTTTCTTAAGGAGACAGAAGTACTAAGAGAGGTTTTTCCCTCCACTTTTAGAGGTCATAACTAAAGGCTCATTTTTTTCTAACTTTTAGGCGTAAGAAGTTAAGAGAAACTTTGTTAACCAGTTTTAAGAGTTAGAAGTGAAGAGAAAGTGTTTTCAAAAGTGGACTGCATTTCTAAATAAGGGAAACCTTTTGCTTTATTTAGTGTAATGAGAAAGGTGAAAAATAACATTTTTTTAAACGAGTCAATTGTAATCCTCAGAAGTCAAAGGGGGATTTCCCGTTATTTACGAGTCAAATGTGAGGGCGAACTTTTTTTGGATTCTTTAGCTAGAGGAAATTTATCAGTTCAGAATTAAAGGAAAGCTTTATTCCAATTGAAGGGAAATCTCATTTTTTTCTTCAAGGTCAAAAGTGAAGGGTATCTTCTCTCGGGCAAATCAACAGGTAATAATGGTTTGCAGTAATAGCACTGGTATCTTTAGTATTAGTAATACCAATGGCGTGAATTATATTTATTGTTAATACTGTCGTTGCAATCGGAATAAGAGTTGAAATGTTCTGATTCTATTTTCCACTTATTTTCTTCCCTTAATCAACTCTTGTGCAGTTTGATATCTCTTTTACATGAATTATCAAATCATACTTGTATGACATCAAAATATGGCGGCCTTTGAAGACACCTAGAAAACTATTCGCCCTTAATAAACAATTTTTCCTTGCTATGTTGATGCTGTGTGCAGCATGAGCTGACGAACAAGTCACATGAAAATACACTTTCCGAATCCAACTATTCAAACGTGAGTCAGTGTCCTTTTATTCTTTACCGTCGTTTTTGTTGTTCGAGAGACGGAATCGTCTCATGACGCCTACGTCTAGAGAAAATACCATTGCTATTTATAAGTATTTCGATACCGCCATTTGCATCGTCCTCAATATCACCAAATCAATTTTCATCATCATCATTGACAATCAAGTTAAAACATTGAAACAACATTGACTGAAGAAAAGTTAGGAACAAAAACAAAAATCAGAAACAAGCAGTGAGCAAATATCTGATACATTCTGAACAGAATTCCATATTTGCTTGTATAGTCTTCACATGGCAATGACAGCTTCGAATCTCCAAGGAAATGACGCTAGTAAGTTGTTTCAGGTTTCAATCGGTACTTTTAGTCCATTCTTCCAAATGAACTACTTTCGTACCAGCAAGGTTACTTTGATTTCTCTTTTGTCCTCATTTTATTCTGTCTTCGCCATATATTCTATATGAGATTAAAGTCGGAAGACTGAATGGGCCACTCCATAACTCTGATATTCTTATTCTGGTAAAACGTTGTTACATCGTCTTGATGCTTAGAATCATTGTCTTCTTGATAAGCCAAACGTCTTGTCATACGATTGTGTGTGCAATCTTGTTTCAATACTATTTTCTATTTTCTATTTTTGTTTTTTGTTTTGTGCATTAATAATGATCTTTGATCTAAATGTTGTCAATTTTGATGCTGTATCAGTATATATAAAAAATGTTGTCAATGATTCATTTAGATTTATTTATGCGATATATTCCACGTAAAATTTAACTCTACGTCATTATCTATATAGGAGTGTGAGCATCGATTTCCACGGAATTAAGGAGGAGTATTTTCATTTATATTTACCGAATATCTATAGTTTTTTTTTCTGCTTTGACACATAACTATATCTGTTAGATCTAGAATCACGAGTTTAGAATTTCTCTATTAGCCCGACCCTTTGTTGTTTTGACATTTCTGAAGTTGACACGTAGTCAAAACTCTGATTTGACACAACTGAGAGGTAAACATTTTCCATTCTTGGTGAATGTTCAATTAGAGGCTTATCTATTTTGCATGGGTGGTAACTTCAAGAATAATCAGTTTTCTTAACGTGTACAAGCTTAATCACTATTGAGGCTTTTTGTGTGGTGATTCAAAACAACGTTTCAGGTTTCAAACAACGACATGTTATGTTATGGGGCATGGGCCAAGCTAGACTCCTGTTATTGTAAAGAATATCAACAGGCGAAAATGCTGATGACATGACAACGGTCTATAGAGCCTACGCTGCCCACATGTACGTGCGTGTCTTTGACGTTTCAGGACAAATCTGAGAGTCGCTTTCCGATCATTTGTGCGATTTGAATATAAGCTGCGTCAGCTGAAATTCGAACGATTCACTAAAATCGTTTGGTGTGCTGATATTTACATAGATCCGAACTCATACATAAATGAATTCATACAAATAGACTCATGATTGTTCAAAATGAAGAGAAAGCCCTTGTTTGAACATTCAATCGAAAATATGCACTGGGAGGAAAGGGAGTCGTTGTCAATGCAAAATCAATGCATTGTGAAAAATTAGCTTTTGAAAAGAAGAACAGCAAGCTTGAAACAGTCACATAAATGGTTAGATTGACATTGATACCTTCCGTGATATTGAGTTGAATTATAAACAGGTGTTCAATAATTATTCAGACTCTTATTTTATCGTGCCACACAAGGTACTCTGAAATTTGGCAGTATGTGCAGATGAAATCAGTCAAATACTCTCGAAGGTGAACAATAAAAATACAAAAATAATATATGCATATTTACACACAAAAGTAGGCACATGTACAATCAAGCACATACACATTTCTTTTTTCAGGAGACTCTTTCCATTGGGGTGCCATATCTGAGGGAGGCCGGATAATGGATCAACCAATATGTCCTGGTAACAACATAAGTAACGAAAAAGACTGAGAGAAGTAGTTTGGGAACAGAGATATATACTTTCACCAATTCGAATATCGATACCCGTATGCATAGGCCTAATATTGAAAGATATATCGATAAATAGATATCTATGTGTGTGTGTGTGTGTGTGTGTGTGTGTGTGTGTGTGTATGTTTTTGCGTGTGCACGTATGCACAAACATACAAATATAAAAAAAATATTTCCTCCTTTTCATCTGTAATCCCAGGAATGTATTATTTCTTATATAAAAAAAAATCAGAAAAAATTATATGGGTTTTTTTTTACTTCAGCTGCGATTATAGACAAATATTCTGGCAATCACTCTTTTTTTTCCTCTGACATCGACAAATCTCCTATAAGCACTAGGGAGGCGTCTTTGGACATCGGTTTATATAAAAGGAAAAGAAATGCTGACCATGTTAATCAGGATCTGCCTAAGCATATGCAATTGACATCGTCTGATCAATACAAAAACTCTTGATGTAGTTGAGAGATGTGAATATTTAAAGTCTAGCTAGTCAATATGTAAATTACCATACGTAAATACCGCCGAGTATTCACAGGGATAACCTCTCAAAGAAATGTGCGTATTCGTTGATAAACTATCCGATGTTCTTGAGATATTAAAGCTGCTCGACATTTTCGTCTCTATCTTTCTGTGCCCAACTCAAAGCTAATCGATATATCTACGTAGATAAAAAGCACTTTTCACTGAAAATAATAATCATGTAAACCATATGTATACATTAAAAGTGGAATGCACTGATAAACACAGATAAAAATACAACTAATATTACATCACTATCAGTAATTATAAGTCAACTGCTGGACAATGTTTTTTCCCAATATCCCTCCATGATGACAGTTATTGTGCTATCCTTGCCTTATCTGGATGTCAACCTTTTTTTCGATGTTTCCATCTAATTTTCAATATTCAGCTTACTTCGGTTGTTGATGTTTGGTTTTGTACAATGATTGTCCTAAAAAAAAAAAAACTCCTGCAGAATAATTCCTAGAAATTTCAGTTGTAGTGTCTAAAAAATACTAACCTCGGAAAGGCCATCACTGCACGAACTTACTCGACAAGCTGTGAGCAGACTTCAAAGATTTAGCACAGAACTGATCGAGCCAGGGACACACGCCAGGGAAAAGACGTAGAGGCTTGAAATGAAATAAGGCATGTATCCCTAAGAATCATTGGCGGGGGGCTGACATTCTATGGCCTCTCTCTAAATCTAATTTATTTATAACTGTAATGTATGTAGCGTTTTTAATTTTTCCCATTATTGCTACCCCATTCTTGCTTTCGCTGTACCATTTTGGCTTCTTCAAGTCAATTCACCATCTTCTTGCTTTTGAAATAATGCATAAGTTATCTGCATAATGTATTTCTCAGGAAATTGACTGGCATGTTTTTCCTCACGTTTATCTGACCTTTTTCTTAATTGTCCTACACTACATTTTCGAACTTATCTTGATGTTGATGTTGCCAATTAGTAAGGCGTATTTTT
Organism: Thysanoteuthis rhombus; assembly: GCA_963457665.1. Lineage (NCBI taxonomy): Eukaryota > Metazoa > Mollusca > Cephalopoda > Oegopsida > Thysanoteuthidae > Thysanoteuthis > Thysanoteuthis major. The sequence continues at coordinate 27,390,276 of OY735199.1, read as the reverse complement.
CCTCCTCACGGTCGACTATCTTACGAATTTCTCCGTGAAACACCTTGTCAGAACTTTTTGAAGTGCATATACTTGGATTACATTTAGCGAGTATATTTTGCTCAGTCTAACAACTATCTTAGCTATTCTGTTGGGTATGTTGTCAAAACCTGAAACGTGTTATTATTATGAACTAAAATCTTACGCCTCTAAATGTTTTCTTTCTAACCTTATAATGGAATAGATGATAACTAAAGTTGAGATGTAAGACACATTCTTCGTTTATGAGGGCTTCACTAATATCTACGATTTACCTATTGATGATCGCCCATTCCATAATAAGCAGTACCATAACTAGCAGACCTAATCCGTTGATGAACGCACAGATACTACACTGGACCTTAACAGAAAACCTGGTAAGCAGCACTGATCATTGGCAGAGTGCACATATCCTGTAATCCAAAGCAGGAATGCCGATTCATTTGTGAATAATTTTATCATTTTCAACGGTTACTTTAGTATATATATATATATATATATATATATATATATATATATATATATATATATATATATATATATATATATATATTTATATATATATGCCCCTCTCTCCTCCATTGCTTCTCTGTTCCAAGTTCGGCTGCATGAAGGGAAGCAAGTCTAATAAAACAAAATCGGTCAATTTTACTAATTTACAATTAGTACTGTTATTATTACTAGATGATGAAAACAATATGGCTTGATGGAATTGATGATGAAAGATTACGCTACAAATCCAGTCAAAGGCCGCTACTTTAATCCCTCTCCATGCTTCTTTCTTTGCAGTTACATAATGTTAAAAGATCTGAACAGTTTACTACAGTAACAAAATGAACGATTTTCTGCAGATTATTAATGGAAATTCAGATATATATAGATATGTGAATATCAACATTTTTGTTCGAAAATTCCCCCCAAGGGATTGTTTATCAACGAAAAGATACCAAATACTCGCATCAATATTGGTTAATTTAACCTGGTCGATTAGGAATGCAAGGGAATCCAGCTATTCTCAAACTCTTGCGGGCCATGGCCCCATTACAGCTTTTTTCAGATTCCAGGAGTCCCTGTCAATTAGAGATACAAGACTAACAGGTACAGTAGAAATGTATTATTGTTTAAGTCTATGGATGTGCCATGGCCCCAACGGGTCATATGACTCCCGTTGAGAATGGCTGAGGTAGTCGGACAAAGAAAACAAGTGTCATCGTTACTGACAATGACACATGTCAGAACGAACACTAGTGAAAACTGAGTCTCATACGAGGAAAGAGCGATCTGTTACAAGATTTTGGAGGTCAAGGAAAAAATCGGATTTGAAGAGACTCGGAAAGGGTGGGGGGAAATTCGGTAGCTTCGGGAGAGCAAAGGTTCGTATCGTCAGAAAATGAACGCCACTACCATTGTATACAGAAGTGGAAAAAGGCCATTAAAACGAGGAAAATCGAAGGGTTTTTTCTTCTCCCCTATTTCGTTTTTTTTTTTTTTCTTAATAATTGTCGAGACATTTTTCTTTCTAATCCCGTGATCCAGTACAGGTCATTGAAGCAAAATTGATTATTTCATCTATCTATTTATATATCAAATGGGAGATAGCACATCCCACTTACAGTTGTTTCTGGATAAGTTATCCGACTTCTAGACTGGTTGCCAACCATAAATACAGAGTTTGATTTACACTTCAATTCACTGATGACTCGAGAGGGAAATGATGGACTCATGCCTTTTGCAAGTGCGAATTGAACACTAAGTGTCTCCGTTGGAGTTTGAACTGTGAAGGTCGATTCCATTATCCGTACCGTAAACTGTCTGGCCACCTTCCACGAAGCAGTTTACAAGGAACAAAAGAATGAATCTGCAGCAAACAAGGATCTTGGAAAAGGTCACCTTGTATACAAAAGAAGAATATAGACTGAAAAAGATAATCACTACCATCTGCAAGAGGCAAAGCTGAAAATAGTAGAAAGTAAAATGGTCTGCAGGAGCGGATATTCATTTCCCTCCCAACGACAGAACATATCACAGAAGGTCAGATTTAATGCCAGTCCCCATTTGTGTATGTGTGGGTAGAGGCTTAATTGCCAAAGTCCCTGCGGCTTACGTGATCAACGGCCCTTCCCTTTTGGTGCAATGAGCAGTTGCATGCCCCAAATTTAGGATCCCTCCGATCCCTGCTAGAATGCAAACAGATAAATACAAGCTAGATTAATTTTTCTCCTGTATTTGGAACAAAACTCAATTAGCAATGATATCAATGTACCTTTTTGCTGGTTTTCCATGTTTTAAAAAAAAAATTTACAATGTTCATTGAGTATTATAACAGTTTATAGCCCCCTCATTTCTTCGCCATTACACATCTGAGGATTTTGATGATAAAGCAGAGTTTTAATAAAATAGATGCTAGTTTAAAGACCCTGACCCTATTGAGTGAAAACCATTGACACATTTGAAGTTAACATTGCCAAATTGTTATATATATATATATATATATATATATATATATATATATATATATATATATATATATATATATATATATATATATATATATATATATATATAGTCTTGAAGAGCCTTGCAAAGAGTTTTGGAAACCTGAGGAATAATTGAAACCGACAAGATATTAGTATTACTAAATAGCATCAGTAAGAATTTGGTAAACAGAAATGAAATCTTGAAGGAACGTGCAGTCACTTGATTACTAAAGAAAACTTTCTGATTCTAATACTGTGGAAATTTTTTTAAAAATACCATTTCTATAATTTGCAGGAATTCCAATTAACCGACATAAACTGTTTACTTTTGAACAAAATCTAAACGTTCTGGATATATACCTGGAATTCTCTTGCCGCTAATTGTTCTTCATAATGTAAAGGTTTTGCAAACCAGCTCTGATTTTATTTTTGCCTCATATCTTTTGAAAGATAAGTTATGAAAAAAGATTATGAAAAAAGTTGTTATAGCTCTTGACGATGAAGTAGATTGAATTGATTTGATCATTATCGGAAATATTGGCACAACTATCACGGAAGTCTGATATTCAAGTTCAGGGATATGTTCAGCTTGCCCCAACGCTTTGGAATTGATGATTTGGCAATATTTGATGTTTGCTGTTTTAGTTGGGATTACCGAATTCTGACACACCAGAGAAAAAATGTTCACACACATCTAACTAATTTGCCCTGTGTCTCATCATGAAGAATTCAAAATGCTTTCGAAATGAAAAAGAAGGAAGATGATTTAAAAATGGTATTGATAATAATGATATTTCAAGTATAGAAAAGAAGAAAAAGAGGAATGATTGTGAGGGGAAGAGAAGACGAAGAAAAAGTGGAAGGGAATTCTTTTGTGAGAATATAAACTATAAACTGATTTTGTAATGATGTTAGATACTAAAACGACGACGACTACGAAGAAGGAGAAGGAGAAGAAGGAAGAGGTGGAGGAGGAGGAGGAGGAGATTCCCTGTTGTATTCTCAGCAAATTCAGTCTTCGTCGTAAGTTCTTAGGGGTCGTTTACAACAGGCACTACTGTCACCCACGTATTCCACCATTTTTCAGTTCCCTGGCATGTTCAATTATTATTATTATTATTATTATTATTATTATTATTATTATTATTATTATTATTATTATTATTATTATTATTATTATTATTATCATCATCATCATCATCATCATCATCATCATTATTATTATTATTATTATTATTATTATTAGCAATTTCACGTCAGTTGACGGGTGGTTACCGCTGGAGGTTGTGTGATAACAAGTCTCCACAAGTCTCCAGCCCTCCTTTCCGCACTATCATATTGCACGGTGGTCATTGCTGAAGGCTGAATGATAGTAATTCTCCTCAGGTCTAGCACTTTCCTCAGTATTCGTGCAGTTCCTAGCAGTGCTGTCGTCTGTACACAATACATATACCGGTTATACAGTTAAGCCTCAACAAAAAGCCACAGAGGATACTTTTCTTAAAATGTGAGCTGTTCCAAGGAGGGCAGATATTTGGAGAACTACAATGGATGATTTGATGTCCGACAGTACACACTTTACTCTGTTTTCTCCATTTAACCAATAACAAGAACAACCAGGGTAATACTAACCGGGTGGTGACGATGATGGCGCTAGAAATAATAGTAATTTTTCGTTTGATGACGTTTTCGGGCTTGAGCCTTATGCACTGATGACAACTGGCACAACTTCTACTTTTGCTGCTGGTCTTGAAATTTCTACTTCCAAGTCATCTTCTCTTTTTCTTGGTGAGCAATGTTTTTGTCAACAAAAATTTCGATATTCTATTATTATTATTAACATCATCATCATCGTCATCATCATCATTATTATTATTATTATTATTATTATTATTATTATTATTATTATTATTATCATCATAACAGATCTAAGGTATTGTCGAACTGCAAATGATTCTCTTGATAAAGATATGGAAGTGTAAAACGCCAAAATGTGTACAGGGGGTTGTGCGTGGATATATTTCACTGTATTTCCGAAAATCGAGCAAATGGGACAAAAAAAGAAAAGACATCTAACTGAAGATTTCAGTGTCAGACACATAAAAGGCTTTGATGTTTTTATGGCGTTTTCTACAAGTCTCTAAATCCTGGGGTTCGTGCGCTTGTCATGTAAATCATTAATGATGAGGTCCACCCATCCAAAAGGAAGACATTCATTATCTCTCTATCCCTATCACTCTTTCTTTCTCTTTTTCTCTCTTGCACACACACACTCACACTTACACAGCACAAACACACACACACACAGACACACACACACACATACATATATATGAATGCATTTGTCCAACCATTTGTATGAAATTGTCCATCCGCTTATACTTCATACCTATATATATACTTAGTATATATATAAAAGTGTAGAGAGAGAGGGATAGAGAAATAGACAGACAAAGAAAGAGATACGCTTGTATACATGTATGTATATAGTTTAATGTGGACCGAAGTTGTCGTCGATATCTCGTCGCCAGTAGTTGTTCTTCAATAAAAAAAAAAAAAAAATAAAAAAACACATTTCAATGCACCAGTTGAGCAAGGCAAGCTTCACTCACTTGGAAGTTTGGCACCACATTCTGTTTTTCCGTATAACGCTCAGTTAAATTCTAATTAAATCTATATAACTTCCTCAGTATTGCATATATATATATATATATATATATATATATATATATATATATATATATCATTGTGTCATCCACAGACAGCTGTTTCGATGTATTACATCTTTTCAGTGTGGCTATAGACTTTAAATTATTCCGAGGCAGAATTGAAACCTTCACTTCAGACTGCAGGCTGATTGCCTACCTCTGGACTACAGAACAGGACAGTCAGTAAGGTTGAATTTAAGTGATATATTTATTTACACAGAAATCCCTCATCCACCAGCGCTCTATTGCTGTGATTTGTATGTGTGTGTGTGTGTGTGTGTGTGTGTGTGTGTGTTCGTATACACAAGCATACACGCACTGTTATCTGTATTTAACCAATAATATGAACAACCAGGGATATATACACTTAATGGTGACGATGATGATGCCAGAAATAATATCAATCAGACAACCATGTGACCCATAGGATAATAATCGGCGTGATAGCGAACGCAGCCCTAGAATTTTATATTACCAGTTGGGGAAAATTATTCCTCAATGTGAATTTGCTGTCATCAAATTTAAAGTATCTTAATTCAATACCTTTGAGATTTCCTTAGTGATGTAAAAGAAAGTAACTTAAAAAATTCGGAACCGTTGATTCGCACGATGGACAGACAGATGGAGTCCAGTTGAGAAGTATACCTCAAACGTTTATAAGAACCCCTAAAATATTTTGTGTTTTAGAAAAAGGATTTCTCATTCAAGTCAAGGATAGTAACCGTAATGGTTTGGAGCTTCAGTTTCGTATGTTCGACTGAAGAGAGTGTTTACTTCAGCAGTATATATTATTTAAGTATATCGCAAATAGAACTTCCTTACTACCCCAAAACCTCCGTGTTCAGGATATTGGTTAATACGTTGAAAAATTAGCGTCATCAGAATATGAAATGTAGAAAAGTATTTCCCAAAATAAGTATGGTCATAATGAATCTGCTCTAATTACATAATTATGACATTACGATGTCTCCATTTGGCTGACAAATTAAGGTTATTGTTCAATATCTTTGTAATATAGTAACAAATTGAATATCCCTTATAAAACCCTTAAAATGTTACAAATCACACCGAATTTTATGCTTTTTCTCAACTCATTATAGACCATTTCGCTAGGATGAACTGCTCGGGTTGCATAGAATGAACAAATCAGAGTTTTAGTTTTATATACATGATAATTGCACGGATAAATATCAGAAAAAAAGAACAAAATAATCATAAGTTAAGCGATTTCTGGCGCCCTAAAGGCGGAAGAAAAAAGGTCAATTATTTCTAATGTCCGTTCGCTTCTCTTATCTTGTTTAAGTTTGCTTGTAATTTACATCTCTCTTTAATACCCTTCCTTCAAATCGGATGTGAATCAATTCCCTCTTCCGTTGTTTTTCGGGGTTTTTGTTTTGTTTTTCCTCACCAGCTTTCTTTCTGAATCTTTCCATATTTTCTCTAGCCTCTTAGAACGGTTCCCTACTTAAATTTCCAATGGCGTCGTGTCTGCTTGAAGAAGCATGAGCAAATGACTTTTAAAGAAAAACAATGAATCCAAATGTTGGGAAAAAGAACGCTATCAGTGATGATAAACACAATAAAGACTAAAACAGGAAAAAAATTGTAGAAGAAAAATAAGGGATGTATATGAAACTGGACAGCTAACGAATTGATGTTTTGAAAAAGATACAGTGTCTGTTTTGATTAAATGTCGGTATTACTTCTTTCTTAAGGCGTCGTTTCATCTACATGACATATTATTTAGTCCTTAGTATAAACAGATTCATCGCAGAGATACAGCATAATAAAAGTGAGATAGTTATTATTTCATGACGTACAATCATGCAAAACGAGGCGTAAGTAGGGATGGAACTGGTCGTGCACTGACTTTTTCTAACCCTAGCCAGGTTTTTGTCTATAAAGTAATAACACTCCTTGAACCAAAAAAATGTTTTTCTTGTCTTATAAAAAAGAGAGAAGGGGAAGAAAGGCAGATATCGATAGATTCCTGATAATAATCAAATTAATTCAATCTACTTGGTTATTAACAGCTTTGACTACTTTTTTTTCATAAACTCTTTTTATAACTTATTTTCCGGGAGATATGCAGCAAAAAAGAAATCAGGGGTGATTTTAAAAATCTTAGCAGTATGAACAATAATTAGCGGCAAAAAAATTCCTTTGTTATATTTCCCAATCTTTTAAACACACTTATATCGATACATCATTGGCTGACGTGTTCAGAGTGCGATAAAGTGTTACACATTCTATTTATACAGTGCAACTTACTTTTCAAAAGTATTACAGGAATCAGACGGCCAAACGGAACGGAAAGGTTATGATGGTAAGAATGTTTTGGAAAGAGTTCTGAGAACAGGACGAGAAAGGGAGAGCGGAAGATGGACAGAGAAAAAGGACGGGAGGATTATTCAAAGAGGAATGAATGAAAAGTGAACGGCTGTGAAGCAGATCACCACATCACCTCCAAGATGTCACTTTTCTGACACCTTGATTGGTCGATTTTGATATTTATTTGCTATTTCCGCTCGACCTTATCAGATTTGACAAGAGGGCGGAACATCATAAGGAGTAAATGATTTCCCCCAATCAAAGACAAGTGCATCAAGATATTTATCGCGCGGGTATAGGCACTACACCGTGTAATAGTAGTTATAAGGCTGATCTTCCAGGTCGATTCTAATAGTAGTGGGTTCAATCCTCAGTAAGTATCCTACCTGTGTGACCTTTGACCAGACTAAGCTCAAATTAGTGCAATGGCTCTAAGCCAGTGTTACGAACTATTACTTCTGTTGTTTGTTTTTATCATCATCATCATCATCATCATCATCATCATCATCATCATCATCAGTCTTTTAACGTCTGTTGTTAGACATATTAGACTATTAGACATAGACCTTCCCAAGAAATTTGGCATACTTCTCCATCATGGGCGTCGCGAAGCCAGTACTTCCTGAACTTGTCTAGCTCGTCTCTCTATCTAATATTCTGCCGGCCTCAGTTGAGCATGTGATATCGGATGATCGTGAGTTGAGATGTTCATCGGTTCTCCGCCATTCCTACAACATGGCCAGCCCACCGCTATTTGAGATTTTTAATGGATTCTATGATGTCCCTGACTCTTGTCTTATCTCAGATGTACTGTGCTGTCTTGTAATCTCTCCAACTTGGGTCCAGCATAATGATTTCATGTGCCCGCTGCATGGCTCTCAATTTGCAGATCTGTCTCTTGGTTACCGGACTAAATTGGAATTAGGCTGCCTTGCTGCAATGGCTATGAAGTTATTGCAAACCATTATTACTGTAATAGATTTGAACATTACTGGGTCCACCTATACTTGAGGCCTTGTGCCAGACTGTGCGGGAGTCTGGGGCACCTCCACATGTAGTAATAATCATAAAGCTATCCTCGTATGTCATTGGTGTCTTGAGTTAGATCTTCACGGAAATCTTTTTTAAGATTTGCAGAACCTATTTCAAACTTGTCGAAATGTGAATATTTTCATCGAGCGTAAGTTCAGTAAATAACTGTTGTATCTGTAGTCACAAATGAGTATATAAGTAATATGTGTAATAAATGTCTTGTTGATCTGTACAATATGTATATATATATATATATATATATATATACACACACACACACACACACACACATATATATATATATATATATATACATATATATATATATATATTCTACAAACAGCTGTTTCGTTGTATTACAACTCTTGAATGTGGCTATATACTATTTATTATCCTATCCAGTACCAAAAGGTAGGATCGAAACATAAGCTTCAGACCTCCCTCTACTCCACAGAAATGGACGGTCAGTAAGGTTGAATTTAAGCAATATATTTAGCTATTGCATTTATATATATATATATATATATATATATATATATATATATATATATATATATATATATATATATATATATATATATATATATATATATATATATATATATATATATATATATATATATATATATATATATATATATATATATATATATATATATATATATATATATATATATATATATATATATATATATATATATATATATATACGTATCACGAGCCATGCTTTACAGAGGATCTCTTTACCAATACGAAAAACGTCTGCGGGTTCCAAGTACTTTCTCTAAGCTACCTGAGGCAAAATGGGTAAATTACAAAATACCAATGTTTTAAAAAAACGAAAGCAAAAGGTTGGACGTAATAATAGCCATTTTTTAAAACTCTTTAGTTATGATCAATCAGAAAATATCACTTATTACCCAGGAACAAAACAAGTTTGTTTCTTTTTTTTTTAAATAGTCACACAGTGTAATCAGTGTAATTGGAGGCGTATGAATTTGATCTGTTGTTGGTGTGTGCTTACGCCCAGGGGGGATGCGAGCAGAAGTACTGGGCGTAAAAGTCATTTATATATTTAGGGATATTTAGTAAGATAAACATGTGGAACAATTTTCAGATTTTCTTTTGTGTTTTATGACCCAGACATGATTGTTGGGCGCGGGATACATAACCTTTTCATTTTTCACCCCATCAACGATCATTCATATCTATTAATCAAACAGTGTTTGTTTCAACCAGGAAATGTTATTTTGAGTGGTGGCATTAAACCTTTGCTCGGTGACTATCGGAGCCAAAAGTGGTTGCAGTTTCTATTTTGTTTAAGACTATCTGGCGCCATTTCGTAGATTAGTGCATTCAAAGTACTTACAGCAATTATACAGGCAGCTCGTATTTTAGGTGGCATAGTATCCACGTAAATACATCGTTATAATCATTGTAAAGCACGTTACACATACACAATTGACAGGCGTAAAAGAGATAGCTAAGTGCCCATTTGCCTGACCCTCGTTAGTTCAGTGAACATTATATTCAGTGCATTTTGTCCAGATTCTTTGGAACCGTGGTGTCCCCTACAACTTTAGTTACGAATTGAATACAAAATCCTAGCTTTTAGCTTGATACCAAAAACGTCACTTCCTACGAATAACCCCTAAAAAAACTGAGAAGACATGTTACTAGCCGGTTACTCTCTCTCTCTCTCTCTCTCTCTCTCTCTCTCTCTCTCTCATTTTACCAGCCTCCCGGTTAATCTGAACTTTACCATTTTCCCACCGTGACCAATCATTGTACTAACGTTGCTCATTCAGTTCACCAGTGTCAAGGCATGTCATATACGCACAGCTACTCATCACTAGTTCCAAACACGTACACACCTTTAACCCTCATGAATGAAATGGCAATGTTCTTTGTTACTCGATTGTTACAATGACCTGTCTCCCAATTCTCTTGCCTTAGAGAAGCGCACATGGACCAAACCCTTTAGGTATTCTGTCTGCGTGTGTTTTCCAGCGTCAGAGAATGACCTCCAAGTTGTTCACATGCGATCTCAAATGTATCACATACAACTTGGCAGTTAGGCCTACACACTGAATCCGGTCTCCATAACCATTCCTTGGTACGTTACAAGTCTTATGGATTTACATTAGTTCAGGCACCCCCTCAACAACTAAACTACTATAGTACTAAAGCTCCCACATTCCACTTAGAAGCTATCACCCATCATCTCTCTTCCGATCTTAACAAAATCATATCCATGTTGTGTTTCCATTTCAGTCTTGAATTAATGTTCATTTATTGAATGCACGTCTTATTTGTCTATCTAAATACTTGTATGTGTCCTTATTACTGTTTCATCTCTGTGTCTACATCTATATTTGGAGCAAAAATTCTTCATACATCCTCTCCCTCCTCCAACATTCCACTGAAGTCTGCATGCAAGCCACAAACACATTGGGGACCCGTTCTTCAACCAGAACTATATACCAACCATCATCCCAATAACAGATAACGCCGGTAACAATAAAACAAAATTAGAAAACTTGAGAATAATTCCTCATCTCGTTTTCTCCAATCCAAAAATCAAACCTATGACGATTCTTCGTAGCACACAGTATTGGATATTGTTACTTTATCCCATGACCTTCCTCTTGTGGTCATATCAGAATCACATGGGTTTTACAAGACGCAATTTCTATCAGTGTAGAGCTGTTCAGATGCTCTAAATCGGAAAAAAGCAAATACCAGTTCAATCGAGCCACTGGTTCCCGAATAATTACAATTACTTAAGAAAACTCTCTAGGTCTATCAAATTTTAATAGTTAGAAGATAATATATATCGTGGATGTAAGACAAGACCAAGGTAAGATATATTTTAGATAAGGCGACAATAAGGCGACAAACATGGCGGTGGGCAAGATATATAGTAAAAAGAATGATGCAAAAGGTTGGTTAAAATGTGTCAGAGAGATAGCAATGGCTGTCATAGAAGACCGGGGAGAAAATGGACGGATCAGATTAAAAGGTTTGCGAGTGAGACATGACAAGTGTAGCACATCTATGGTCGGCATGGGTAGAGCTAGCAAAAGCGATGTCCGTGTTTTTTCTATTTTTTCAAAGGGCGTGACTCGGACAAGGGCTCTGGGCTGTTACACTGTTGAGACACTATTCCGAAGGGATAGTAGACCCCTATAGCCAGTGCGCATCTGCTTTTGTTTGAGTGTCTAGGACCTATGCGCTGGCAGTCATTCTATCCTGAGATCCTATGCTTATTGTTGCAGACAGCCGTACTATCCTGATTCTCCTTTGAACTCAATATCCAGCTTGGCATCAAACAACTATGCAATGCTCCCATCTTGCTGTTCTTGTGCATGTAGCCTTACTGTCAAAATAACCTCAGAAAGGTTTGACAGCCCAGCCCCTAAAGGTAGTCTGTATCTGCCAGGAGGAAGATTTTCGGGACCTTGCTCCTCTTGGCACCACTTCGTTGTAACATACGATACAATCCCTTGGTTCCAAGGAGGGATCAACTCTAAGCAAGTTGCACTTTACCTTAAAACTACATTTCTTTGGCTTGAGAGTTATTGCATGTACAGGCACTGTTGTCTATTGCCCTTCTGCTGTGAAATGATTTTTGTTCATGGAACCAAGCCATCACACACACACACACACACACACACACATATATATATATATATATATATATATATATATATATATATATATATATATATATATATATACATGTTCCTATATATCTATGTGTATAGAATTACCATCGTGTACGTGTTTTTGTACGCAAGTATATCGAATTGTTTCTGTGGATATATGAATCAGATTTCCCCCTCATGAATATTCCGCTGGATATTTATTATGGATTCGTTGGCAGAGACTTTCTGCAACAAGCCATTTTCTTCCATTTCCTGCTCCTAATCATAGATACTGCTCCCAATCGGGAATATCTCAGGCAATTTACAAGTTATGACTGACAGAATAATTTGGGCCTCAAACGCCGTGACTTATTCGATTGTTCAATACACTTCGTAGGATTGACGCTCTCAGTCTTGATGTTTGATTTGACCTTCTTCGCCTCTTAATGTCACAGACTTTATAAGCATCATCATCATCATCATCATCATCATCGGTCTTTTAACGTCCGTCGACGGATAGAGACCTTCCTCAGGATCCGCTACACTTCTCTATTGTGAGTGTCACGGAGCCAGTGCTTTCTGAATTTGTCTATTTTGTCTCTCCATCTAGTACTCTGCTGGCCTCGGTTGAGCATGTGTCCCCTGGGGATTCATGTTGAGAGTCGGTCGTCAGTCATTCTTGCAACATAGCCAGCCCATGGCCATTTGAGTTTTTCAATTGATTCTATGATATTTTGGATTCCTGTTTTCTCCCAGATATATTGAACCATACATATATATATATATATACATACATACATATATATATATATATATATATATATATATATATATATATATATATATATATATATATATATATATATATATGTGTGTGTGTGTGTGTGTGTGTGTGTGTGTGTGTGTGTATTATTTTTTTCAAATTTGCAGAAATATATTTTATTCAGTTTCAAACCGATTTGTAGTACGCTTGGTGTAGTACGCTTGAATTTATTTTTAGAATCATCAGCCCTTTTACTACGGACCTGTTTCATGAATTTCAAAAAACAAGTATTTCGCGATATCATCCCCTAGCTGATCCAACACAAACTCACCATACATATGTAACTTTTGGATTTATATCATAATATGTCATAAATAGATTTCGTTTTATTGATTCTTTCTTATCTTTTGTTATTTAGTTTTGTACATTATTTTATCTTATTATTTAAATCTCGTACATCATGATATTATCCGTTAAATAGGTCTGGTTTATTTTGTGAATTTGATATCATGATATGTAATATGTGTATGTTTCTGTAAAATACTTAACCCTCACACTGAACATTGAATTCCACGGTTCTACTGTTAGATTTAAGTGGAATATCTAAAAGGCAAATATATAATTTACATGGACATTTTTTTCCTTACCTTTTGTATTTGTCTTTCTCTGGATTATTTTGCCTTCGTGAAAAACCCTGACCTTTTACCGCTAAATGTTCAAAGAAGACTGACGCTAATTTGGGGATCGCATTCCACCCCCAACCCAAACCAGGATTCCACATCACGAGTTGGAATCAGGCGAAGAGGACCTTTAGATATTTTTTTAAATTTTATCTCAGAAAATATCTGAGTTTCCGACATTTATAGGTTTGAGATTGGTCCCTTTTCATGTGAGAGACGCTAACTTTCAAGAGGTCATCTTTTAACTCTCTATGGAGGATTTACCTCTCAGCCCTTGTGTCTCCATATATTCAACCACATACACACACACAAACACTTTTCCTCTTATTGAATGGCTTAGCTGTGTATATGCACATCCATGCTTACATAAACACATACCATCGTGCGTTATGCAAACACAAATTCACAGCCGTACATATAAAAAAATGTGTCCTTATAAATTTCAACTTACACACACCTTAACTCCGTCTAAATAACTCACCCGTTCATACTTATATGTTAGACATACATAAAAACATTTCATCATGCTGAAACAACGTTCTCTCTCTCTCTCTCTCTCTCTCACACACACACACACACACACACTTACAAACACTTCGTAAAATCATTATTCCATGCCATCTCAACAAGTAATGTGTTGAAATGTCATTTCTATTCCCTCCCGTTCAATCAGATTTTTTGTAAATGTCTCAAGGTGTCCAGTCATTTCTCTCAGAGAAATCGTCGAAATATTCCACGTATATCTCCATCTTGTTCAACCATTATGATTGCTTAATATGCGCTCAACTATTCCGATAATATAATTCCATAAAATGTATTTGGCAGTAAGTCGCTACTCCTCTCTGGCATTCGTACTTCATAGGATGGGAATATTTCCCGATTATAGAATAGTTTATACATAGATATTCAATTTCCGATCTTCAGATCCAGATTGGGGAATCTTACATGCGTTTCCTTGTATTCCAATTTGAGATTTTCTGTCTATTTATGCCTACAGGGATTTTCAAATTCATCACTATCATCTAAGCAGCTCATATGATCCATAGAGCGTTTACATACATGGAACTTGTTTGTTCTTTTAATATTATTCTGAATTAATGACGACATGAATAAGGGATGATCAATAATTCGTGTCTGAGGCAGCCGGTTCAATCCTTCCTGGATGCTTTGAACTTGTGATCTTGTACAAGACGAGTCTGAACTAAGAAAATGCTTTCTTGATCGTTGCAAACATTTTTATGTATGCCATATTTTCTAAAAAGGTCTTCTATATGCTGCTTTGTGTAGCAGAATGGTAGGTTGGAAAATATAAAAGAGAATTGTTACAAGTTGGTTGATCGAAACGTACGGTCGTGAATGGCTTATTCGTTGCCACCACACTTGAAGCATAAGACTATCATTTTCTCTCTTCCACGATGAATGCTGTTGTTTCTTTTGATGTTTCTCCTCTATCTGTCATGTTTTAGTGGAGGTATTTCTTTTGACATGGATTATTATGCAGCTCTTCTCATTACCAATTCTGTTGTTTATAAATATTGCAAGGTTGACATTGTGTTGCCTTCCAAGAAAGCTTGTGTTTGAAATCATGCTACCTGCTCAATTATTCCGTTTTCTTTAAATGCCGCATTAGCACTCAATTGCTTATAAATGTATTCATATCAACTCAATCTATTTTCTGTTATGAAATATCACAAACTGTCAACGAATACTGTCAGCAGAACTGTTAACAATGATTTTTTTCAGATTTCGAATCCAGTTGGCTATGTATGCATCAAGCGTACAGCTGCAGCAATAGAGTTAAAGGGATGAAATTTTCATGTCTAGAAAAAACATTTTTTTTCTTTGTGAAATGACCTCCCCCCCATATAGGTTTTTATAGGGGTCCAATATTGCAATGTTAGTTTACCAAAAAAGGTTAGTAGCTTCTGCCCGCTTAGTTTTTGGAAATTAGAACTATTCTGTGATCCAACTGAAGGCGAGTAAAGTAACTTATTTATTGATCATCCCTTATTCCTTTTTTTTTTTTTTTATTAATCCTTCCAAACACGGCATGCTGCCAATAAACGCCGGTCATGCAGCAAATATTTATTCCTGTTGAATAAACGGCTGAAATTCCTCGTGTTTCTGTTTCCTTGTTCCTTCTTCCCTTGCTTCTTTGTCAAATAGAGCGGTAGCTTGAGAGAGGACAATTGCGTCGAGGAGACTCTTATCTTATGTGCTAAATGACTTTTATGCTGACCCTTGAATGTCGGTGAGAATACGACGTCCTAACACATACCTCGACATTGGTAACGTTACACTATCTTACTGATTTATCTTTTTCTACTACGACACGTTTACGCCACCCCTCTTCCCTTACGATTCTTTTACATTTGACTCTTTACTGTTGAACCAACGTAATATTGGATGGGTAGTTTATCATCGACACAAACGCGGTTGTCCTTATTATTTTTTAAAAAATGGGTTGCACCGAAACCGGACAGGAAGTGCAAGGAATGAGGGGTCGACAATATATTTGGAGCCTTTCCTGGCACAAGGTCACAAAGCAATGGCAGAGTGACAAAGAGCTGTAGAGACGGCCTTGCCAAGTAAAAGCCATCCATCAAATCGCTCGCTCCATGCCAATAGCAGGAATACCAAAATCGACAAAAGACACTGCGGTTTTGGGTAAACAGTATTCACCCGTTCCCGATAACGGCGATAGATAAATTTAACGACGTCCTTAAAGGCATAAAATAAGAGTAAGATTAATAAATGTCGACCAGGGGCCTGCAATGGGATATGCTTAGCGAGCTATTGTCGTGGTTTATAAGCAGAACAGTGATCTTGATCTTCATTGATGTTCCAATGTTGACGGTGGGTTTGTGTTAGCCTTAATAAATAGTTATTTCTCGAATGAGTTCTGTATATTGTTTTCTGCTACATTCAGCATTTGTAGTTATTGATTACGGATCTCAAGATAGAGTAGCGGTTCTTAGATAACTGAATCGGCAAATCGGGTTTGAATCTGGCTAGGGCAGCATTCATGCACTTTGGGAAAGGCCTGAAATCACTTCTCCCTGCGCTCTGTCATATCGCCTTATATCTTCGAAAAAAATACCTCCTCAATGGCATGCGTGAGTAAGTGAATGAGCACTTGAGTAAAACGCCCTCTTACGCCTACCTCACGGACCCAACGAGGGTAACAGGTCAAAGCTGTCATTGTCAACTTTGATACAGCCAAGTGTGTATGATTTATGGATATACCCGTAAAAATAACAGTGTTATGAATGTGTTCATTAATGAATATACAATCAAAAAAGTATTGGCTCCGCGATGCTCCTGATAGGGAGGTGTGGCGAACGGGGAAGATCTATGTTCAGCAACGGACGTTTGAAAGATTGATGATGATGATGATGATGATGATGCATTGAAGTACTTTTGGCTACTGTATTAGACACTTGGCTTTGATAATTCCAGGATGTTGGTCTTCAGTTTGTTTTTGTTTTTTCAAATTTTACCTCAACTTGAACTATCATGATGCGTCTTCAAAGTTACAGTGGCGTAATCTTGCAATGTTATATCACATTATGTTCTGTCATATTTTCAGAACTCTTTAATTGTTTTATAAACTACATTTTTCTATTGCACAAGTACCGATCCATCATAAATTTTTAGATTATAATAGGAATCGGACATCCATAAAATCAACAGTGCAACTGAGCTTTGAGATGGATACAAAAATTTTCGATTTGATCCAAATCTTGCTATCTTACGTAGCAAAGAATCGAATACACAAATTTGTATTTAATTTGTCGGACCACTGACCTTATCAACCCCTGTGTGTGTATGTGTGTTTGTGTGTGTGTGTGTGTGTGTGAGTCTAAGGCTCAATTGATTTATGTCTTACGGATAAAATATCAATATTCTTCCTATTTGACATTACAGATGCGATTGTTAGACCGAAAGGAAGAAGATTCATGGGATAAACTCTCACCGCTTAACTTCAGTTTTCTCCAATATGCTCTCTGACGACTGTGTGGACTGGGCATACTAATATTTTACTTATATATTGGATGGTGTGATATTTTCAGTTTCATCTGCATGAGTTAAACTGGACCCTCCCAATTAAAGGTAACAATTTTGCAGATAAAAACCATCATTTTGAATGATGGACTCTTCCATTGAAATTTTCTGAGAAATAAAATCTTATCTTGATGATAGAAATTGCTAAAAAAGATGTTCGTATATATTTGCCCCACTAAGGCCTGGATGAACGCGAGGTCCCGCACGCCAAGAGGTGGGGAAAGGCGAAAATCACCGACTACTTCTTCCAAGATGATGATGATAGTGATGATGATAATTTTTTATTATTATTATTATTATTATTATTATTATTATTATTATTATTATTATTATTATTATTATTATTATTAATAATAATAATAATAATAATAATAATGATAATAATAATAATGATAATAATAATAATAATAATGATTGCACAGCCCTCTGTAATTGATGAAAATTGGAGGTGTTTCTCAGGGATAAGGATCTCCAGGGACTAGTCTGTATTAATTCCCAGAACAACAATACAAGACTGATCCCAGCTCCAAAGGGCTGGAAATTGAGTCAAAGTTCAAACTGCAGCTTTAGCAAGCAAACGGTATGTCATTTTCCTAATTTTATTTCACTTCCACGGAGATAACCCTTTATGTAGAAACGATACTTTTTGAGCACTGCGTGTTTTGTTTATCAATTTGAGACTTTCGCTTCCGAATGATACTTGTGAGTCCACTCTGTTCAATAGAAATTAAAGTTTACGTAAATGTTTCTTTATTGTTCTTTATCGTTCTTTGTAAGTAATCTTTATGTACTTTACAACTTCAACTAAAAATATGATTACAAGAATTATTTTCAAACCAAGGTGAACAGGAGCGGTACAAGAATCCTGGAAAAAATGAACGTGTGATTCTAGTCATTGACAAACTATTACTATGTCCACACAGAACTCTGCTGATGTCGAAGCGAAAAGCCAAGATTGATTTAGTGATTTTCATTATCTTTCGAAATATGTGATATCAGCTGAGGACAAAAGAATGCACAAATTATTGTTGCATCTTAAAATCAAAGGATAGCAGATCTTCCGGATAGCGGGTCTTCCGTTATTACCCCGTCTTTTCATATACATATATATATATATATATATATATATATATATATATATATATATATATATATATATATATATATATATATATATATATGAAAAAGAACTTTATTACATATAGATCTACATATATATATATATAAATACATATATATGTAAACATAAATATAGATATATTTATTTGTATAGATACATATGTATATATTTGTTTGTATAGATATATATATTTGTTTATATATAAATATATGTATATATATGTGTGTGTGTATATATATATATATATATATATATATTGTGTGTGTATGTGTGTGTGTGTGTGTGTGTGTGTGTGAGTGCGTTATTCTTTTAGGCTTGATCAATGGTAACACTTATGAGGTCAGTGATGACGAGTGAACAAATAATTTCAAAGTTGGAGATAGTTCTCCATACTAAGCGGCATAAATTCAAAGAAAATGGACACTTATGTTGAATGAAGTTGGTGGCTCGAAATCAGTCCGACATTTTGGTACCTATTATCCTCAATATTCCTAAATAAATGCTATCGCTCTTCCCCCTAAGTCGCCATGTCAGCAATTATCTGCAACAACCAAGATATTAGACAATTATACACCGTACTCCGTCTACAGATAGCATCTGCTCTCGTACAATTGCAGTAATTAGTCAAG
Organism: Thysanoteuthis rhombus; assembly: GCA_963457665.1. Lineage (NCBI taxonomy): Eukaryota > Metazoa > Mollusca > Cephalopoda > Oegopsida > Thysanoteuthidae > Thysanoteuthis > Thysanoteuthis major. The sequence goes on along the minus strand of OY735199.1, from coordinate 27,370,806 downwards.
ATTTGCCTTCATTAATGAGTTTTTCCTACTTTGGTCCGATAAGTGTTCATTTAGCATCGAATATTTTTTAAACTACCGTCAGACACATACACACCTATTTACTGATGTATCTATCTATCTCAGTCTAATAGTATCAATATTTAAAAGGCTTAGTTTAGTGTAGCTGCACAAGGCAGCAACAGAAGAAAATAGAAAGAGGCTCTGCCTGACTAGTGGGAAAAAAACATACTGCCTGGAAAATTCGCATTCGAATTATCATATTTTGCTTAAGTTTGAACCCTAAAGAAGCCAATATGGAACGTTGTAGGCCGATTTACCAAATCTAACTCTGGCACAGAACCACAAGTGCAAGATCAGTCACAGTAGAGAGGTAATAGTCTAGGAAACAAACATTGCTCGACGGCGAGACAGACTCAATCTTATAAACGTCTATCTTGTTACATGATCATAATTAATACAAAGGTTTGAACTCACTAAGATAGAGAAATAGATACATGGAAGTCGGATCATTATTATTTTTGTGATACTCCTATCACAATGTACCAGTCCCAAAGGCATAAATGCGGACGCCAATTATTCTCATTAGTATTTTTGAACTTTGCAGAAAACATGGTCCTGGATCCCATTATTATCCACAGAAATGTGGTAGCTACACTTATAGCCGTCATTTGGTTATATCACAGATAGACTGAAAAATACTTGATCAGTTCGAGTAATAGCAAATTTGAAGATTTGCAAGGATGCAGATGGACACAGAGTAAGTGACCAATTTGTCAGAATAATTACTCTGCAAATTGAACAAATTGAAAGTCTTGGATTTTTTTTCTTCGCTAAAACAAGAGCCCCATTGAAGTCAAGTCAAATCAGCGTTGGACCCAAAAATATATGCTAACTGGCTAAATTTGGTATCATGCAAGCATGAAAGTACCCCCTTACAACTTTCCTCTTTTTTCCACAATAGGAACATTTTTTATACGCCATTTTCAAGATCCAAGATGGCATCCAATTTGATCACCTCTAAGTTGTGTTTAGGCCAATGATTGTACATCTTAAATGATATATTGTTTGAGAGGATATTTTGTCAGCTTTCTAAGGTAAGTGTACATTGTCAATTAGTATCTGCTGTGCAAAAGACGTTATAGAGAAAAACGTGATGGAAGTCATTCAAGCACATGCCAACAAAATTTCTTTCCAATATATATATATGTATATGTATGATTTTTTGATGATATCGTGTAGACGATACTTTTATATTTAGTACAGTAATGTATTTGCTCTTTCTGTCTGCACGATATCGCGTCTGTGTATGTGTGATATAAATATCTTTCCAATTGATGAATGATAAAGTCCAGTAATGAGGTTATTTTTACTTTTTTGTTTTGTTTTCTCAAGCGTGATTGGTCAAAATTGTATAGTTGTTTGGACGAAATCCTGGAACCTGTTTGTTGACATCTACGTCCCCAGGTGTCCTGACAAAGAGAGTTTTCATGGATATCAGTGTTAGAATTTCCGCTTGTGAAGTTTTCATTGTCAGCTGCTGTGTCTGCTTGCAAGTTTTTTGCAAGTCATTCATTATGTTCCGCCCCTGCAACGTCAAAAAAAAAAGTTCAGAAAACTCTCATGATAAAAAGGAAAGGAAGGCTTTAACGTTGGGAAAAATATAAAATCATTGATGAATATAAAAACTCTCAAAGATATCCCTCCAACTGATAAAGTTATGTCAAAATTAAGGACAACAGTAAAAGATGATTCTAGAGAAACCTAAAGATGCACAGTCTCTGGTGTCATCATCATCATCATCATCAGTCTCTTAACGTCCGTCATTCGACATAGACCTTCCACAGGGTTCGCCACACTTCTCTATCATGGGTGTCTCGGAGCCAGTACTTTCTGAATTTGTCTAGCTCATCTCTCCATCTAATATTCTGCCGGACTCGGTTCTGCATGTGATCTCGGGGGATCTATGTTGTGAGTTGCAATGTCCATCGGTTGCCCGCCATTCTTGCAACAAGGCCAGCCCACCGCCATTTGAGTCTATTAATGGATTCTATGATGTCTCTGACTTTTGTCTTTTCCCTGTCTTGTGGTCTCTCTTCGTGAGACCCAACATAATTCTTTCATGTGCACGTTGCACAGTTCTCAGTTTGCGGATCTGTCTCTTGGTTAGGTTCCATGTTTCAGCTCCGTATGTGACTATTGGGAGGATAAGAACTGGATGAGTACAAGTGAATTTTCCCTATGATATGTACCTGGATACAAAATATGCTTATTCTTTTAATGGAAAAAAACTTTTAACTTCATAGATGAGAGACCAAATGCAATGTTTACATATAAGTCAGTCAAGTAGTCATTTGTGCAAAAGTTCACACCCTTCGCAAACCCTTCAACAAAGAGAAAACTCAGAAGAAACTTTTTTGGCAAGCAATGGTTGATTCAATTGGTAGGGAAGAAAAGTAAACTGACATAGCATCGAAGTTTTAGGACAATCGGTAATTACAAGGAATCATAGGAGAAGAAGGTTTCACGCCATCTCATACGTTTAACGTCAATGAAACGGGACTTTTCCGGAAGCGAGTGCCGGCCAAGAGATTTATCGCCAAAAAAGTGTCAACAATTCCAGGCTTCAAACTGTCGAAGGATAGGTTAACCCTGCTGCTAGGAGGAAATGCAGAAAATGACTGCAAATTAAAACCTGTGCTAGTTTATCGCACCGAAGACCCAGGAGCTCTTGAGGGAATTGATAAAACAGCATTCCCAGTCATATGGAAGAATGATAAGAAAGCTTAGATCACAGCAAATCTATTCTTAGAATGGTATTCACATCATTTTGTACCGGAAATGAAAAAAGATATTGCAAGAAAAAGATATCTATTCCAATCATCTGTCGCTTATGGATAATACTCCTTCCCATCCAACATTATTAAACACCATCATCCTAACGTCAATGTGATATTTCTGCTTCCAAACACCACTCTCATCTTGCAACCTATGGAGCAAAACGTCATAGCTACATTCCAGGCTTATTATCTCTCTTAAGCATTTGGAAAAAAACTTATTGATTCTATTGATAGAGTGTCGTCAATTCAAGGATTTGGGAAATACTACAACGTCTTAGATAGAGTTGAAATGATTTATAAAAGAGCTCAGGAAAAATCAGCGGGAAAAGCTTGAAAGGAGTTTAGAAAGATCTGTAACCTCAATTTTTGAAAAGTTTAGAGGGCTGAGTCGACAAAAAAAACGTGAAAAATAAAAATTAAGCCATCATAAGTTTTGCTAACCGTGTGAATTTCAAAATTTCAAATTATGACATTAATGAGTTGCTCAGCACTGATATCAAGGAAATAACGGATAAAATAGGAAAATCTAAAGAACAAAATTAAATTGCTGAAACCAGCACTCCCACTCGATGCTTAAGTTTAATAACACTTAATGAAGCTTTTAAGCACATTGAAAAGGCAATCGAATTTTTTTTTCTTTCCCAATAATGTAACCTTATTAAATGCATTGTTTTCTATGAATAGTTATACCTCATTTTACGAAATTTGTTTCCTCGGGTAACGCTGGGTACTCAAGTGAGTATAAAAAATATATGTTCAAATGATGATATTAATGAGATGCTTAGCATTGATGATGGAAAAATAGCGAATGAAAAATTGATTAAAATTAGAAAATTTAAAGAACCAGATAAAATTGCTGGAACCAATGCTTCCACTCGCTGCTCAAGTTTAATAGCACTTCATGGAGCTTTTAAACACGTTGAAAAGGCAATCCATCTTTTTGAATTTGAAGATCCAATTTATGAAAGAAGGACAAACGGGGTTCCAGATTTAATGAAAGCATACGCCTGCTACCGTGAAATTCATCGTGAACAGAAGAAGGATTCAACAAAGCAATTAACACTGGAATCTTTCATTTAGAAAGCAACAAAAGCAATCACAACGGAGGATGAAGAAAATGCATCATCATCAAAGAAAGATTGATTTAAAGTGATTAACACATTGTTATTTTTACGTAGTTTTATGCATTTCTCTTCCCTTTAATGTTCAATGTGTCCTTTATTCTTTTTCTCATGAAAATAATTGCTTTAACATTTCTGTATCATTCTTTATTAATATAGATATAGAAATATCTTATAAATCATTGTTTCCTCTCCACAACGAAACCCTATTTAATACCTTGTTTTTCTATGAATAGTTACACTTCATTTTAAGAAATTTGTTTCTCCGCGCTTGGTACGCCAGCAGGTACACACACACACACACACACAAACACACACACACGAACACACACACACACAAACACACATATATATATATATATATATATATATATATATATATATATATATAGTAGAATGTGGATTTGCTACACAAACTAGCTCATGTTTCTGCCCTCTTTGGGCCTCTCATCAGGCGAATCCATTCTACTATTTATCTCCAGCTCTACTTAAAAACAATTTAACTTCAAGAGTAAAAAGTTGCATGTATCGAGCACTCTATGGAATAAATCAATTACATTTCAGAAGTGGCTTTATATTATTGATATATGATTATATTATGTTAGCCTGATTTGTACTATATATATATATATATATATATATATATATATATATATATATATATATATACATATATATATATATATATATATATATATATATGTATATATATATATATATATATATATATATATATATATATATATATATATATATATATATATATATATATATAGAACATGACTGGACGTAAAGGAGTTTCGCCCGAGCGCAGCTTACCCCGGTCGTACCACCACACCTACTCAGAATGAGAGAAAATGGCATCTGCGGTTACCTACGACGAATGGAAAGTTAAGGTGCGATTCAAAAATATAGCTACATTGGCATTTTTTTGTAAATCTCACAACACATATCCCCAGAGATCAAATGCAAAATTGTGCCGGACAGAAAGTTCATTGGCATGACATATAAATCCAGAAAGTACGGGCTATATCATTGCCATGATAGAGATGTCTGGCAAATAATTGAAAAGGTCTTTGTCGGATGGACGATAATATTCTGTTAAACACTTTTATTGAGTCTCAAAACATTTCTTTTCTCAAAACTGACAAATATTTGGAAGTTTTAAAGGTTAAATAAATTAAAAGGCGTTTAAATTGGGAAGAAAAAAAAAGCTTTCTTCCACGGAGTTTGAAATCAATCCGCTTATTATGTCTTCTGGGATTAAAACCAAATGGCGATGATGGATACGAATTGGCAGCCAAAAGAAAGGCCTGAAATGAGTACTGATTCCACTCACATGTGTTGGGCGATGTTATCAATATATATATATATATATATATATATATATATATATATATATATATATATATATATATATATATATATATATAGTTTTACGGGTCTTAATGCAATTGTATCTCATAAAATCTCTGATAAAAAAAAACATCATTAGATAGACCTTTTTTTCCGAAAATACAAATCGACTAATCTTTTTTTTTCAAGATTAAACGTAAAATGTATGCAGTAGGTAATTGAAAATTTGCTATTTTCCAAAACCCGCTGTTTTTTGTTTCTTTAGTGTGATACGTAGTCTTTGACAAATGTATACACATGCAAAAATTGTAGATCTGAAAACTTTGAAATGCAAATGATATTTAATAGAGATTCCATTCAAAATCCCAGACAGAAATGCGTACCCTCACTTAAATTCTTATAGATTGAGTTTTCTGAAAACTGAGAAACCATTGGATTACTTTTTGCGTTAGTAGTTCTCATATCAAAGCAGACTTTTGGATTTGAATTGTGCACATGTTTTATTGTTGCATTTGGGGTTTGATTAGAGTTACAAGTAGAGATTGTGTTTTTGCTCCGAGAAAAATATGTGCTATTGTCAGTTTAGAATTAGATTCCTAAAAAAGTTTTTCCGAACTGGCATAAGCATTGGAGGAAAGATGAAAAAAAGAAAGTAAGGGTACAGTTTAGAATTATAGTGACATTTTAAGTAGTACTTTCTCTTATAGGACCTTCAGTTACTTCAAGAACATTCTGAGGAGGAACGTCCAGGAGATTTAAAGGTTTAATAACTTGGAAGCTCATGAAATTGAAAAAAAGGGTGAAAAAAATGAACTTGCTTCGTTAGGTTTCGGAGTTAGTCCAACCGTTATATTTACCACGTTTCAAAACACTAGTGTCTTGTTACATTCACTGTTTCCCTTTAGCGATGAAATTAATTACTTCTTACGTAAGGGCGATCTTGGACATGTATCTGTGAGTATCAGGCTTGTGTGAGTTAAGAAGAGGTAGTGAGAGGAAAGATTAGGAATGAAATGTTTTTAGTTTGTTTGGCTGACTTTTTATTTTAGAATTTAGAGGTGTCGTCTGGCATTCAATGGGTAGCTGTTGACATTTACGGGGCTGGTGGAAGTGGCATTCATTGTTGCTTTAATTTGACTTCTTTTCTCAAAGAGGGTGGTATGTGTGTGTGCTCATACTGTTTCTCAAAGGATCTGTTGAGTGTAAGTCAATTCCTTGTATCATAATGTTATAATGTGTTAAATTTGACTTTGAAATGATCCGTGAAAAGAAAACCTACTCCCGTAAAATAGAGAGAATTACCGATTTCCCAGAAACGGCTGAGAGAAGATTTGAGGCCAAAAGAGAAACTGAAAGTAGCATTGAGCAGTAGAGTGAGAATCTGGTAACCATAGTTAACAAATCAGCGCAGATGGTAGGCGAAACAAACGAGAACAATAACACTGGGAAATACTCACAGACGACTTGAGAGCTAATTAGTTTCTTTTTATTGGAAAGATGATAAATATGGGGATACAGACTGAAGAAGACAAAACCCAAAGGACAGTGCTTAATAACTAAATGAATAAAAAGTGTGACAAGAAAAAGGATTCAAAACATGGAGAGGACAGTAAAAGCTATTAGAAGATGTAAAGGATCTATAGCTATAGGGGAAAGCTGCAAATCACTCTTTAAAGCAACATGCGTTTTAATTAAAAAAAACAAAAAAGAGAAGACAAAAACAACAAAAGTAAGGACCATCTATTGAGAATAACTGAAGAATACTACGAGAAGTCCTATGCCTCGAAAATAAACGTACAACCAACCAACACCTCGACAGAGAAGCATAATGTTCCAGACGTAAAAAAAAACGGAATAGTTTTTGTGCTACAATATATGAAAAGTTGGAGAAAAAAAACAACATTGGCTAATGTGGCATAATGATAGATCTTTTAAAAGATGTGGAAGAGATCTAGCACAATGGATCAGCGCAGCTGTTCTCGCAAAACCTTTTTATAGCTATAGTGATCCAGCCACACAAGAAAGGAGACGATAAAGATCTTAGCAATTAACACTTTATTAGTTTACTATCTAACATTTACAAACTTATGCTTGAAAATAGATTAACAAACATTTCTGCCGAAAAGATACCGCGCAAGCATGCAGGTTTTGAGAATGTTTATCCGACAATAAAGCACTTACACGCATTAAACCTGCTAATCGAAAAGGTATCGGAATGCAAAAAAAAAACATTTTGTTTGACATGAATTTTTTTAATTCGTTAATTCAATAGAACCCACAGCAGTCTCCAACTCAATGTGAAAACAAGGTATAGATAAGAATTATATAAAAGTAATTGTGTATATATTCAAAAATTACCCTGCAAAAAAGGGATTTAACAAAGATAGTTACAAGTGGAAGATTGGGAAAGGAAGAAGAAATAATATCATCGAAAACTTAAAAGTATGCCTTTCGGAAAACAAATTTGAACAACGTGGGAGGAAACATAGACGGAGTGAATTTGAACAATTTGAGGAACTGTAATGAAAATGCATTAATAGCAGAAAATATAGAGAATCTACGAAACACATTGAGTGATCTATATTGAAAAAGCCAAAAGATAGCGTCAGAGATGAACAAAACAAAGAGGAAAGTAATGTACAATGACGAAGTCCCGAAAAGGACCATAAGAATAGACGATGAATAACAATAAATGACAATAAAGACATTCTGATGAGTAAAATGCGAATATTTTAAGAACGTAAAGTATATAAACAATACATGATAGCAGCTATGATGTGGGGCGGAACCCGTCAGCTTGCAAGACCATTCGAAAAGAAAATCTCTGAATGGCTCAGAGAGCAATGGAAAGAGCAGTATTAAGAATAACTGTTAGGGATGGGATCATATCAACATGGATCTCAAAGAGGACCAAGGTGAAGGATTGTGTACATTTAATCCAGCAACAAAATCACAAAAAGAAGAGACAACAGATGGTGCAAAATGCTGACCGATTTGAGCCCCTAGGACAGTAAATGCAGTAGGAAAAGACTAGGTACGAGATGGGGAGACGAGATAGAGAAGTTTACTGGTAGGAGGAGACTGCAATCATATTCCACATTGAATGAAATGGGAAACGCCTTTGTCCAAGGTTGGAATCAATAACGATATAACTACATATACGCACAAATATACATATATATGTATATGTGTCTATGTTTGTGTGTGTGTGTGTGTGTGTGCGCGCGCGCACGTGTGTGTGTGTATCCTTATTTACTAAGCCTCACCTAGTTTTGGCACAAGACCACTAACATAATGAAGTCAGCGAGGCTTACTATTCAGTATTAATGATCTGCGAAATCAGCTTGCTAACCAGGACACCATGACGAGGTGTGTTTATCTGTTTTTAACTCTGGGAATCGATTAATAACAACATTCTGTACAAACTGTTTGCATATGCGTAATGATTCAACCACTTGCTGAAGTCGGGGAAGAAGCCATCCAAACACTTAAAACTAGAAAACCAGGTGACAGGGGCGTAACTATTTTTTTTTTCCTTTTTTTGTTAGCAACCATTAAAAAGTGACGTTTTTGTGGCAAAACTAACTGCTTTAATTATGATGTTAAACAAAGGAAAACCTCATCCACGAAACGGTTTTCTTCACTTCGGTTCATAAATTAATTTCTTTCCTTCATAGCCTCTTGATTGATACTATACTTTCCTTCAATTTTGCAGCCATAATAACTCGACGTATTAGCAGTGATATGAAGCATTATTATGCAAACCTAAAAGTATAAACAAGACAATAAAAGCCTTAATTATTAAATCATAATAACTATAATATATAAAATCCCGACAATTAGTTTACTCTGACACAGAATGGACATCGTTGACTGAACTCAACGTACTATCAATTGCTATCGAAATTCGCTTGCTAAACACCGCTCCAAGACACTGGCCCTAAAGAAATTAATCAAGTGATTCGTCACAAAAATTAGTATACGTATTCTAATTATGAGTCAAGCTGTGAAAAGCAAATCATGACTCTTACAATGGTCTGTGCAATTAACTGCCAAGACATCTTTCTTGAGCAGTAGCCCTGAGAAAATGATTCTCCATTAAGTTTGATATACAGAATTACCGTACAAGTAATTATATTTCGTAACTATAGATTTTGTTTTAGGAAGGTTGTTATTTTGCCCAGAGCACCTCAAATGTGCGATCTTCGTATTGTTTAATCCAAGAGCATGAGAAATCTACGAAAGACCGGATAATAACGAAAAAGTCATTGATAATGATTGTGAAGGAGGTGTATGATTGAGGGCTTGTAAAATGCTACGTCAGTACTTGATTTAAACAGCCTTAAGGTAGGAGCGACCCTACAGAGGGAGGAAAATGGAAGAAATACTGACAACCTCCGAAAAGACTTCTTAATTGTCTTCTGGTCTTATGTGGGGATTTTCACTCTGCAGTCTATGACCACTTAACAAAATAATAAAGCTAATTCAAGTGATGTCAAAGTCTTTTTTGAAGATACCAGAGCCCAATTTTGTTGCCACGAGGCTGCTGCGGTCATGGTGTTTATCTTCAATTCTTGAAGGAAGGATGTGTCCTTGAATCACTGAAACCTTTGAAGAGCGTTACCTCTTCATCCAATTTGGTTCGCCTGATCATAACCTAATATCACCAAGGCATTGTGCAAAAAGCATTGTAGCAGACTCTGACACAAGAAGTGGTGGCCTCCACCTAACCAATATTTTGCCATCAGGTCCATTTTGGAGTGAGGTTTCTTAAAACAGTGTTGGAGCTTCGAGGCAAGCCTTTGTCAAATCTTAGTCAAACTTGGACAAAACAACGCAGCAATCTTCATGCAACTCAGTTCCCCATTGTCTGAGGGCCATGATCAAGGTAAAAAGTGGTGATATCGAGAAATAACTATGGACTGAGTACAACAAAGGAAGTGTAAGTGCTGTTTACTATCCAATTATGAATAAAATGGGAAAAAAACGTGAGTTAATCTCTATGGCGCACCATGAATCTGTTCTAGAAATAAGGCAGCCAGTGAAGATGAAACTCCCGACCACTCTCAACGGGCTGTGAGATTAGCGAGCTGAACATCACTCTACTGATGGCGCCTCAGATCGAACTTTGTAATGCGACATTCACAGATTATGCCTACGTGGTTGAGATGATTGCTAGTAAGATAATCTCAGGCAGATATAAGCAGTTAGTTCATTGATTGCTTCAGAAATATGACCGTGTGCTGAAATTGGCTTCATCCAGCAAATACGTATTTAATCTATTTTATGGGATTTGTTTTGTGACCAGAATCTCTTTTCTTCGATTAACGATGGTTCCACCTCTCGGTCATCTTGGCAACGATAAAGTAATGTTAGATTGTAACCCCAGCTTGTGTAACTGGGGAAAAGTAGCCGACAAGTCCAAATAATTCAAGCGCCACGCAAAGACTGGGTTGGCATAAGATCAAACAGTCCAAGTCGTGCAATAAAAAGCCGTATAAAACAGAAAGCCAGTAACGTGAAGAAAGAGCAGATACACACACACACACAAACACACACACACACACACACACACACACACACACACACACATATATATGTATATATATATATATAGAGAGAGAGAGAGAGAGAGAGACAGACAGACAGACAGACAGACGGACGGACAGACAGACAGGGAGAGAGGGAGAGAGAAAGCAATAAAATAAATTAAGAAGTACTGCTAAGCAAAAATATTGAAGCCGTGTATCACAGTCACAGTTGATGGAATCCACCAGGGTGACGATTTATCCCTTTTCGAATAACACCAACACAATTCATCACAACGCCGATACCAAATCATCAGGGGATCTGCATAATTTCCTCATGCATAAAAAACAATAACTCAGATTTATTTCATTAGACTCTTTAGTTTCTGAGGTTTAGTCATTTGTTAATAAGCTCGAAAACAATGAAATTACTTAAGTATGTATACATTATACACGTATATATATATATATATATATATATATATATATATAACAATGTATTCATTGGAAAAATCCTTTATGAGTGATATTGTGGTAAGGAAGGAAGATTTCAAGTGTTCACCTCAGCTTCAATCTTCACTTTTCTATAGTCATTGTTCAATTCTGAGCAACAAGTAGCTGGCCATGGCTGGATAAGTGTGTGGATCAAACCTACTTTATCAAAACATAGTACTTGAAATGTGCCATCTTTAACGCAGGAATAACCTGGGATCGTCGCCTTTCCATCAAACAAGGTGAGGTTGTGTCGTTTTAGTTGGAAGAATAAAGGGGTTTGTCAAAATTGCTTTGTATCTTAATGCTAGGTTGCATTCTTTTCTGGCACCTTAACATTCCTTTTATCGTATAGGAAAAAAACTGGTACGTACGATCGTTACGTTTTGTTACAAAGAGAATCCCACCATGATTCGAACAGCCACGCCGGTGATGAGTAAGATAATGATATATCCGACGCACTGAACGACTCAAAGTGAAAAAAGCATTCAAAAGTATTTGCATAAGTTGCCAATACATCAAAAGTTCTATTATTTTTCACGGGTAGGATACAAGTAATTTAAATATCAGTCAAGATTAAAAAATTTCAGATTTCGTGAGGAACCAAATCAATTATTTGTTTTTGTTTTGCATTGTTTTGGACACTGGCTGAAGATAATTGTTTAGCTGAAGATTGTTTAGATATTAAATATTTGAAACGAAATCCTACCTAGCACTAGATATATAAGACTCTTGTTAGGGTAAGTAAGATGATTTATTCAATAATTCAAAAGTAAATTGTGATAAAAATTTTACACCATTGTTTACTTTCTCAACCGGATGATGCGATAAGTTGAACTAGCTTATGACTGCTGGTGTCCAGGGCACTTGTTCAAATCACAACGGGATTACCATATATATATATATATATATATATATATATATATATATATATATATATATATATATATATTGGAACAGGGGAGGATTGATAGGTAGGTATATACATAGACAAAGTAATAAATAAAGATGTATCAACAGATGATGATGAGAAGACTGATAGGTCGATTGGTGCGTGGGTATGAAATGAGTCATATCAAGGTACAAATAGTATCTATTTCTTCATGTCGACCATGAATTCAGACTGACGACTGACTGCCGCGTATAAACAGGTTGGCTCATATCAGTATTCGGAAGTTTTCGGGTTCAGGTAGGGTAATATATACTTGATCTATATCCTGGGACTAAACTGTACTAAAAACCGAATTTTTCAAGAGGCCAAATTCAGTACCAGTATCGTCAAATGATTTGCATCGAACATCAATAGTTTTGCAATGATCGTTATGCACATTGACGATTAGACTAATGAATAAAAGCTATAAATAACATTACAGATCAAGTGGATCGTAACATCTTGGGAAACGATGAGGGTAAGGCCAACCAAAATATCGTTGTCATGGCCACCCTCGTCTTCGTTGTAAAATTACAAAACAAAACAAAATCAATGACCAACGACAGCACGTATATCTGATAAGTGCTCTGACACAACTGGTTCGACATTGGGAAAAGTGTGAATAGCATCAGGTCAGGTTTGGGTACACATTGCGATTTTTTTTCAACTTTGTGTACCTGGCTGAGTATGAACGCTTATATACCGTATTGTTTCAGTTGGTGTCTGACCTCGGATCGCCAGTTCCACTATACAGCTGTAATTGTATTTCCAGACGAGAGAATTCGTTCTCTAGATTCACAAATAGCGAATTAACCCAGCAAAAGGACATACTAGTAGGACACTTTGGGAGAATCGACCTCGTCTAAAAGGTTTTTGGGGAACCATTAACGAAAGCGGTTACTAAAATTGTCAACATGGGTTTCTTAAGTTTTTAAGCAAGTTTGGTTTAACAAGACAGCACAGTACATTCAAGAAAATACAGGAGTCAGGGACATCATAGAATCCATTTTAAAAAAATCACAACATGGATCCCTTGAGATCACATGCGGAACCGAGGCTGGCAGAATATCATATGGAGAGACAAGTTAGACAAATTCAGAAAGTACAGGCTCCGTGACACCCACGATAGGGAAGTGTGGTGAATCTTTGGGAAGGTCTATGTCCAACGGCAGATGTTGAAAAACTAACGATGATGATGTGTCGTTCATGCAAGCTGCGCCAATAGAGCAGGTGGACAAAAAATTTCAAGTTTACTCATTATTATATCTAGATGAGGCTTTTGAAGACACGCAGGTTACATCAGGCTAGATAAAAACCCTGAACCCTTATACCTCGAATGAATGGTAAAACAAGGTGACATAAGCTCATCCTAACTCTTTGGAGCGTCCGAAATCTAGACAGGGCATATAAAGGAATCATACAGCGACTACCATAGTAACTGATTTTCAGACGACATCATCTTTTTCGCTGGAAACTTTCATGATCTCAACAAAATACTTGATGGTCTGAATGAAGACGTAAGCAAATTTGTCTTTACATGACCCTCAGTAAAATAAAGCTGAGGTCAAAGACACAAAGGTACAAGTTAGGGATGCAGAGCTGAAGGAAGAGTACCTCTGCAACCACTGAGGACGATGAATCTCTGTTATATTCTTGACAGAAGAATAAATCAACTGAAGAAACACTCTTACTTGGCAAGATCTCGGAAGATCAAGCTTAACCCCAAGAACAATAAAATCCCGTTAGTTCTCAAAGGGAAGGATAAATAACCAATGCATAGATAGATAGAGTCTCTCATTGCTGGAACACGGAATCTCGCCAAATATTGACCCTCAAAACTGAGAACCCCTAAGCGTGCTCTGAGAAGACTCATACTCAATATCACATGGAAACAGGAGTCAGAGTTATCATAGAATCCAGTAGAAATTCAAATGGCAATAGTCATGTTGCATGTATATCAAATAGCCACCGGACATCACTACTCATAACGTGAATCCCAAGGGATCATATGCAAAACTGTGGCCAGCAAAAATAAGATTGCGTGATGAGCTACACAAGTTCAGAAAATAATGACTCTGTGACGCCTGAGATGGAGCAATTTTGTAAATCTTCAGGAAGGTCTTTGTTAAACGACGGGTTCGATGATGATGATGATGATGATCGGGAAAAATTTTTTAATCCCTCCCGATAGTTTTTTCTCTTTCTTTCTTTTTTTTGTGGCTTGTTCAATTTAATTTGTGAGTTTAGACAGAAATTAGTTCCTTATTTTGAGTACGGTAGCGTTTATGGTTGTTTTGGTAAATTCAGACCTTTTAGAGATCACAGCCCAACAAAAAGCGATGGATGTAACCTGCTAAATAAGCCCTATTTTTCACTTTTTTCATTCCTTTGTTTATCCAAAATATGCATTATAAGACACGTCAGCTAACCGATGGTTGCATTGCCCAATGACTTCAGGCCTACTGTTCCCCAAAGGGGCTCCAGAACTAGGCATTAGGTAAAAAAAAATGCCCCTGGATCTGCCTCGAACTGCAAACGCAGGCATCGGTGCCCTCAGCACCAACTTATTTTTTCCGATTTGTTCATTGAACGGACCCAACACAACATGCTGCCAAATGACGTTGATTACGTTTCTTATTGAGTGACTAACCAGACATGTTTTAATTTTGTTTTTGTTTGTTTTGTCGTGTTTTTTTTTATATGTGTGAGCACATAAGTATTCGACGTATTTGAATTTGATATTTTCTGCTACAATATCTGTTCCATCACACATAATCTTCAGCTTGAAATTGATGCTTTCTATGTGGTTTATATACACTAATCCTCCTTTATCTATATTGTCTCCTCACATACGCATCACTTATGAGTTTTGTGTCTCTGTGTTTCGGGGATTCATTCTTACTAACTTTTTTCGCTTGCAACGAGATCTCCCAATGAATATAATGATAGAATATTTCCATTCTGTACGGATATCAAGGGATAGTCCGTTAGCTACATTCTAGTCATGTCTTGTCACTATTGCGAGTCCTCTAGTCAACATTCCTCTAGTCATAAAGAGCTTCCTCTATGGCTCAGCTCTAAAACTTGCCAAGTCCCACTTATCATACTCGAAAAGAAAATAGTGTGACGATTATTCACCAGGATATGATTTACATAAAATAGTCTTGGTACTAGTTGAATAAAGAAGCTTGTGATTATAAATCAATCAGAATGTGGCTTGGCGTCCACAGCAAAGAATCACACCAATGTTGACAAATTAGTCATTTTCGGTGGGATTCGCCTGATTGTTTTCTCTTCCAATTTAGTGGATGAAAATATACAATAATCAAAGATCTGGTCAATTTAAAAAGATCATCAGAGTGGTATTTAAATGAATCGTAATAATCTCTGATTCCAACTTAGCAACCAGTCGCTTGTCTTGTTTGCTGTAATTAAAGTAGTTCATTGTTGCATAATGTTTTAGTGGCTTTAACAACACTTAATACGCTCGATCAATGTAAACAATTCAAACAAACTTATACCGGCGTATAATATGAAACAGCCCCATAGACTAAGCCTATATTTCATGTTAAAATGTTAATTTTCTGTATCGTATTAAACTGTATTTTCAGTGTTGTAATGTACTTTGGGAATTATGATTGGGAAGCGCTGGGAACCTCATGGTTTGCTGCAATGAAAAAGGAACCAGCGATCTGAATTCCAACACCGACTGAAACAATCCGCGTTCACTTAATGCTACAGAGAAAGGCACGAATTCTTCTAATGTGCAACAAGCTACGTATGCAGTCCTGGTGATGATGGAGCTGTGAATGACGTACTTCGGGTGATTGTTGCCTATGTCAATAGTCATAAATAGCAAAACCTTGAAGAATTTCCAATCGAAACAGAAGAGCAAGGATAAAACTTTATGTGATGTCCTGGCATGTACAGTTCATGCCGTAGTCTGCTTAAGGGCGTTATTGATTATACCTATTGATATACTGCTATCTACAATACTGTACGGTACCTACAAAATATGAATTACCCACGTAAAAATAGCAATAAGACTTAGTTATTATTTTTCTGTTTTTGAAATTGTTATAAACGTCTGGTTAGTCACTCTATGGAAACCGTCATGTGACCACCATCTTTTAGCAGCATGTCATGTCAGGGGTAATCAATTTTAAAAAATTGGACTGGTGGATGATCTATGAATGAAATACTTCTTTTGCTTTTCGTTGGATCACTAAAAAAAGCAAGCAAGCACAACTAGGGACCAATTCAGTATACTGTTTCATAATCAATTGACCCCAACACGAACATTAAAAACTTTTCCGGGGGGTTATTTTCAAGAAACAAAAATATGAACATGAAAAAATTGAGAAGTTCACATTAGGTTTGAGTTATCTGACTGAGAGCCGTATCAATGGCGGGGAGCACCCAATGGGGATCGAATCCTCCAAAGAATCTGTTTGTGAGGTAAGTAAGCAAATCTTTGGGATATAAAGGGCGTTTGAGTAGATATTTACCAAGAGTAGTTTAATATGGAACTCGTGGGGAACTTGCAATGATTGACCACACAACTTAAGCAGATAAAACTGCCATGATAGGCGCCAAACAACTCTTGTGGGTATTTGCATTTACTCGTAAGTGTTATTTTTATTTATGTATGTAAACGTATATAAATGTGTGGGTGTCATGAAGACTATTCTTATGTATCTTATGTAGCAAGACCCCATCCGTTAAACCGTGTTTTATACATGCCATTCTCCATCTGACAGGCATGAATAATTCCATTGCACCGTAATGACATCTGTCTTCAGATTACACAACCAGTCTTTCTAAAACTACGAGGATCTCAAAATAACGAAAAAACATTTTACCCTGGAACAGTATTATGAATTTCGTTCTGATTACTTTTCACTGCACCCTTTCAACCGGAATAGATATCAACATAGATTGCAAGGAACGTCCGTTCTGGCCCCCGGGCTGGGCCATGTGCAAGGAAGAGGAGGTTTCCACATTCCCAGTTGTGTAAAGTCTTGACACATCAACGCGCCAAAGTATAACGAGCGCTCGTTCCACCATCCCCCTCACTATGGGAAAACCTGGATGTAATGGATATGCCAATCAAGTGTGCGTTTGATTTCACAAGTTAAGTGACGGCAGTACCTCAGGTGTTTGACAATATCTCCTTGAAATTAGTACAGAACTGACTTGCTTGGAACTTACCAGTTAGCACGGTACATATTCAAGAAAAGGCCACTCCTTCTCGAACACTTGATTAATTTTCGTTTGCCTTTTTCTCAAACCTTTTGATTTCATACTTTTCTCCCACCTCAAACGATTCTCTCTTCTTCATGGGTATTTGATCTTCCTGACTCTTTAGCTTGATTGAATAATCTCTTCACTTTTCTCCACTTTCAGCTCTCTCTCTCTCTTTCTCTCTCTCTCTCTCTCTCTCTCTCTCTCTCTCTCTCTCGCTTGCTCGCTCGCTCGCTCGTTTCAAGACGCAATGTCCAATAAAGATTCTACCGTTAATGATATAATAAGCTAATTCAATAAGTTAGCTCATAAAGTATACAAAAATAGACCTGGCTGCGTTGAGAGAGTGTTTCATCTAAGGACTGTGCAAATGACCATAGATTCGACGGTGCAAACGAAAGGTGTATGTACACACGTGAATCTCTCAGTTGATTTTGCTGTTCCAGTCGAGAACAGAATGAAAGCGAAAGAAGTGAAGATGGACGAATCTTTTGCTAAACCAGAAAAGCTGCAGAACACAAAGATGGCCGTTATGCCAAGTGTTGTTGAAGCATATGGAACGATCTCAAAGAACCTACCACAAATGCTGGAAAAACTTGAACCCGAAGGGAAATCGAAACGACATCATTGCTAGGAACAGTTCCGATACTAAGGAGAGTGCTGGAATATTGTAGAGACTTGCAGTTACTTGGTCTCCAGTGAAAGCCACCAATTACTGCTGGTGTGAACATTGAATGAAAAAATGATGATCAAATATGAAAACACTTTATACATGAATATATAATCAACATTTACAAATACGTAAACGTTTGAATAATTGTTTGAAACTCGAAAAAAAAACTTCTTATCAGTAGAAATGCGAGTATGTGCAGCAGATATTTTTCACGTTTCATATTTCTGAGTAAATAAATGATGTGTGTTCTTTAAAAGCACTTACCATAAATCTGTTATGCTAAATCATCTAACCATAATTGACAATCTTTGAAATGTCACGACAACTGGCCATTGGTATTCGCCAGATATGTTGATCTGTTCAGCTGGCATTATACAGATATTAAAATATACCTCATTTCTTGGAACATTTATGTGTGACTCTGAATTTATGATTCAGTTTCCTTAATAGATCGAACATTTCACTTTTTCAACTTTTCTTAAATCATTATTTTTTCAAAAAGACACCACATTGTTAGAACGTTGATGCGTGACGTTCAAATCCTATTCTGTGTTTCATTGCAGAACGCACTATCCTCATCTTGAAAGGTTTTTATTTACATTCGAATTTAAATCTGACTGATGAAAATATACTTAATATGAACAATGTTTAATGTTATGTAATAGAATTATACATCAAAAAGGCTTCTCTTCCTACTATTATCATTATCATCATAATCATCATCCCAGTTTTCTGGTGGTCGTTGCTGAAGGCTGAGTGGCAGTAGGTCTTCTTACTGTCCTGAACTATTAGAGCAACTCTGTGGCTTGCACGGTCTCGACTATGTCTTTCTCCTCCTGGCTAATCGATTGGGTGTCGTTGGTCTTATATTCCAAGTATTCTCCTCGGTATTCGTGCAGACCCCAGTAGTGCTGTGTTTTTGGCACTAAACTGGCCATAATGTTTCAAACCTTCAGTTCCTTTGCCAAGTCCTGATAATCTCCTAGCTTTCCACTCTCTTTCATATTCACTCTGTGGTGCACAGGCACATCCACGTCTAATATCTATCAGGTTCTGTTGCCCTCGTCAACGACTGGTCTGGTCTTCCCACTTGAATGGGTTGATGGATTTAGATATCAAATCCCAGACTAATTTGTGGCTTTTCTACTGGAGAGTCTCTAGTATATGCTGATACAATTTGTTCGCATGGCAGAATTCCTTGTCATTTACTTAGTTCCCAGTGTAAAATTGTTACTAACATGTAACCACTCTCAAGATCCGTCATCTGCAATATTCTATAATTGTCTTTTGAATTACCCGTGGAATTTCTTCTTCTATTCCCATTTTTCTTTCCTTCTTTGTTTCCTTCATTTCTTACTTTTTTGTTTTTTGATTGCACTGCTTTGGGCGCTTTGAATGAGATATTCACTGTTCACTTGCATATTATTTTTAATCCTGTTTTGGCCTTTTGGATAGTCTCCTATGCTAATCATTCCGCTCTCACCTTCTTCCCCCGTCACATAATGTTTATTGTGTCATCTCTGGGGTGTAGATCCTTGTGCGTCGTCATAAACTTCCACTTTTGCCAGTCCATTGATGGATTTCCTCCTTTCCCTTATATGTTTTCAAATGATTTTTTTCAAATTTCTGCTTTCTTTCGTTGTCTCCCGTTGGTCTACTGGTAAAACAACGTCTGCAATCTGACACTCCATGTTCGCTGCTTTATGACTAACAAATCCGGTCTACACGTTCATACATTCCCATATTCACAACTGCAGACGTTCCGACAACTTTCCTCGTCAATTTCAGTGAATGAAAATTCATTATTACAAACATCTCAATATTTGCATTCTTCAATACAGCACGCTCTCGTACGAGTAATAACAAAATTTTCCGCGCTGGTCGTATTCTCATTCCCTTATTCTTTCACAAGGTCCAGCATTATACCTGTTTGGTGTCAGTAAGTAGATTAGACTCTCTCCATTTAGTCGGCAACTATATTCTCAACGGGCGTCTTGACATAGGGTACCGACTCTCCGAGCATTAAAGTACTATAGAGACTTCTGCAACCTGGAGACCTTATCTGAGTCCTCCGACTAGTAACTTACAGTCCACCTCCAATAATTGGTATTTCCAACATGTTAACCGTTACATCTATAATATATATTTTGAGATGTAAAGATAAGTTCTTCTCTCCTTCTTTTATACACACACACACGCGCATATATATGTACATATATATATATATATATATATATATATATATATATATATATATATATATATATATATATATAAATAGATAGATAGAGATATAGATAAAGATATAGATATATGGATATAGATATATATGATAGCATTGTACATATCAACCGTTGAGATAAAACCGTTTGATAAAATAGTACTACATATTTCAGCATAGATTTCATTAAATTGGGACACTGGGTTCAGCAATGGTCTTGAGACGAAGACATAAATATCACTAACCAACGGAGAGTCAGTAATAGATTCCATTAAATAAAGATTATATGTAGATGTGGTATAAGGACCATTACAGACGATATTTTAGTTAGTGTATATATATTTCTCTCTGCCCACACATCAGTATGACTGTTAACCAGGAAATTCATTTTTCTGTTGCATTTCTTCCAGTCTTTAAAATACCACAGATGCTCACTGAAATCAAAGCTATATCCTGTATATGTATACAATTCCATGGTAGTATATTTACATAGGTGAAAAATGTTGAGGTAATAGGAAAATATACTTTAGACAAGTGAGGAAAAAGCTTAGATATAGTTGCATTGTGAAAAATAAAATGGGCGCGGTTAGTGTATACTTCGCTCTTTCCTGTGTACTGTCTGGGATGTTAAGTACTGTTATTCATTATTATATCAATTCTGTCCGCCCAAACCTTTAAAAGTGACAAGTGGACCATCCACTAATATTAAGAAGAAAAGTGGTGCAAAGAAGTCAGACAAGTTCCCAAAATACAAATCTAATAAAATGGAGACACAAATGGAACAAAAAAATTTCTTCTTAGACTAAAAGAACATTGATGGTCAGATGCTGAATTCAATTCGTTCATTTAGCGTAACTTCACGGAAGATGGCTTCTTTAAGGATTTTACTAGCCTTATGCCTTTCACACACACAGAGCTCCCCACTTTCATTGATTTCTCATTGAAATTCTGGGATTCGCTTCACAATTACCATGCCAAATCTGATGCTTAAATAATGAAATAAGATTGGCATAGAAAAAAATCGAAAGTACTCAAAATGTGCATACTTCCACCAACCACCAAGTAATTGTGGATGGATCCGCCCCAAAATATGATCAGTTCTTCCGTACCCGATTATCACCCCTTTGCAAAATATCATTTGAATTCGTTTCGACCTTTTTGAGATATCGTATAAAAAAACATGAATTTTAGCGATATCATTTGGTTTCGACAAATTACTATGATGTAGGCGAGATAATTGTGCATAGGGACTCTCAGAAATTCAATCAGTTTTCTCGTAAACTATTGTTGACCATTCCACCTCATATCATTGAAATTTATTCATAACTTTTGGATGTTTTGGGAGGACAGTGATGAGTGTATGTATAAATGTTATCAAAAATTTTAAAAAAACGAAAAATATTTCTTAATCTACGAAAATTCTGGATCTACCCTGGAATTTCGCTATCCTTTTTTCTTATTCCATTGCTCACCCTCAACAAAATCTCATTGAAGTTCATTAAGTACCTTCAGAGATATCATGCGGATAGACAAAGAGACGAACGAACCAACACGACGAAAAACATACACCTTTTGCCAACTTTGTTGACGGTAGTAAATATATCAACCTCGAATACTCCCTTCTGTAGCGTGTTTCTGACCCACTCTTTCCGCCACGACGATCAGTGTTAGAAACACCATCCTCTTCAACCTTCCCTACACTGTCATCGACCTCTTGAAGTCCGTTGATGGCCATTGGCCTGTCCACTGATTTGCCCGATTGTGGTCGTTGCGCTGACAGTTCTCAGAACCTGCATGAATCGTCTTCTAAATATATAAATCGCCGGCAACAAATTTGCATATGATTTGTGCGGATCCGTGTTATAAGTCGTGATTCTCAGCAGTTGTCTCTGATTCTTGTAACATGATTTGCCCATTGCCATTTGAGTTTTCTAATGGACTTTGATAATCAGCGGCGATATTAGGAGTCATATATATGTTTAAGCAGTATGCTAATCATAAAGGCTCGAACATGCCTCCAAAGTGGTCAGCTATGTATCAAAATCAGACAAAACGTTTGGCCACGATTTTGGGTCCTTTGTGAAGATTAGTCAGGTGTATCTGTCCGCTGCAAAACACGAGTTTTTCGCTGTTGTTTATCTAGCTGTAACGCAATCAGTAGTCGACTCACGGTTCCCGAGGAGACATTGAGCAGAGCAAACTCACCTGCAAGCTGAGACTAACTCCGAACCATTGAACCATTACATCTATTATACTCCACTGAGTTTGACTCCAAATAAGTATTAAACCAATACCTCTATTACACTCTTCATGTCGTGAAATGTTACCAAACCGGGTTTGATAAACTGTGGAATCTTTGAGACAACCAGAAGATAAGAATGGCCTCTTACTTGCAGGTCGATAAGGACCCTCGATCCTGAAAGAATTAAAATTTGGAGTCAAAGGAAGGTCATTTCTTTGCATGGCTCCTTATATCAATTCTCTGAACAGCATGTAATTGAGGAAAGCCACCTTGAAGGCTTGTCGGTGATTCATACTCGCAATAACGTTATGTACAGACCGCTTTTCTTTCAGAGCTAGAAGAAGGCTTGAGAGACTTTAATCGATTTTCAACCCAGGGAAGTATAGATAATGCATGAGAAATCAGAGGTGAACGGAATTCAAAGACAATTTGAAGATTAACAAAAGCAATCTGATTCTCAATATCCCCAAAGTTAAACATACTGCAATGTTTCATTTTTATAGTATACGACCATTAATCTTTTTTAGCACTTGTATAAAAGAGTTGATTTATGTTCAAATATAGTGATTAACATCCAGCAAAATTCACTGAACTGATAGCATTGACGAAGGGAGGAATCGTTTTTTCGAATTGAAATTAGTTGTTTCGAGTGAAAATTTATTTTCATTATCAAGCAATAGGCTCATTGGAATATTCGTGCATGTAGAGTTATGATCAAAATTATTGGCACGGTCCAAGTTTTCCTTATTTATTGAAAATAATTACCAATATAGTTTAGTAGTAAACATTTCCTGACAAGAAGAGGTAGCTATTGGTAAAACAGAAATTTTTGATTTTTGATTTTTAATTATTGTAAACAAAAGAAAAATAATTTATCCTATGTCCAAATGAACGGCCCGGAAAAAATTGATTGTCGGTTGTATAGCCTTTTTGAGCAATAACTTTTTCTGATCTTTTTTGATGTCCTGTTACTACATTAAGAACAAACAAATGCAAGGATGTTTTGCCACTATTTACATTGGTTTACTTGCTCTTACACGTCTTTTCCCATTCCACAATTTCTAAATTGTATTCCGATAGATGTTCTGTGTAGGCTAAGGTAAAACCATCATTTTTTTCCAATCCTTATGCTTCTCGACTTATTCAGAAGGATTTTTCGGATCATAGTTATGCACGATGTTTCAACAGCGCTTCAGGTTCAGATTTTTCGCAGACATTTTCAATTATCCTCTTTTTCAATCTCACCATTAACTCTCAATAAGCTCCCTGTTCCTTTCGCAGATAAACACTCCTAATTCTCTTCTCCACGTCTTATTGTATGACCGGTGTTCTTTGAATTGAAAGCCTCACCTTGACATCTCTAAAGTTCTAGTTTTGTCTCATCTGACCATGATATATTCTCCCAGGATGAGACAGGCTTATCAATATGTTTATTCGCAAATGGTAAACGTGCTTTAAGAAATGACAAGCCTTTAGAAAAAAGGTCTTACACGGCTTCCGTAACATTCCCCAAATCCTTTAGTTGTAATATTTGGGTTATTTTCCGTATGTTCTAGAAGGTCACCTCCTGACATGGCTGACATTTTAATTCTCTGACTATGAAAAGGTTTATTTGCAACAGCGTTCTCTCTTGAACTTTAGAATAAACGAATAATTTTGGGATAGTAAGACGTTTACGAATCCACTGGCCGACTTACAGACCCGAATAGTCATGGTCCTAATTTCTAAACGATGTTCGGATGTTGTCGCCATTTCCAAAATATACAGAGCTCCTACTGACAAGAGTATTCAACCATTTATAACTTGGAAAAATAAAGTGCGATTGAAATTGCCACTCTAGATATTTCTTGAAATAAATGATTCAATATTAATATAGGGATATTTATTATTTGATATTTGTGCATGAAAAATTATAGTTTGATTTGTTTATACTTATTTCATGTCATCAATTTTGGACATGGCTTTTTTTTTTTCAATTTTATCCTTAGTTGTTATATTATAAAGTTTTGGGTTCTTCTTGAATATTCATCTGTGTAACACTTATGACTGTTTCCGTCTGATATTAAGAATAAATTTGACTGCTACACTATTCTAAAAATCAATCTCCATAAACTAAGAAAACAAACTCTACGACGATAATTTCAGTTATATATATATATATATATATATATATATATATATATATATATATATATATATATATATATATATATATATATATATGTGTGTGTGTGTGTGTGTGTGTATACTTATACACAAACAAATTTAAACTATATACTCGTAAATTCCAATAGAAAAAGATCACGGATATAGTTGGATTGGGATCTTTTTTTGAGGTGGGTGGGGTCTCTGAAAAAATACTAAATTTGTTCATCCAGAATAAGACATTGTTTGAAACAGGGAAAGGAAATATTCATTTCAGCAAAGTTATAACCCCAGCAGTGGAATAATACAGATTACGACGAGCGAACAAAGGAAAACACGCTGTTCATCACTGGAGTATATATAGTTATAAGTGTTTACACGAGAACTATAGAATTTATATCAAACAACTGATAACAACATTTCTAAAAAATGCTAAGCCCAAGATTAGAAACACAAAAAGTACAAACAATATATATATATATATATATATATATATATATATATATATATATATATATATATATATATTGAGAGAGAGTGGGAGAGATAGATAGATAGATAGATAGATAGATAGATAGATAGATAGAAGGATGGAGATATCGAGGAAGAATCCCATCTCATCCACACAATAAATGTAAACGAGATTTTCATTGTTAAGTGGTTGTACACGATCATCATCTCCGGCAGCAGCCTTTTAGCGTCCATCGCTGGACATTGATCTTCCCCAGGATTCGTCAGACCTCTCTTTCAAGGGTGTTATAGAGCCAATACTGTCTAAACCTGTTTTATCTTTTGGAGAAAAAATACTAAGAAATGTGTGTCCATACTACAAAAAAATGTGTCATTTTCGCTCATATGGATGTAAAATATTATTGTATGCATGCTGGCTTTTTCCATCAGTTTAAGCAGGGATCATTGAACATGACCTTCTCCCGAAAAAAAAATTCATAATTATCAATCCACTGAAGAGCTAAACCATATTTAAGTTATACGCAATAAATGCTAAAATAATAAGTTATCGATTGGTGAGAACATTATGCTACTATCTTGATTACTTTTATTTATTATTTTTCGAGTTATTGAGCTCTAAAAGCGTGACCAATATCGTGTTGGGTTGGGTTGTTTCCAAGAGATCTAAATTAATCTTTGAATAAGTGTTATAGAATGGTGAAAACCGTATGCTTCTACATTCAAAAGTGTCCCAGATAACTACAAATAGTTCGATATTTGGGTGACCTTGCTTACGGCTCGGTCGCAATAAAGATGTATATCTATAAAGAGAGAGAGATACAAATCGAGAGAGGGGGTGAATGTATGAGTATGTCTGTGTGCGTGCTGGATTGCAACCATTGCATATAAAAATAGTTATTCTGACAGTTCATCAGCTCGTAAAGTTCGAATAGTTCGTATAGTAGATTTTGATTTCCCTGACATATTGGGATTTTCGCTGAAAGTGATATCTCTAGCAAATATTTATATTTATATATTGTTAAATGTATTCATACATGCACGAGTTTTGTCCAGAAGAAACCGAACTTTTTGCATAAAACGAATTAGTTTTAGATAACCTTAAGATAATCGTCTCCCCCTAAAATAGCCACTCCACCGTCGATACTCATTTTACGGTGGGTTTGTTCGTTTGTTTGTTTGTTTGTTTTTCTTTTCTCCAATTCTGAAATCCGTTCTTGAAGTCGTTAAATGTGGAAGTCTCGTGACTCATCCCCTTTTATCTCTTGTTTTGCCTGATATCGACGACTCCGAGGTTGATTTCAAATTTTGGAATAAAAAAATTAGGCAGGGGTCAGATCCGGAGAGTTGGATAACAGGGGGACGGAAAGTTGTGTCCTGCCTCGCCAAAATCTTTCCCTGCGTCAGCAAGCGTATCACGAATTCTGCTGTAAAACGATGCATAATCAGTTTCTCTTTCATAATCATGTCGCATGTACTTTTATAGATTGATATCTTTCCAGAAACTTTATCCAACATTTTTTCAATCCGATCATCGTCAGTCGACATAAAAGGTCGTTTAGATTTGACATCTTCTTTGTAGGATTGTTTTCCTGGATTCAGAACACTGTCACAACTTTTGGTATGAATTACGGCTTGCATATTTCACCCAATAGGTCTGTTGCATTATTGGTAAGACTCTAAACAGTTTTTCTTAATTCAAAACTGATTATCACACGAAAATATTGTTTTTCCGGAACCTTTATTGTGAAGAAAACGCCAAGCGACTAATATAGAAGTTCACTCTTGGATGTGTAGCTCACAAACTTACTGATTTAGCTTGATGCCAATCTTTTTCCACACAAGA
>OY735199.1:27336202-27341202 GCA_963457665.1 Thysanoteuthis rhombus | reverse complement strand
TCTTGTCTTAATGCATGTCAAAGATGCCCTCAGTAAATATATGGATACACGCAAAGTAGAAAGTTGTATCACAGCTGTCCAATCTGAAACACGTATTACTTCGTGAAATGAAATGTGGAAAGAGATGAAACCTGTCTGTGTGCTAATATTGAGCACGTAATAACAGAAAAGAAGACATCATAATGACATTTTTGTTCCTTCCCGAATGATTTTTTCAAGCATAGGGCTGCAAACAATTTGCTTTGGTCTCAGTAGCCAATAGGTGTTCCCAGGGTGGAGTTTCTAGCCCTATACTCAACCTCTCTACCTGGGCTTGAGCGGCTTTCGCGACTACCAAATCGTAGATTTATCAGTGATAATAACTTTCTCTTTGGTGGACAGTTTTTCAGGACTAAAGGGTTCCAACTGTCCTCATATTTAGCCATAGCTTGAAGGAAAAGTGAATTCATGTCTTTCCCCAGGAAAATAGTACGAATCGGTCGTAATTAACCCTGACAGAAACACGATATCGGTCCGCAGACTCCTTTACAACACTCACAATACCCTGCACATACATATTGACATTTTAGCCGTCTTAGTTTTAGAGAGTCCATCGTATACCATAATTCCTGAAAAGGTCTACAGCCTGCGTTAAAAACTTATCCCTTCATCACAAGAGTTGCTTCAACAGAGGTAGAATTTTACCATATTTGATTTAACCTGAATAAATATGGTCGGCTGATTTTCGGTTTAGCGAAGGTGTGAAACCATATTTAGCAGTGCTAACGCTTTGCACGTGTCTTCATTCCTCGTCTGAAATTGAATGAACGCATAGGAATATGCCAGCAAAGAAAGAGATACCATACCTCTAAAATTCATGCTCTCTTTGCACCCTCTGGGGGGATCCTTTCACTGGATCGTTGCTTCTTGTGTTCATGCCAACATAGTCAACTAGAATAAATATGCGTTTGTTGGTCTTATATCCATAACACGTGTTGATGGAGAAATTTTAGTCGGTATTTTGGATTTGATACTGATTAATAGCTAGCCAGTTGGGTAGCAGGGCGTTTTTAAAATGGTCTCTTTTCAAAAGTACAGAGAAAAACATTTGGTAATGTGTCGTATTATGAACAGTCAATCAAATCTGTCACCAAAACTCTCAGCATAGGTTTCTTTAGATTTTCATGTTGATCTGTCCGGGTGGTTGGCAGGCTATGTATGTATTACACGTACGGGTTGCACCAATGGAACTAGAGGGGTGGAAATTTAAACACTTGCGCCTTGATATGTTTTCAAAAATGTTTTGGGATATTTTTTCAATCCTTCCCAATACTTTTTTCTTAGAGAAGGATTCAGGTTGCAATGCAAATTTTAACTAAATTGATACCTCAGTTTGTGTCTGATGGATTTTTTGAAAATTCACACTTTTGGGAATAACTGCCCAACAAAAGGTGGGAGAAGTAACTCATTCATTGATTAACCATTTCCCCAATGGTTCAAATTGCTTCCAAAAAATGTTGGCTGTCTCATGGTTTTGTGTTACTAATTTGACCTGTTCTATCAATATATTTACGTGAATAGATTGATGAGTATATATATATGTGTGTGTGTGTGTGTGTGTGTGTGTGTGTGTTTGTGTTTGAGTGCACTTCTCAAATGGACAAAGGGAAATTTTTCACTTCTACATATATGAAGTTGGATAGATATATAAATGCGTGTATATACCTACATAGACATATAAACGTAGATGTTTGGAACGAAATGGCAAGCGAGTTATTAGATAAGGATTATCAGTCCCATGATAGGTTTCGCCAGGCGCAGATGTAAATAAGATAGCTAACTGTGGGAGAGCGTTATCGTGTTGACGAAGTCTTGTATATATGAGACACTGTTGTTAAATAAACCCACAAGAAAATAAAGAAAGAAAATACTTTGTATTTTGCCGAATGGTTATATCGACTCAAACTTTCCCTGCTCCCCCGACTGCATTTTAAAAATTGTGCTTATATTTTTTGTTGTTTTGTTGAATATATGAATACGAGAAACCGTCAACCAAAACTGTCAACGTAAGTTTCTCCCAGTTTTTAGGCTGGTCTGGCTGGCTTGCTGAGCAAATATCCCACGTACAGGCTGCACCGATGTAGCTGGAGGGCTACAAATTTCAACATGTACTTATTTGCTTTTTTTAAAACCCTTTCCTCCCATGAGGTTTCAGAGGTAGAGTTCTATTCACAATGTAAGTTTGTGCTATATTGGTCTCTTAGTTTTGGACAGGTTGTTTTTTTATGATTACTGTCCCAAAAAGGCGAAAGAAGTGACCTATTCTTTCAATATTTTAATTGATCACCCCTTACATGGCATGCTGCCAAGAGACATTGAACACATGATGGTTTCTATTCAGTGGCTAACCAGAGTTACTTAGCATCAATGACCTACTCTTAGATGTACTACTTTTACCTTCTCCTCGCCTACCAGAAACTCTAGCAGTGTGGATTTCTTTCTCTGCAATACATACATCGATTCTATAAAGAAAAATATAAGTTTACCTATGAAAAGAACACATTTCTCATTTGCAGATTAAATATCGGTACGCCCAATGTAGGATTTTTACAGGAACTAGCTGGAGACCCACCCTGCTGGACGGATTCCCTGCTCGTAACAACTATTGTCAAAGACGAAACAAATCACTAAAACACAATATACATAGATACATAAACGCATACACGATCACCTGAAACCAAATAATACTTGTACACAGTCACTTAAAAACAAATGATTAAAAAACACAAATGTTTATGTTACAATATTGACGCATATTTGTGATCATTCAAAAAGACGTTCCCTCTGAAATATTAAAACAAGTGTTCAACTTTATCTCCACAATGTTCCCTCCGGACTTTGAAACCGCTTATTAGAGTGTTCACGCTGATGAAAGCTGTATTAATATTTTAAAGCGAGTTTCGGCAATATCTCGGCAGTGCTGCTCTAATCTCTGTAAGAGTTCAACTCGGGTTTCAACTTCAGCAAACACGAAAAATCAATTCAGGCAAGTTCAAGGCAGTTGAGACACTGCAGGCATTGATCAAACCACGATCAGCTGCCAATTTGATCATTGGAAACCTCACATGAGCTGATGCTTTGTCCTTCTCAAATATCCGGTTGAAATTTTTCAAAATCCTTTTCTCAAAATCCCTGCAAGCAGTGGAACTTCAGAACATTTTGAATACATTTTGAACCTTGAGAACACTCTCTATATTACAGAACCAGAGAGGTGGTTCCCAAACGCAAGGCACTCAGCTCCTGAGAACAGATTTATGAAGCGAGAATTTTTGCAAGCGGAACGATTAGGAAGGAATTTCTATCAAAGACGGAAATTATAATGGAAATCATAATGGTGAAAATTTGGGTAATTCTAATTCAAATTCAGGGAGTAATTGGGGAATTCAGGGGTCACAAGGGCAGAAATGTGACCTAGGACTCTGAGAACCACTGTTTTACTACAGTGGGCAACAAACGTTTTGGGAGTGGGGATGGATTAGAAATGTTTCATGCCAAGGTGAATGAAAAAAATAAAATAAATCTGTTAAGTCACGTGACCAATATCTCTTGGGCGGCAGTCTGTAAAATTAGTAAACGGGTAATCATTGAATACGTTGCTTCTTACGGCCTTTGGCTGTAATCACTGAAATGGTCAATTTGAATAAACAAAAGAAATCCTGCCTGAATAAGAAGAGATCTACTTAGCGTAAACTTTCACTGTAAATTTAACCGGTCTCTAAAAACCTATCTCGGGGAGTATTCTTTTTTTTTTAATCGTACGAACTGTTTTTGATGGCACAATAGGGAATAAATAAACAAATTTCAGTCCTGTATCTCTCATGATGTGGTCAATATACGTCAATCAGCAGGATGAACTTGAAAACTGAAGTAACGGATGTTGACATTTTTTTTTCTTCTTTTAGCTTCAAATATACAAGGCTATTCAAAAAACTTGTTTTTCTTACTTTGTACAATGTTTTTTATTGTAGGTGTTCATGCCAAGATTAGCACCTATGTAATATTAAACAATGAGAATAATGGGGGCATGAGGGATGCAAATTATGATCCAAATTCAACCGGAAATGTAAATAGAAAAGATCAAATTGATGGTGTTAAACATTCTTATCTTTAAAACATTGATCCCTTCGAGGCCAGTGCAATAATGAAATTTTCACTCAATTTTTGATTGCCAGATTTTATCATTCTCTGTTAAAGAGAGATATGGAAAACCAAAGATCGAAGATGGAAGATCGATTGTATGTTACACGTTCAATGGAGTTGGTGGACTGCATGAAATGAGGACACGTACCGGACTTGGCCCTCGGGCTGTAACTCGCCGACCCCTGTACTAGAGCATGATTGTGGGTTTTTTTCTATTCCTGCTTACATGGGTTTTTCGCGTTGGTGACATTCTGCAAGTATCCCGTGCATTGTCTGTTGGTCTAAAAGTGTACATCAAAAATCCAAATCTGATTATTTCTTCTAGAAAATCAAATCTGACAAAAAATGAATTCTGACGTCAACGGGGCAACAGAATACTTGAGAATTCAAGCTAGACTCGTTAAAACTTTTAAAGTTTAGTCCCAATGAAGCAGTAGAGATAAAAAAATGGAAGTGTATAAAATTAGTTTGTATAGTTGAAGCCATCAAGTAAAACTGTCAAAAATAGGTCCCTTCGGCTCTTCAAGTTGGTCTGGCAGGCTAATTATGTATGTATAAGCCGCACCGATGAAGATAAAGTGTTGAAATATGCAACATTTCATCATCATCAGTCTTTCAACATCCGTTGTTAGACGTAGACCTTCCCCAGGATTCGCTACACTTCTCTATCATGGACGTCCTGTTGCCAGTACTTCCTGAATTTGTCTAGCTCATCTCTCCATCTAATATTCTGCCAGCCTCAATTCTGCATGTGGTCTCGGGGGATCCATGTCGTGAGTTACGATGTCCATCGGTTGCCCGCCATTCTTGTAACATGGCCA
>OY735199.1:27328702-27333702 GCA_963457665.1 Thysanoteuthis rhombus | reverse complement strand
CAATTTTTTAAGTGAGCAAATGTTTGGGTTTTTTTCTGATTTTTCGTCTTTTTCTATTGGCCAGAACATTATGTTTTGTCTTCGTCTCCATTACGTCTATTCTGGGTAATATTCGCTGTTGGATATCGTCAACCAAAACTGTCAACATAGGTTTCTCCAGTTTCTGTGTTGATCTAGCTAGCTGAATGGCGGTCTATGAATGCGAATATGCATGTACGTATGTATGTACGTAGCACACAGGCCACACCAATGGAGCAAGAGGGCTGAACATTTAGACGTTTCAGATTTTTTTTTAATTCCTTCTCTAAAAAGGTTTTCATTTGGAGTTTTAATTTGCAATGTAAGTTTATGCTGCATCGATCATTTAGTTTGGGTCCAAGGGCATTCATGTGTATTTTTCACGAAATTCGGATAAATCAATTATCACTGTCCAACAAAAGGAGAGAGATGTAACTTATCCCTGGATCTCCACTCTTTTCAATTTTTTTCAATTGATCACCAACCATGTGGCATGCTGCCAATAAAGGTTGGTCACATGATAGTTTCTATCGAGTGACTACCCAGATCTGTTCTGTTTATTTTAAAAGTATCTCTTTTTCAGTTTCTACTAAAGTTTGTCTTTCTTTGAAGATGTAAGAAGCCCGCGAGATCTCTATTTATAAAGCACTAACTTTGTTAAAAGTCTCGGCAACTCTATGATTTAATTGATTCTTTTTGTTGCCATTACTGTTACTGAATTTGTATTAGTAACGGTATTTTTTTCATTCTAGCTTTCGTTAAGAGTAATATTCTTTTTTCTTAAAGTTAAGATTTCCATCTTTATGATCATGTTTTTCTTATAGTTTTCCTTGTTTTCTCACGTTTCTTTTTTTTTTCAATTTTTTTCCACCATATTTTGATCCGTTTTTTTCATGTTTCTTTAAAATCGGGTAGTTTAGAAGAAATCAAAAATGTTTTTTTTTTCAACATAGTCAATTTTTTTGTCTTTCTCCGAAGAATTTCGTTCAAAAATTCTCTTCTCAAATTTGTGTATGTTTTTTTCTTGTTTTTTTTTTCTTCCTCGTACTGTCAATTAGACATCCCACGACTGTAAATCTCCAAGTGTTTAATGACAAAAGATCTGATTTTTGACTGGTGTTCTAGAAATTGAAGTCTGCGATGTCAAATCACAATAGGTGTGCCTGGGCTGATAAAAATTTGACCACTTTTTATGGGGTCGTATAGGCAGTATCTAACAATACGACTCCATAGTCATGAAAACAAAATAAAGACGTGTCCCTACGCAGTGAGAGTGTGCAACGACCGAAATATAAAGACAGGCACGCGTGTTGTGAGCAGTATTTCAAAACCTGTAAACAGTGAAGAGCATGAATAATATTGTTAAAACCTCCAGCTTTCTTGGAGAGCACAAAAGTTGCCATGTGATTTCACGCAGAGGAAGGAATAAAAAATCGATCAAAATGTGTTTAAAATCTTTGCCTTAAATCACGATAAAATGCGTTAGGATATTTGGTTATTCGATTGTAACTGTATTGCAAGCAGATGAGAGAGGATTCTTATATGACTATTTTTTGTTCGTTTTTTTCCGAATGTTTTCCCTAAAAACAACCGGAAAAATCGATGAAAGATTAAAGATAAAATTTCCCGATATTTGTTGCTTGTTTCACTTTTTCTCATTTGTTCTTTCTCTCCAATATCCCAGGCATATAACTCGTATAATATATATATGTACATATATATATATATACACAGACAGACTGACCGACAGAGAGAGAGAGAAAGGGTGGACAAAGAGATAGTTTTAGAAACTTCGCACGTTTCTGCTTGAAAATAATTTATCCTTTAGAAATTTCACGAATTAAATTTTATCTCGAATCACACCGAGTTTTTCTTTGTTTAAAGGGGAGATTAAGAACGGTTGTGTTTCTGTTAGTTACGCAGAGACCATTGGACTTCAGGCCACATAAAGACTCGGATCCCTTTCAGCTCCAGAAAGGAGTAAGACAGTGTGAATCCAGCTCACCTAAACACTTCACTGCCTGCCTCGATGTGATCTTCAGAAGACTAGATTGGGAGAGTAAAGGAATTAAGACAGATCGCGAGTATCTGAGTAACCTCAGATTTGCTGACGACATTGCTCCTTTCGCAAAGAACTTGCACGACCTCCAACTAATGATAGATGAACTAAATGAAGAGAGCGAGAAAGTCGGCGTACACATGAACTTCAGCAAGATGAAGATCATGTGCAACAACCACATCGGAGATGAAAAAAAAACAAAACACTAAGGTCAAAATCGAGGACACAGAACTGGAGAAAGAAGATCACTACGTCTACCTAGGACAACGAATCTCCAAGAGACCCTCAAAAGAAGAAGAAATCAAGCAAAGAATCAGAAGAGGACGGCAAGCCTTTGACAGAGCAAGCTCAACTTTCAAAAATAAGAAGATCCCATTAATCCTAAAAAGAACGTTGTATAACCAATGTATCCTCCCAAAAGTCACTTATGGAGCTGAAACGTGGAACCTAACCAAGAGACGGATCTGCACACTGAGATCCATGAGGCGTGCACATGGAAGAATTATGCTAGGCCTCACATGGAGAGATCACAAGACAGCGCAGTACATCCGGAAGAAGACAAGTGTCAGAGACATCATAGAATCTCAAATGGCAGTGGGCTGGCCATGTTGCAAGAATGGCAGATAATCAATGGACATTGTGACTCACGACATGGGTCCCCCGAGATCACATGTGCGACTGAGGATGGCAGAATATTAGATGGAGGGACGTGCTAGACAAATTCAGAAAGTACTGGCTCTTCGACGCCCACGATAGAGAAGTGTGGCAAATCCTGGGGAAGGTCTATGTCCAACGACAGACGTTGAAGAAAGATTGATGATGATGTATGACTCATAGTTCGCAACATTTATTTGAATGAAAGAAATTAGATGTTGTAACTGACTCAAACCCGAGGGACACTTGCAACACGAATCAGGAACGGTTATAACATGTTAAAACTGCTCGTTTTTTCTCACTTATATTCGTATTCTGCATATATGCATTATCTATACACAATGATATTAGAGTATTATCTATCTATTTAAGCCGACCTTGAGTTAATATTCAGTTGTTACAAATGCTATCCAATCCCTCCATCTTTCAGCGTTATACGCGGAGAATGGAACAATTTACATTGCAACAAATCTTTATGGATTTGTTGTACAAAATTCCAATTGTTTCGAAATAATTTTTGATAACTCCAATGAATGCGAATTGCGACTTTGGGTTTCCTGAAAGGCCTTTTAAGACTTTTCTGGAAATGATTTTTCTAAAACAAATATAAAAACTAACTTTTAACAATGTGTTGCGACAGTCCCTAACCCGATCAGCTATGACAGAACACCATGTGGTAGCTAGACACGCTGACTTACACTCAGAAGTCAACAAATCAATGATTCAAACCAAGTTTCCATTAATTTATGCAATGAGACAAAGATAGAGTCAGAGTTACAAAAGTAGGGCGCATGAAAAATATTATTTTCATACCTCAAAACCCCCTTTTTCCATAAATGAATATATGATGCTGATTGTGTCTTTGGTCTTCTTCGTGGATGGGGAAGTCTAACGGTGTATGTCACACTCTACCATGTTTCTGACAGAAGGAATAAGACTTGTAGGGACTGCTCCCCATTGCAACCGCCCCAAGTCTATCCTACACTCAATTCCTCTTTCATTACCCTATCTCTCTCTAGTGTATTCACGGAAATGGGGAAATTAACTATACATGGATCGGTTATAAGGAGCACAGAGCTAATTTAATTGGTATTTTTCCAATAAGCGAAGTGCTTTGATTATAACTTTAGTTGTCTCAAAGTGACTCTAGCTGTTTGATCAGAGATAAAGTCTTAAGACAAAATGTCATGTCGGAAAAAAACGCTGCTGATATGGTGGGGTATATTTTTAAAAAGCTATTACAACCATTACAGGAATAAAGCCGAATATAATCTATTTGAAAAAAAAGACAGGAAAAAGATCCGGCTAAATTTGATAATTCTGGCAATTTCAAACGGCATTTAAACACATACTCCCCTTTTCAATTTTATTTAGTTTCAAACATCCAGCGTTTCTGTGACGTATCACAGTGTTACGTCACAACACCCTCATATTACTACCCTTTTATTGTTCTTATTTTCCCTATCAATATATTTCACGTGTACCAACCTATTATAACTCATGGATTTTCAACAGGTCTTGGACAAAACAGACAACCAACCAATTACACAATTAAACACATCAATTTGCATGTTTGGCTCTTATGTGAATAGATACTGCCCTAATTTGTGATGATATAGCGTGCCTCTGCACTGTAAACTTGCGTCACTACATTTTCGGGTGGAAAATATTTTAAAAAAAAAAGACGAGTAGAAAAGAATAAAGTAAAATCTAAGGAGCAACGAGTAGGGAAAGATTAATGCAATTAGAAAAGTGAGCTGAGGTCAGGAACCACTGAACTGTAAACTCACCCTGCGAAAGGATGCGCTTTATACAGCGCTTCTGTTGTTCATAGACAAATATAAATTGGTCCAGGTTCAAGTAAAATACATAAATGTGGCGTCAAATCCCAATTTGTTTTTTGGAAGTAACGTACGGTTGTCGTAGTGAGCCAATATCGATGGTATTTCTTTCTAGAACATAGAAACCTATCACACAGCATCTTTTTTTTATCAATCATACGGGAGGATGAATAGTCTCATGAGTGGTTTATATTAAATCCAAGATCAGAATGAAACAATTTGAATAAACTAATACGGGTTCAAAATCTTCGTTTATCAACGTATCATGAAAACTTTTATGAGATGCTGGCTAATCTATTTCATGTCTCCCTGTGTCTCCATATGTGTATGTGAGTGCGTTTGGACGAGTGTCTGTGTACATAAACACACATATATCATCATCATCATCAGTCTTTTAACGTCCGTCGTTGGACATAGACCTTCCCCAG
>OY735199.1:27251202-27323702 GCA_963457665.1 Thysanoteuthis rhombus | reverse complement strand
TTTCCGAGCTGTCATGGATGATCGATATCGGTAGATGTTTGGCCCCCAGAATATCGATATCGTTTGAGAGTCACACTCTTCTGGACACAATGTTCAATGATAATAATGATAAGGAGAAGAAGAAGAAGGAGAAGAAGAAGAAGAAGAAGAAGAAGAAGAAGAAGAAGAAGAAGAAGAAGAAGAAGAAGAAGAAGGAGGAGGAGGAGAACAACAACAAATGGAAAAAGAGGAAGAAGAACAACACCTAGAACAAGATAAAGAAGAACAAGAACAAGAGAAAGAAGAGGAAGAACAACAACAATAACATCAAGAAAAAGAAAGAAGAACAAGAAGAAGACCAAGAGGAGGAAGAAGAACAAGAAAAAGAAAAGAAATAAGAACAAGAAGAAAAGCCACAACAATAACATTCTTCTTTGTACTGGTCGGGTTTTTGCACCAGTATTGACTAGTGATTTTTAAATCAATTGACAACAAGTCGACTCAATACTTCAGAACTCTCCTCAGTATTGTAGCTGATTTTAGTAATGCCA
The DNA here is from genome assembly GCA_963457665.1 of Thysanoteuthis rhombus. Lineage (NCBI taxonomy): Eukaryota > Metazoa > Mollusca > Cephalopoda > Oegopsida > Thysanoteuthidae > Thysanoteuthis > Thysanoteuthis major. The sequence continues at coordinate 27,323,172 of OY735199.1, read as the reverse complement.
CCGTCTGAATAGTCTCGGCTATTCCACGGATCTTGAGCCCCCTCTACGTCTTTACTAGGTCATTAAGAACATTTCTCAGGGGCATTGAGCGCTATTCTTACAACTATCGCCTGCATATTAAACAACTCCTCTTAGTATTATGATAGGTTCAAGATATTTGTCTATCTTTTCTCTTTTTTTCAATTTCATTCTGTGATCAGCCAAAACAGTGAGATACACTATCTTACACGTTTTTCTTCTTTTTCACTACAACTAGACCTGGTCTTTTGATCCCCTCACTTTTGGTTTTTTGATTTGGTTCCTTTTTCTCAAGTACTTCCTGTTATTTTCATTGCAGTTTTCGACTATTCTTATCAAACTTTCTTCACTCTTTCCAGTGTAGTCTTCAAGTCCCTTGATTGCAGAGTTGATGTGATCCTCGTTGCACGTGAGTCTCCTCGCCTCATTCTTTTTTATATCCTTTTGGCGTGTATTCTATCGATATCGTTTCTAATGTCCCAGGCTTCGCGCAGTGTGATCACTTTTCTTGTCAAGATTTGTATGTTCCACTTTTGCCCGGTTTAAGAAGTATCCCAAGTATCCCACGATATAAAATGCTTTAGTATTTATTCCTTTAATCATCTTGTTGCCAAGTTATTTCAATATATCCTTTTTCCTTCTGAGGAATTCCTCATCCATTTTTTTTTTTCGTTTATATCACTTTGCTTGATCGAAATACCCAGGTACTTGTAATCTTCTTTCTCGTCGAACCCTTTCATAGTCAAGTGATTCGATTTCTCCAGTTATTTTTTCTTTATTCATCGCAGGCATTGCATATTTCTCAATGACAAACATTATTTCAATATTTTAACTGAAGATTCCGATCGTTTCTATTAAGATTTCTAAACTTCGAGATTATCCATATACATTAGTAGATTCACCTTTTCCCGTGACTTCGTAACCCAATATCCTCCATTAAATCTTCAGAATAATGTTGAAGGTAGTTATTACTTTGACTTGTTGTAATGGGGGTAGAAGATACCATTCTATTATTTTGACCTCAACTGGGTACTTCCTTCCAAGGGTTATTTTCTTCTATTGCGTCATAAAACTCTCTACTTGTTTTGAGATTTTGAGCATTTCTATAATCTATAATCTAGGGATGTTGAATCTAAACGTAAGGCCAGTTTAAATTAACCTACGCCTTCCTTACTTAATTATTAATGGTAGGAATAAGAGTATGGAGAGAAAAAAGCCTCGCATCCTTTTTTAACTTTGAATCTCATCGAACAGAATTGGTCATTGATGCCGAAAATCGTCCCTCATTAGGATCCAGGTTTGGGCCTCCTTCGAGATTTATTATTGACACACAATTTTCAGACCTGACATCGTACTTAGAAAATATTGACTTCTTGTGTAGAAACCATCGCTCGTAATTGCTCGATTAATAATTAATTATATCTTATATACTCAATTACTGAATCTACAAGAATGTAGTTACATCTGCAAATATTTCACACAACGTTATTCTCTTTGAGGTAAAAACGACATTTCCTGTGTAACTACTTAATTGAATATGGCAGATACCCAATTATTGAATCTACAAAAATGCAGTTACATCTGCAAATATCTCAGACAATATTATTCTCTATGAGGTAAAAACAGCATTTCCTCTGTAACAACTTAAGTTAATATCACAGGAATTTATCTGTTGAGTAAATGTTTAACAAAATTCACATTTCAGAAAAATCCAAGTAGAATCCCAACATTTTTTCAAAATGTCATTTTTCATACTCGAGACGTCTATTTTTACACTGCTCCGAAAAGAACTTTCAGACTCACACGTACGAGTCAAGTATTTTATGCAAGATTGCCAAATGAGTAGTTATTTTCAGCTATATCTAGCCGATTTTCTCACAGTTTAGATGATAGAAATCTACAGTAGCCAAAAACTTAGTTATTCAAAGAGTGTACAATTTTTATTATGAATTTATTCTGGTGTGTCAGTGAATAGATATTCTATTTGATAAGTCAGCTTTGTGTATAACATTTTTAGCTATGAGGTTAGGTGAAAAAGGAAACAAATTAGCTGATGTTGACCATTTTCAAAAGCAGTTTCAGCTTTAATTTATTGAATGAAGAATGAATCCTACTTGGCACGCTCTGATTTTACGACAGGGGAAAGCCTTATTATGCAATCAAAATCGAAAGTATCTCTGAATGTTGTATTGATCATAAAACCAACCCAGAATCATTTTTGGAAGAATCCATCTTAATACCCTTCTCTATTCCTCTTACATCAACCGACTGTTTTCAATTTTGATCATCATTATTATGGTTGTACGTATTTTAATTGTATGCTTATATAAGTAGATTTTTTATATTCGACAAGAACAAAAGTGGCATAGCATCCTGTTTCCAATTTTGAATGTTATCATGATTGCGTTGTCATTTTTTCTCGAATTCTAAATTCATTTGAATTTTTTTAATTGACTAAAACCAAAGTTGTTACGAGTTCTACTCAAATGAACCGTAAATTCACCCCCTTTTCATTTTATTTTAAAGTTGCCCATTTGCATTTAACTAAGAGAAAGTTAAGTCATTTGATTCCCCTCAATTGTTCTAGCTCATTATTATTCATTTTCAACTTTGTCAGAGTAAGTCAACATAGATGTTCATGATATAGCTGCCCAATGAGTCATTTTTGCAACTTCGTGAACTGGAGTATTAAAAATCCGAATTAAACTGAAATTCGTGAAGAAACAGATATAAAACTTTGATCTAGAAATCAAAACCATGAAAGGCTGGACCACAAGACTAAGATAGTGCCCTATAATTGATCTCTCAAAGAAGATATTTAATTATCAAAATACTTCTTTTCATTGCAAGCATACAGCTGTCTCCACGGTCCTCGTGCCAATAAGGCAGGGAGCATCTTCTCCCTTTACCCCAGTGGTTCCAGTACCCCGTGACATTCGTGAAATATAGTCCTAATCCATCTTCGAACATAGTCTTGTTGCAGAGTAATAGTTCACGTTTTTGGTCACTGTAGCAAACGCTATTACATTGAATTACGCTAAATCTTAAAAAAATTTTTTTTTTAATTCAATGCAAGTAAAGGGACTGTCTGGAAAGTATCCCGTCATTACTGCACTTGCTTGAACAGACAATCTACACCTCAGTAGACGCCATTGAGTGAGCTTGTTTACTGCGTGATCATTGCATTCACTGTGACCAGGTCTGTCCATTCCTCACGTCTCATGTACAGATTTTCTTTAGTAAAGTATGACATCAACCCAGTTCATCAGCAAAGCTACAAGCTGCAAGTTCTGGCTTTTCCCAAACAGGTTCAGACCAAAGAGAAAATTAATAAGAATGTGACGAGACGACCGATGGTGATTCTCAAAATTGTGATTTGCCGACTGTTCTAAAAAAAACTGTAGCGGATGCTTGGATGGGTGCAAAGTCCCAATGGGAGAACTATAGAGGGGGTCAAGGCACAACTGTCCTAGGTTGAGTATTCATTCGTTAATATTAAATAGCCGGATACTTTTTAGGCTGAACTCGTTTGACCAGTTCCGTATACCCTCCCTCCCTCCCTCTGATATTCGATCGATTGGTGTCTATATCAATGCACACATTTCCTCTTTCATAACGCGTCAAAAATAAACAGCATATTAGAAACCGTCAATTAAACCTTTCATTGAACCTGTCAACATGGTTTTCTTTCAGTTTTCAAGTTGTATGTATGTATGCATTATGTGCACAGGTTACACCAATGGAGCTGGAAGGATGAAATATTTCACCATTTACTCTTTGTTATGTCCAGTTTGAACGTGCTTCTTTTTTTTTTCAATTTTTTCATCCCCTACCTCCAAGTACGTTTTTTGTGGAGGGTTCGGTTTTTTAAAATTGAATTTATGCTAAATTGAACCCCAAGTTTGCGTCCACGCTCGTTTTGCGAAAATTCAGACTTTTTTAGACGGAAGAAATAATTCCTTGATCGATCCCTCTTTATTTCCAATTTTCTTTATTGATCACCCCCACACACACCTAAAACAGCATGCAGCCAATAGACCTTGGTTTTGTGACGGTTTCTATTGAGTAACTAACCAGACGTGTTTTTCAGTACGCTCTGAGATACGGCAATTCGAAGTCCAACTACATTAAATGATCTGAAATTGCTAATTTGATCTCGGCTGTGGAACTTCTAAAGCACATCCCCGATCATTTCCCTTCCAAGAAAATTGCAAAAAAAAAGCTGCCCAATTATCTACTTCAAACGAGCCACATCTGCTGCAATCATATCCTCCGCTCCGTTTCACCATGTCCACAAAGCTTTGTCCTTCAGGTTTCCTATTCCTGCTTTCCTTATTTTCTTTCGGGAGAAACAGTCTATCTATCTTATGAAGAATATCATTTTTTTTTCAATGTGTTTTCTGTCCGTAACTACGGACTCTTCTGCTCAAAGGAGGCAACTTTGCCGACAGAATATCCTATACACTCAATTTGAAACAATGATATCTTCCACTTGGACGACTTCAGTCTTGTTTAAATAACATCTGAGATTAAATCGATAAGGTGTAATTATTCATTTACACAATTGACAGCTGTGGAGAAGTGAACTATTTATTAGGTCTTAGAATAAGTGAAAGGATGTGAAGAAAAGACAAAAACTCCAAAGAAATACGTGTAGGTATTTCTACTAATTGCCATACGGCCTCAAGCATATTAGCAATTTTCTGAATTTGTCATTTAGTTCAGACAATAATTCTTCTATCAATGTGTGCGTTTGTGCGTGTTTCACAATCAGCTCAGTAATGGTTACCAAGGACAGGTTGCTGACAATTACTAATGTAATGAGTTCAATCCTCACTTGGTTCACCACTTATGTGGCTTTGATATTTACTAAGCTGAACTTAGTGAATATCAAGTATATTCTGCGTCAGTATTTACTGTGCATATACAGCTACATTGAGTCACCCAAGTGAGGATCAAATTCATTACAGGTTTAATAACCCTCGCTATACTGATTGTGAGACAAGGGATTTCATAAAATTCATCAAATGTCGAGGATTTCATAAATCCCTAGAGATTTAAGGATATCACTAGTTTTACTCACAGTAGCAAACACACACACGCGCACAGATACATACGTACATATCTAAGTGAAAGCATTATGTTGTGTGGAGCTCTATTTGAAATCATCCCCTTTATTACACGGATAATATGTCACTTGGCCTACAGAACGTGAATAGAATTGACCATTGAAGAAACTTGGGCTGCTGCAGGAAGCAAACATGTGACGGATGAGGTAGTTACTTTAACGTAGTTTCCCATTAAACTAAACAACCCAGCGGAGAAGCCAGTCCAAAATAACTGCTTTATCCCTACGTTCTTATCTCGTTAAGGTCTGTACTATTGTTTCTCAATATAGATAATTATATTATTAAGGGATGGAATTATAATTCAACAGAATAATGATGGACGCTTCATTATCATTCTGTTGGATTATATATCGCTTTCTCAATGATACATACTATTTACAATAGAGTAAACAATCAGAGGAAAAAAGGGCGGCGGCAGGAATCAAACCTGGGACCGATAGGGTAGCTGCTCCAACGTAGTGTTGCTCTATTTTCTTCAATTCTTTATTCTATTCACGTTTTCGAGGCGGACTGATGCATTAATCGTGTAACGATGGGAAATCATTTAAACTAAGAGTTTCTACAAAATATAACGCAATATATAATCATTTTTTCGGATCATATACATCCATTTTTCAATACTTAAGTCGCAATGGAAGAAACGAATAGACTGAGAATAAACAAAATAAGAATTCTGATTGGAAACTGTTTTTTTTTTTTTGGTCTTTGCATTTCTGGCGACTGTTTATCTCAACGGTAAGAGCAACGCTACGTTGAAGTGGGTACCCAATAGGTCTGAGGTTCGATTTCTGCAGCAGTCCCATTGCTTATTCTATTTACGTCGTCTTAGCTAAGTGATATCCTAACAATGTAAGGATGGGAGATCGTTCCAATAAAGTATAACGAAATTCATAATTTTATATATATATATATATACTTTCGTTTGAAATTAAAGTATCAAATAGGAATTCAAATATATTCGTTAATTTTTTTCTCGGTAAATAACTAGTCTTGATAATGATCGATACGCAGTTACGGATTTAGTCATGGAGCCAGGTGTTCCGTCAATCGATTGTTCACTTGATTACTTCATATCTGGTGATGCAAAAGATATCATTATTGACACAGGAGAATGCTCATTCTCGTGTGTGATTTTGAGTTGTAGTGAATTCGGTTCTTGAAATGACTGACAAATGCCGGAGAAATTCATTCTCTCTATAATCAGTTCCTTGTCTGCAAGTTCTCTTTGACAATATCTTCTTGATACTTTCCATTATTGCAGGTTGTTCTGAAAATTTTCCTAATTGACAGTACGCTTGTACTGACAATAAGAACAATCTTACCGTTTTAGCATTTAGATTGACTGACCCCCTCTTCCTGCAGATAAAAAGCTGTATATTATGCTGATTATATTTCAATTTTATGGCAGAGCCTGTCGTCGGTAAAAAAAAAAAACGCAACAGGAAATTTATTCTTTTTAAAAACTGTCTTTTTACCAGTTTCGTTTTCTGGCTGTATTTTTTTTTTAACAGACGTGTGTTTATTTTTGCGTTCAAAGTTTTCCTATCTTATGAAGGATGCAAATAAATGTGTCTATCATGGAAAAGTATCTTTTCAATTATGTCTGCAACGTTTCTGTTCATAAGAAGTAAAATACAACTGCAAACCGTTTAAAACAAGCAAAAACTAGACGAATGAGGATTGGTAGTTAACAGGAAGTTCCACATGAGCGTAGGAAAACTGTTCATAAATGCTATTTAGTCAAAGTAAGTAAACTTTCAGACGGATGAAAAAGTTTTCAACATTTTTGACGAATGTTTTTTTTTGTTTTGTTTTTGTTTTTTGTTGTATCATTATTCAGTTATCAAAGTATTTTCCCTGACTTTCTATAATTTTATTCCAACATATATTGTTCATTCTATCATAGAAGAATTGTACCTGTTCTACGTGCATGAATCTGTTAAGGAATCTTTTGATATCGATTTGGTTTCACTGGAACCGCTGACCTGACAAAAAGTGTTGAATGGAACGGAACAAACCGTAATCTTGAGGTGATAAGTCCAGTGAATATTCTGCGAGTATAAGACCATTCCATCTCGGCTGCATGCTCGTTTTCTACGCCGAACTTGCTGCACGCAAACCGGCATCGTCATACTGCAGAACGACTGGTTGAAAACCTGACGGAGAAAAGATTTCTTTTTTCTTTCTGCTCCAATGCGTCATTTAAGCAATTCGTCTGATTAACCACTAAATTTTCTATAATTCCACGTCTTGTCTGCACTGCATTTGCCACTTCACTAGTTTTCAATTTCTGACGAGTTCTGGAACGTTCTTCCATCTTAATCCCAAAATCTCCATTCTGAAATCTCGCTGGCATTCCAGATACGTGCTTGCACGAGCGGCATGAATACTAGAGGCTTCATTGATTTAATTCTCACATTTGGTTGCGATCTTCCCCGGGTGAAACATGATGGAGAAACAGTGTTGAAACTGTCTATAGCTTTTGAGATGGGTCATTAATAGTCAAAGATTATTTTTTGGATGATTGAATTCCTTCTTTTTTTTTTTTTTTTTGTTTACGTGACGTTTTGACCGATTCATTCTATGGCTTTCTTCCCCTGTGATATCTGAAAGTGTTTGTCGTAAACAGAATATTCCCATGGTAGCCACACTACAGCGTAAGATTTGGGTAATATCTATTCCTTCTTCTTTCCTTTTTAATGTTGGATTTATATACATTGCCCCTTTTGAATAGAGGATGCTACGTCAGGTTCAAATCTGCACTTGTCTGGCTTGTACATCAAGTCGACATGTTAATATGGGCTGCTTCCTTGATTTTCCTCTGTTCTCAAAAGCGTCCCTGGTTTTGTCTCTGTCAAACTTATTGCCAGAGAGGGGAGTGTTCACCTTTTTTCTCTCCGAATGTAGTCAGCCATCCCAGATCTTTCTATTTCGCCTCTGATTCCAGCTTTTTTATGTACATCGTGGAAATTTGAGAGGTCTATGAGAGGTTTATGAATGCATTGTATTTTTGAAACTCTATTTGAAAATAACGGCTTCATCATCATCATTTTTATTCGGAACTTCACTTTTCTGTCGGGCTTTTTAGCTCAATGGTAAAAAAAACGACGCTATGGTGGAGCGGCTACCTTATCGACTGCAGGTTCGATTCCTGTAGCCGCACAATTTTTCTTCAATTGTTTATTCTACTTGCACTGCCTAGGTCGAGTAACCTGTCTTTCGTGTAACTGTATATATACATATATATTGTAAAGATACAGTTTTGCATTACTGTTAAATTATAAATAGAAACACCAGAAACGTTTGCATATGTATTTTTTCTCAAAACTATTCAAGTTAATTTTGATTCAAGAGAAAGTCTCTTTCACTTTCACTTGGCTGCCTCGTTATATATATATATATATATATATATATATATATATATATATATATATATATATATATATATATATATATATAATTTCCAGTGAAAGATTCTATTGTTTGTGTAACCCGGCTAGTATATAATTTTGATGGAAGCTTGAATTTTTAAAAAATTATGTATGTTCTACTCTTGAAGTGAGTTCGATACTGACTTCATGTAGTGCAATATTTCGAAAACTCATCTTGCCGACCAATACACAAGAGTGTTGGTTTTGATCCACCCTAGGTTTATCCATTACTGCCACAGTTTTGTACCAGACACACCCATGCTTGGTTAAATTTATTTCAAAAGATCAAATTATCCATTAATATTTTTTCAGTGTGAAGCATTGACTTATCAAATGTCAACACAAATCACTTAGAAGAGCTGGACCTGTTCCAACAGAACGGTAAATGAAAATGAAGTCTCTTCACCATATTTAATGACATTCGAGACTTTGCACCTGACACACCCATGCATCCTTATTTCAGTGAGGGATATTCAACATGCGTTCACTTTGATTCCTCTAATTTATAATTCATGACCTTGAAAACTCCTTCTAATATTCCTCGCCAATGTGGAACTGGGCAACGAGGTTTCATCATCATCATCATCAGCAGCAGCAGCAGCAACCAGCAAGCGTCCGTTGGACATAAGGCTCCCTCAAGATTTACAAGACCTCTATCATGGGCATCACAGAGCCAGTACTTTCTGAATTTATCCATCTTACCTTCGGTTGGCCACAGCTTTGCACCTGATCTCTGGGCATCTACGTTGTGAGTCGGGATGTCCTGCGATTGTCTGACATTCTTGCAACATGTCCAGCCCATTGTCATTTGAGTTTTCTGATAGTCTGCCTCAACTTTTTCTTTTGTTTTTTTTTTTTAGTATTCTGTTTGGGAAAAAAGGGGGTCTATTGTGTCGTCAAATACAGTAAATGTAGTGCCAGTATGTCACATTGCTATTTGTGTTTACAAATGGTCTCTATGATGTTTCGAATTCGTGTTTTCCCCGTAATAATCTGTGCTGTGTTGTGGTCTTTACATGTGATGTTGAGCTTGCACGGTGCACTTTGTTTGGTTGTCAGTTTGCAGGTCAGTCTCCAACTTGTGACTATTGGGAGGATGCGTTGGTTGTATACTCTTCTTTTTAGGATCATTAGGATCGTCCATTTTTTGAAGTTTGAGCTTGCTCTTACGAAGGCTTTCCATCCTAGAATTATTCTTTGCTTGATTTTTTCTTTTGAGGGTTTCATTGTGACTCGTTGTCCCAGGTAGATACAGTGGTCTTCTTTGTCCAGTTTTGCGTTTTCAATCTTGATCGTTGTGTGTTCATTTCTGACATGTTTTTTGTACACGACCTTTTTTACGCTGAAGTTCATGTGAAGCCCAACGCTCTAGTTTTAAAGGACACTTTTACGGATGGGCTAGTAAAATTTAAACTTGGCCTGATTTTGTGTCGGACGCTTCAGAAAAGACATTTAGAGAGACTTTGCAATCATGTATAGGTGTTTCATGAATACAAGTTACGATGATTTATGACTCTACAAGTACATCTTTTGCTCTCTCTCTCTCTCTCTCTCTCTCTCTATATATATATATATATATATATATATATATATATATATATATATATATATATATATATATCAATTCAAATTATGAACGGAAATAATCATACATGGAAGAACTATCTGTAACGCCTGCATTAATTATTGGCCACTGACAATACATATATTCCTGATTCTGAACACGTAACAATTGAGCGTCACAAACATAAAGTTCAAATTTTGAATCGCGAAAATTTGTGTTTAATCGCTAATTTGCACTCTTTCCAATAGAAATAGTTTTAGTTTTTTAGAGCAGAAAATGAATTAAGCGAAACCGGAGAGTGATAAGAAAAGCTGACTTTTGCCAACGTTTACTCTGTTCAAATACATATACAGATCTACAATTTAACCTCGATCATTGTTTCATTCAAATGACTAGAATTTCCCGCATCAGTAGATGTTTCAGAATTTGAGTGTATTTGTATAATAAGTTTTGAGCATTGTCACTACAACTGTAACTTCACCTTGTATCAAATCTAATTCGGCCAAATGCCAAGTGTATGAATCGATGACCCTTGAGTTGGAAATCTGGCTTTGAGCTTCAAGGCATACTTTTGTACGAAATCGCATTCAAGAAGCAGAGATCAGAGTCATTGAAAACAGGAGTGAGGATGCGATGGTTGGAGCTACGGTGCAACTAATCAGAGGTTTGTGGTTACTATGTAGAAGAGAACAACGAAGATAAAAATGCATAGAACAAAGGTAAGCCAAGATTATGTCCATGTGGTATAGGTGAGAAGGAATACAGTAGATGGCACAATCTGGAAATGAGCGAATGTTTCAAACCTCATATTGGATTCAGAGTTGGTTAATCCATATGAAAGACATACATCCAAATTATTATGTTTAATTGTACATTTATTTGGTTATATCCCCTAACCGATTACTATTATAACTTAAAACCTAAAATAGGCTAAACCATTTTGAATCGATTAACCCTGTGAAGACGAATAATTAAGGGGTTGTGATAAGATGAGAAAGATATTATGATATAACAAAGAATGATGAATTACAGAATCACCGGACGTTAGATACTAAAATAGGAGAAAAAAAGGGTTCGGGCTGTCATGGTCAATCTGAACGTGGTACCCTCTTTGTCTTTGCACCGGTGTAATTCCGATGATGGTTTGCTGCAGCTCGCTATTGCCAAATGCAAGGGGCATAGGACTCAAAAATTTACTCGGCCCAATTTCGAGGGAGCGGTACGCCCTGGGGCAGCATCATCCAATCATCAGGATGCCCTGACGCCTTCGCAGCACTAGTTGAGGGGACAGGAGTAATTTTTGTAATCATTCCGTGACTGGAACTCTGCATTAAGAAGGACCTGGAAATAAATAACCCAATAAAAAGCTCCTCAGGGCCGGTCCATACATAAATAAGATTGTCATTTTTTACGGGTACATGCACATAGAAAAAAAGTATGGCTGTAGTGCTGCTTAATATTAGGAAGAAGGTACAGTTAAATATCTTTCAAAACAGATACACTGTTCTGGTCTCGCTTAAATTTCTCTCGTAAACCCTACAGCTTTCTTTTCTGAATATACTGAAGTGCAGAAAGAAATGTGAAAGTACGAAACATCACCTAAAGTTCAATGTATACAACATATATCAAAGGAAAGCGAGACATTTCGATTAAAACAACAATGATGGAGATATTGTTCTGTGCGAGATACTGGTAAAGGGTTTTTTTATGAGTTCAAACTTACTATATAATAACTACATTCTTTATAAAATTTGTGTAATGCAAATCCTAAATACTTCAAGCAATGTCAACAAGACAGTGACTTCCTTGACCCTGTCCAACCATGAGGTACTGCCCATGTTCTTTCGACCAAACCTTAGGAAAGTTGACTGTCTCCTTATCCCTTATCGTTCTCAGCCTCAAGCTAAAGAGAATTCTGTAGTTTCCATAAAGCCAATGTCACCTTTGATTCAGAAGTCACCGTGGCTACTGCGTACATTTCTCTGTTTGTCTAGCTCGTGATGTTAGTAAATCATGTCTTCATTTAAACTCTCAACATATTCTTCATTCCAAATATGCACGCACACACATATATGTGTGTGTGTGTGTGTGAGTGTGTGTGTGTGTGTGTGTGTGTGTGTGTATTGATTACTATCTTTTTCTTCTTAGTAGGTAATTTTATGACTTCTGACCTTTTAAACCGGGATATTGGACACGTTTAGACTCAGGTGTGTTGTAAAGAAAAACCGGTCTATGCATTATTATCTAACTTGAGGTAGGTGTATCTAAATATTTCTTCCTGTATTTAATGGCTTCTCCCCACCTGAATATCTGTCTGGGAATTCTCCTATTTCATAATTGTGCGTTTACAAAAATATTTCGACCATAAGTCATGTTTAGGACGATCTGGTAACATATGAATTAACCAGATCGTCCTAAACATTATAAAAACTTTTGAAAGTTGAGTATTGTATTTCCTGATCTGTATTAGATGCGTGGCCAATCAAGAACACAGAATACAGCTTTTAGCTATTTGACTAACGAACAAAACTTGTTGAATTGAAAAATTCGCGTTTTCATTGTGTTGTAGTGACTATTAGAGAAAAGTGGCCTTTGTGAAGATTGGGTAAAACGTAAAAAAATCACCTCAAATGAGTAAAAAAATGTATTACTCTTAGACTACCCCCCACAATCTTTTTTTTAGTCAAAGAAGTAGTATTGAGTTAGTCCCTTAAATAAAATGCCTGTTTTTGAAATAAAGAGCAAACGTTGGCGGACAATGATGAAGGAAAATTGAAACCATAATTAATAAAATTGAATTAAATGATGAGTGTTGAATGAAATCCTACTCCTCGTAAAAGCTTTGTTACAGTTCTGTCATAACTTGCAAGGACTGGGGGGGTTATTGGGAAGCGGGTATGTATGTGCGCTTAAAGAGATGTGTTACAGTTTATGTATATCCTGTGTAAGATGGATAGCAGTTCTTAGATCATGCCTGCAAAAATTGTTCTCGCTGGAGGCAAATATTGTTACCCAAAACGGACCGGTTCAAACACTGCTGCAGGATTCAAGTTATCTGTGAGTTCTGACACCTATGCGTCTATGTATTTATGTATCTGGACTTCTCCCATCTTGAATTGCCGAAGGCTTGCCATCCTAGAGTGATTCTTTGCTTGATTTCTTCTTTCTTTTGTGGATTTCTTTGAGATTTGTTGTCCTAGGTAGATGTAGTTGTCTACCTCCTCCAGTTTTGCATCTTCGATTTTGACATCTGTGCTCTTATTTTCGATGTGGTTGTTGAAAAAAGAAGGGAATACAACCAATGCATCCTCCCGATAGTCACTTATGGAGCTGAAATATGGAACTTAACCAAAAGACAAAGCCCCAACCATGAAGTATGCAATGCACACATGAGAGAATCATGTTCAACCTTCCAAACAAAGATCACAAGAAAGCGCAGAATATCAGGGAGAAAACGGGTATCCAAGACACAATCTGCAGGAGAACTTAAATTGCAATGGGCGGGTCATGCTGCAAGAATTGCAGACAACCAATTGACATCATTACTAACAACATGGATCCCCAGAGATCATACGCAAAACTGAGGCCAGCAAAATACAAGATAGAGAGACGAACAAGAAAAAAATTCAGAAAATACAGGCGCCGCGGCGTCCACGATAGAAAAATGTGGCGAATCCAGGGGAAGTTCTTGGTCAAACAACGGACGATAAAAGACAGATGATGATGGTATTGATGATGATAATGACTTCTCCCGGCCTTAACCGTTCGTAGGAGACAATTGAAATTTTCTGCACACACTCCCCTCAAGGAGTTGTAAATAAGATATATTTGCTTTCCGACAACTACCCCCTATAAATAGGTTTTAGTGGGAAGTTCAATTTGCAATGTATGTTTTAACCCCCCCCCGAGTTGTGTCTGACAGCATTCATGATTGTTTTTTTTTCTTGAAAAGAGAAAATTTGTTTGTGATCACTGCCCAACAAAATGCGAGAGAAGTAATGTATTCATTGATCACTCCCTTTTCTATTTTTTTAAATTGATCACTTCCAACACGGCATGCATCGTAAAGACTTTAGTTCAGTGACGGCTTTTATTGAATAACTAACCAGAGCCGCTTTTTTTAATCACTAATTCATGCTTCAAACCATACTGATAGTTTTTTTCATAAAGGTAACTTTATTTTACCACCACACCTAAATCTGGATGTTAAAAAAAGGCGAACGTGGATGGCGTTGATTCATAATTTCCCTTTGAATGCCAATTTATCATTTTTTTCTGCTTGGTTGAGAATAGTCTTGACTGCAGACATTTATCTTTAAGTCTAGATGTGTGTGCATTGAATATCTGCGTGTGGGCAGGAAAATGTTGATAACCAAAACAGCTTTAACCTCACTAAGGAGTCCACGCTGTTGCAAAGATGGGGTTGCACAGAGGAATAGTTCCCTTATTTCCTACTCACGTGGGGAAGGAGCATAGACGAATGATGTCGAAACGGTTTGTGGTGAATTTTTTTTCCTTCAAAGATAGTGTGACTGAACGCCACAACTCAGTGAGTGCAAAAATTATCTAGTATATATAATGAGCCGAGTGATTTTTTTCTTCTATTTCTCTGTTCGTAAAAATGGAGTCTTCATATTTAATAAGTAACGGTTTATTGGTCAGCTTTTGAGAGAGCAAGCTCGACTTTCAAAAGACAAGAAAATCTCATTGGTCCTAAAAAGAAGGATATACAACTAAAGCATCCTACTGATAGTCACATACAGAGCTTAAACATCGAACTTAACCAAAAGATTGACCCTCAAACTGTGAACCATGCAACGTTCACATTCGAGAATCATGGTCAAATTCGCATGGAGTGATCATAAGACAGCACAGTACATCAATGAAAAGACAGGAGTCTGTGACATTAAGGAAACTGTTAGAAAACCTAAATGGCAATGGGCTACACATGTTGCAAGAATGTCAAACAATCACTAAAAATCATGTCCCACAACGTGGATCCCCCAAGATCAGGTGCAAGGCTATGAACGACAGAAAGTAAGATGGCATGACGAGCTAGATAAATTCAGGAAGTATTGGCTCCGTGAGGCCCATGATAGAGATGTCTGGCAATTCTTGCGTACGGTCTATGCTCAACAACGAATGCTAAGCGACTGATGATGATTAATATCTCCTTCTAACCATTTGAAACAATGGACTCTTAAACTGAAACGATTTCTGTTTTTTTTGCATTCTTAAAAAAGCATCTCATATATATCAGAATATATATCCGGGGTGGGATCACAAGTATTAACTTGAATAGTTACAATCATCAATTTCCAGTAAAGCCCACTTGTAAAAAAATTACACAAGTGACCATAGTCTTGTTACTCAGTACAAAGTTTTCGGTGTCTTGCGCCATGTTGTAGGGGTATTCATGTTTCCACGAAAGTGGCTTGAGCAAGATAGCCTGACGGAGTCAATCCCTCTCCAGACTTCCTCAATCCAACTCTTGATGCTGAGCGGCATTGAATACCGTTTTGTAGTCTGACTCTTCTATCAATCTAACCGAACGAGAGGCAAACAATCTACCACTGGCACATGGTGATCTCTTGACAAAAAAGAGACTTTTCTTTAGAGGACAAAATTAAATATATTGTTATGTTAGCTTATTTTGAATAAGTAATTACAATTGATATATAGGTAACATGCTGTTTCATTCAGTTCAGGGGTTTCGGGGGCCAACCCCGCTCGATCAAACCTTCTCAGCTATAGCACGGGGTTTGAAAGTTTGTACCTGATAGCCAACAAAGGATAATGGTACTGTATTATTGCTATATGTAATCCCAATTTGATATAGTCGTATAAAAAGATGTTACATTTGTTCGCTAAATAAGGTTGCTTCAAATAAAAACTCACCTCACCGATTTACCAGCCCTGGAAATATATCCCTGCTCCCCGAGAGAGTGACAGCCGACGCCAATCCGTATTTCTTATTTCTACCAGAAAGGGTTTTCTTTGATTTTAACGCTTAAAATACTCATGGAACGTTTGGCTTGGATTTTAGGAATAACTTGAAGGAACCTATCATTTTTTCTGTGAGATATTTCTTTCCGATCAAAAAGAAATGGAATTGAATTACAATTTTTGTTCTGTATCTTTTTATTTCCTCCTTTTGTTCTAGTTTTTCGTTTGTTCAATCGATTTCTTCACAGTCAAGTTTTTCATATGAATTACTTAAGAGTTTGTTTCTTTATATTAGTTTTTTCATGGCCCCTTCGTTTTCATAACTATTCTTTCACAGCCTGTAGGCCTATATATCTATTTATTCACAACCTCTAAACCTTCATATTTATCTATCCACGAACTTCAATCCTTTATGTATGTTTATTCATAGCCTCTAATCCGTCATATCTATCCATTCACAGCCTCTAATCCGTCATATCTAATTATACACAACCTCTGATCCGACATACCTATTTATTCACAGCCTCTAATCTGTCATATTTATTGATTGATTGATTTATTCATCGTTTCTTTATTCATGGCCTTTAGTTCTTCGTATATATTTGCTCACAACCTCTACTTTTACATATCTATCTAATTTCAGCCTCAAGTTTCACACATTTCTATTTTCATAGTTTCTATTTCTCATCATGGGTATTTACTAAGCTCAGCTCAATCTGGGTCAAGCCTCCAGTTGTGGATCGGAGAAAGTGAAGAAGCTAAGTACAACTGTGTATAATATTTATGTTGTGTAGGTTCATCATGACAGCAATATCTATGCCCGTGTAGTGCAAAAGTAAATTTATTTTTATTCGTATGATATATTTGGTAAGGTAACTAAAATTGATTACAAACCTTACAATACGTTTTTTGTATTCTAATGTATGTCTTCTAGATAACAAGGGAAAAAGAAATTGAAATGAACCTGAATAAAATTTTGATACGACACATTTTTCGGGGGCGGGGGTATTTTCCTTATACCAGGAGAGAGACATGGAATTACGTCTTTCCCAAAGGACATTAGTACAAAGTGAACACAAAATATCTCACTTGGAGTTTATAATCGATTTGCCGAGTCCATTCTCAGTACTATTACTCATTCCCAAGTTGATAATCCTGCGTGAGAATCGCAAGTGTGTAAGATCCGGGGAGAAAGAAATTGCAAAAGACTGGACGAGGAATTTCACCGTGGCTTTTAAATTATTCAAATATGCCACAAAACCACTAAAACGTGTCAATCATGTTCACGACTGCAGTAAGAAAGAAAACTGACAAACATCTATTTACAATCAAACAGGTCGCCTACAGCTGCGTGTGCGTCATCAATCAGTGACTGCCACAGCGAACAAACAAACCTACCCACTATATTTTTGGCAAGTAACAAGATGTTTTGGAGGGGAAAAAAAAGTAATCCGGATAAGAAATAGGTTCGTTCTAAACAATTCAGATAGAAAGAGGGGGAAAAAGACAAAATAACGATGCGTGAAACAGAACGGCAAAGGGAAACAACACATAACACGACAAAAGGAAGAGTTCTATTTTCGTTGTTATCCCCCGATCATTCTTGAAGTAATGCTAAAACGAGGTTCTTTGGGGCCATTTCGTTTCCGCTTGCATTTGCTTCTAATTACGAGATGCGACAAGATCACTACTCCGGTGTTGCATTTCCTTGATTTTTATCTTTGGTTTTTTAACTAGCCTCTACGTTTTTAAGATTTCGTTTATTTTTTAATCGTTGCCTTCTCAATCTTCTTTCTATCATTCCATCTTAACATCTGCTTTTTTTTTTTTTTAGTTTGGAGCTTATTTTTATTCAACCTTTCATTTTTATCTGGTATCTCGTATTCCAACCATTTTATTTTCTCTCTTTTGCTCGTCTTTTGTTTTATTGTTTTTTCTTCCTTTCGTTCTTACTTCCTTTTTTTTTCTTTTTTCTTTCTTTCTTCCTTTCTGATTGTTCTTTCTCTCTTTCATTTCTTCTTTTGATCATTCTTTGTTTGTTTTTTTGTCAAAATCCTTCTATTGGAGTTGACTTTAATTTCCTATCTAACAACAATGGCATTCAGGTTCAGACTAAGATCTCAAAAGGCCTGAATCACGTGCGCAGCCCTAGTAAAGCGCGGGAGAAACATGGAATTTAGCATGCATACTTCATTGAATTAGTAGAATACTTGTTATTCTTTTTCTTTTTTTTTTCAAGATTTGAACTAGTTTTGGAAATAGTTGTGTTGTATGTACATGATGCATTGATGGAGTCAGGGTGGAATTTGACCCTGAAGCAACCAGACTTGTTTTCTTCCTTTTTCCTGTCCTTCTGCCTATCTGTCTGTCTGTCTGTCTGCCTGTCTGTCTGTCTGTCTATCCGTCGCTCACTCTCTCTCTCTCTCATATATATATATATATATATATATATATATATATATATATATATATATATATATCCGTTGTTTCTTCATGTCTTTTATTTGATTGTTTTTCTCACTTCAAAGAATCAGTTCGTCTTGCTCTAAATTTAATGCGTATTTTATTTTATTTGATTCTTTCAATTTTTTGAATTCTTTTAATTTTTTTTCTCGGTTGTTTTAATTATTTTCATTCATATCTATTCGATCTATTACTTTCGTTTTCATGTCTCAGTTTTGAATAAAGTATTTCTTGTGATTTTGAACACATTAACTAATGGTCGACTTGGAGAGTTTCGTCATTTTTTTTTTATAGATACTTGTTAGAGTGAACAAAATTTGGCACAAATTTGCATTTTCTAGATATTCACGAAAAATCATTGTTATACTTGATGTATAGCTATGGCACTCTCACAAGTAAGAGAACGTTACATATTATATACGGTTTGTGTGATAATGTAGGTGTGCGTGTGCGTATGCATGCAATCACAAACTCATTGTGTATTTGCGTCAATAAATCTCAGTCAAATGTATTGAGACGTTTATCAGATGTGTTCTTGCTAAAACTTACGAGAGGCATAATCATTCATTCAACATACATATATATATATATATAAAATATAAATGTATATACATGTGTGGGGGTGCGTATGTAATGAGACAGCCACGATTATAGACCCCTCAATAACGTCCTAAATAGGAATGGAAATAAACTGAATCATTTGCCTGGAGGAACCCCCAAACTGAGTTGGAACATAAACGTGTTTGTGTAGCAAATCCATTTCTGTATCACTCAAATACACACATATATATAAGTAAATAGAATAGGCAATTAAAGAAAAGGGGCTGCTGCAGGAATCGAAACTGCGACCGGTAGGATAGCTGCTTCAACGTAGCGTGGCTCTTACCATTGGGCCAAACAGCCGTTGGTAATGCAAAGGCCCTACACTTTATTTTGAACACTGCTTACAGTTTCTTAGAGGTACTGAGCAAACTGCGCAACAAACACGGAGAGGATAGAGAGAAAACGATGAGAATAGGAAATAAGGGGCTGGAAAAAGTAGACTACTGCATCTACCCTGAACAACTCAAAAGATGGAGAAACCAACTAATTGGATATCCCGACTCACAACGTCGATCCCCAGAGATCACATTCGAAAACGCAGCCGGCAGAATATGAGATGGTGCGATGTACCAGACAAGATTACAGAGTATTGGTCCGTGATGTCCATGATAAAGAGGTCATGCGAATCTTGGAGAAGGTCTTTGCCCAATAAGAATAATGATGATGATGATGATGATGATTACAAATACTACTCGGACCAATCTGAAACGCATGGTTTTTTAGTTTTGGTAATCATCCATTAAGCTTGGTTTAGTCCAGGGGAAGGGGGGGTAATCAAGATTGGAAAAGTACCTGGCACAAACCATTCAACCGAGTAAGATTGGCTTCCCTTAAAAATCAACATTCAAAATCCTAGATTGAGTTTTTGTTTACAGGAACTGGGAATTCTTTTCTTGACTTTCTCTTCCTCTCTCTATACCGATCATACGTACATTTATTTATTGCTTGAATAAAATGGAGCGCAAATAAATTTGCTTTTAATTTCCTTTGGTAGATATATCTTATACAGAAGTTCTTAAAATTGTATATGGCAGGTGTGATTTATTGGCTCTCTTTCCCTCTTTTTTTCTTGTTCTTTCTCTCACACTCAATATATATATATATATATATATATATATATATATATATATATATATATATATATATATATATAGTGACAATAATACTACTTCATTAAAAAATGTTGATTTTTTAAAAAAAGATGAAAAGGTAGTGCATATATATAAACTAGAAATAACCCATCATTCTTGATAAATAGATCAACCATGGAACACGTGTGAAGCGTTTTCTCTCCTTAATCTTGAGTATGTATATATATATATATATATATATATATATATATATATATATATTGCATGCATATGAGGTATATATATATGTGTGTGTGTGTGTATGTGTGTGTGTGTGCAATTGTGTATATGTATGTGCATGCATATGCACACATATGCATATGTGCATATGCATATATATTTTCAAAGTTCTCCTTACATACTGCAAAATATGCAAAAACGTCACTTCTCTATTTTCACAGTCGAAATTGTTTGTGCAAAGTGACAACATTGTCATATCTCACTAATATCTACACGTATACAAATAGAATTGCAAGTATTTGCACAAACACATGTATTAGACGGACACACGTAAACACACAAATCTGCATATACATATATATATATATATATATATATATATATATACACACACAAGTACTTAGTTTTATTACATGACTATAAATAACACACGCCTTAAAATGTCAAACAGCAATTTTAATCATTACTGAATTGAATGCATTTATGACTAAACCATGGTAAATCTATCCGCCATAACAAATTGTTTTATTCTCAAACAACAACGAAAGCAAATTTGAAAATAATTTAAATAAATATTCAGCAAAAATTCAGCGATATTAATATCTTTTAGAGACCACAAATTATCGCTTTAAAATTTTTCACGTTCCGCTTACACGCTAGATCATTATGTTGAAAGAAAAAAATGGAATCATTAAATTCAGGCGAACGCTGATCGTCATATAATTTTTGATTAATAACTTAACGTAAATATTTTCAGTGTTCCATTATCGTTGCAGTGCCGTTCCACCTGCAAAAGAATAACAATAAATAGCAAAGAGGCTTAGATTGCGAAAGCTATGAATACATATCAATTTATCTCAATTTGCAATTGGGGAAAATATATACATTAAGTTGCCTGAAGTTATCTGTCTTGGAGAAAAAAAAATTGAAACGAAATTGAGAATAACTAGTCGCATTAATCTATCGATGCTGACTGACATTATTGAATCCGTCTATCCCGTACTCTTTCTCTCTGTCTCTCTCTGTCTGTCTGTCTGTCTGTCTCTCTCTCTCTCTCCCTCTCCCTCTGTCTGTCTGTCTCTTTCACACTAAAACACTTTCTTTACCTATAAATATATACAAATGATTACACAGGTAGAGATAACCATAACCACACACACACACACACACACACACACACACACACACACACATATATATATATATATATATATATATATATATATATATATATGTATATATATATATATATCAGACGAAAAGTAAATGATAATGCAGAATAGGGTTTGGTGTGTTTATTTACTATACTCAACATTTTTTTTAAATCAACAAGTTATGCAAAATCCTTTCCCTAGTGCTTTACACTAACGATCATCCATTGAAGTACGCACGGTTCCTATTGGAAAATTGGTGACTGCTTTCATTGGAGAAAATTTAGGGTATTCCAATTTAGGGTATCTTTCACTGCAAGCAATCTTATTCAGCTCTGACTACAATTCGTAATTCGGAGGATTGAGATATGGACTCCCAGAGGGCCAATCCTCAGACAATGAAATCTGGAATGCTGTTGCCGTGCTATTGTTTAGTGCCTCGTGAGCCGAAGTGGAGTCCCGGCGTAACGTTCAAATTCTCTTCATGGAACAATGGTCTCATTATTATCGTTTAACTTGACCCCAGGGAATAGTGTTGACGTACACTTGAGCAGTTTCTTTCACTCGTCTCTCAGAAAAATGAAGCTGAGTAACATCTTCATAACTCACTCTCCAGCACGACATGAGTGAAGACGGATGGTGGACTTGCTGCAATTTGTGAGCAACCATTGGAAGCTTTGTAGGGACTATGAGTAGAGATTATTACGTACTGGCGATTGAAACTCTTTTCAATTACTCATCAATGAAAAAGATTCTCCTGCGACCACTGCTTGCATTGCACTGAGGCAACTATTTCTATCTCCGATCTCTGATTTTCATCAGAGCTGGCGTTAGCGTGTGTCGAGTTCTAAGATGATAGAGGTAGGCAGTCCAAGATCACTTTTGATCAGCTGGGACTTGATCTGGGTGTAATGTTTGCAGGATACGTGATGATGACCTCCGGTGACCAATGAAAGGTCAATTTGGAGTCGGGTCAATTTTGACATAATCAGATCTAACGGAGACAGCTGCACCATAAAAGCTGACTGACATTATTCTATCCGTCTATCCCATATTTTCTCTCTCTCTCTCTCTCTCTCACACACACACACACACACACACACACAGACACATACACGTACACACACTTTCTTTATGTATAAATATATATAAATGCTTACACAAATAGAGATAGATGTAACCACACAAACATATATACATATACATATATATCTGCATAAGGATGAGTGAATGATAATGCAGAGTAAGAACTCGGCCTCAGGAAGAACATAGGATAGGTGGCACTGAATTCTGTTGACGTCAAGAGGTCAATTTAAGTTCAGGTCATTTTTGATGGGCCAGGCCAATTTTGACACTTCCTAATCTTAAAGCGGTAAATTTGATTACAAGAATGATCAAAGAATGGTGGTGCTGACCTCTTCAGACCTCTAAAGGGTAATTTACAGTTAGGACTATTCAGATATTGCAAAGTGTAAGAGATAGATAAGAAGTAAGGAATAGCCACACAGGTTGGAGATAGATCTATATTTAATAACGGACATATAGTCTAAAGTTTGTGTTAATTGTTACATTTTTCAGCTCACAGAAAAATGATTTTCCTAACTGGTTTAAATGAAATCTTCAAATTTGATGGATAAGTTATATCCGACATAATGGTGAACACTGATAGACAATGGGGAAAACATAGATTGAGTGAATGGATATTTATTTACGACGTTTTGCAGGGAAAAACAAACATGAAAACATCGCTATATATCGTTTTCTTTTCATTCAGGATAAATTGAAAGTAAATAAATCACACCTATGAAAGCGGTAGCATTGATCAAATAACAACCCATTCTGATGGTTTCTTTGGATGAAACAGACGAGATTTTGACTCCAAATGGGACACTAAACTCGATGAAAATACAATGCAGTAAATAAAAAAATGTTTAGCACTCTCGAATGAAGAAACTTTGAAATATATATAGTCCCATGTGTATTTATCACATTATCAAAAGGAAAACGAGCAATCAGTTGATTCTCTGAAGAAACCGAAAATCCTCATAGCATAACGCAGAAATCTTCAGCCTCTGACAACAAGAGAAAAGATAGAAGCAATTGATTATAGAACAAAACCACCCAAAAGAAGCGAAGAGAAAAATAAAATACGATACATGACAGCAATCATCGAAACCATTCTCGAAACGGGCAAGGAGTTTCAAATCTATTTATAAAATCCTTCAATTCTGGAAAAAAAAGCAGGTAACCAGTGTGCTTGAAAAAAAAATGGAAATCTAAAACAGACTGGTACCGAATT
Organism: Thysanoteuthis rhombus; assembly: GCA_963457665.1. Lineage (NCBI taxonomy): Eukaryota > Metazoa > Mollusca > Cephalopoda > Oegopsida > Thysanoteuthidae > Thysanoteuthis > Thysanoteuthis major. Next base: position 27,299,258 of record OY735199.1, on the reverse strand, counting down.
GTCGAACATGCCCAACAATTTTACATAAACCTTCACTGTTCTAAACACGCAACACAAAATAACGAACCGGATGTACAAGGCACGAGTAATCAGTTCAAAGATTTCGCAGACGTTACTCCGTTGGAAGCGCAAACAATCAAACAAACTATAAAGGGAAGGCACCGAGATCAGATAACATCGCCATCAACCTCACCAAAGAAGCTTATAGTCATCACTGGAGAAAATGGCCAGTCTATTCATACCAGGCCTAAAACAGGGCAAAGTCCCAGAAGATTGGAACACTGCAATCATTATGCTATTACATAAAGATGGTAACCCGAATGATCTAAACAACTATATGCCAATGAAGCTACTAAACTGCATCTACAAACTTTTTACTGAAGTGGTCACGAATCGAATCACTGCAACACGATGTGCATCAACCAAAAGAACAGTCAGGCCCCAGAAAAACCTACATGGACCATCCCCATTCTGTAAATCAACTGAAAGAAGTAGCAGTAGGATATGAAATGCCACTCGCTGCAGCATTTGAAAATCTCCAAGGTCATCGATTCTATAAAAAAAAAATGAGGCGTGGATCCAGTATATGCAAAAATTTAGCAGCATATCTATCATAGCACTTTCTTTATCAGGCTGCATAAAGACTATGTACCCTTTTAGCTCGAAAGGTGGGGTAAGGCACAGCGATACAAGACCGCCCAAACTCTTCACATTCTGCCTTGATATGATCTTCCGAAACTTACTGGAAAAACAAAAAGAATCTAGATGGACAACAAACATATAAGTAACTTGCTGGCGACATCGTCCTTTCTGTTGAGAAATTTCCTGATCCCTAAAGAATGTAAGACGAACTGAATCAAGACAGCGAGAAAGTAAGCCTCCACATGAGTTTCAGTTAAACAAATGTTCTACAAACACGTAGAATCGCAAATGAGGAAGTGGAGAAAGTAGACCAATACATCTATCAAAGGATACAAATCTCCATAGAATTTTTAAAAGAAGAAGAAATTGATCGAAGAATCACTCGGCAAGCTTTTGGTAGAGCCAGCTAAACCTCAGAAAGAAGTGTGTGCAACCAATGCATACTATGGAGCTGAAACATGGAACTTAACTAAAAGAGTGACCCTCAATCTGAGAATAATGCCACGTACATATGAGAGAATAATGGTCAACATCACATGATATCATAAAACAGCGCATTATATTAGAGAAAAATCAGGAGCCAAAGATATAGAATCTTTTAGAAAACTTGAATAGCAATGGGCTGGCCATGTTGCAAAATAGGAAGTCAACCGATGGATGTCACAACGTGCAACGTGGATCACCGGAGATCATATGCGAAACTGTAGCCTGCTAAATATGAGATACCTGAAGAAATAGGCAAGTTCAGAAAGTTGCCATTTATAGAGAGGTCTGGTGAATCTTATTGAAGTTCTATGTCAAACGACAGACGATAAAAGGATGATGTTGATGATGATGAAATCTTATTCATGGTATTGCTCTCCTTGGTACGACACGGCCCGTCACCCTTCTGTAAACATCTCATATTTCATCCGTCGTCTAGCTAGCAGGTCATAGCTCATCTTTTATCGGCTAAGCATCTCCGTTTTCGTTTCTTGGGCTCATCTAAGGATTCAGTCCATCCCTAGAGTATTTTTTAAGTTCATCCGTGGAATCTATTGAGGTTTGTGCATGAAGTTGGACAGGCGAGAGATATTCCATCGGGATTCCACCTATTTATTACAGCTATTTCACCTATTTCAAGGGAGAATGTTTTCAATTTTTTGCATGTAGGGGAATGTAATCGACATGGTATGGAATTTAATTTCAAAGACTATGGAGAATTTCACCATAACAAGAAGATGCCCGATGTTCAAAAGCAATTTCATCAGTTGTAACGTTTGATTGTTTGAATCAATTTATATTAAAACATGCGTTTGATTCGCGCAGAACTTATATAAAATATCAATATTACTCATAAAGTTTCATATCTATACAAAGGCTGTTGAAATGTTTATGTTTTAATTGAATATACTGACAAGTCAAATTTATGTTTTGAGCCAATTCTTTTGAAAATGTGATGTGATATATTCAGTAGTTGGAGTTCTCGAGGTGTATTATGCAATGTTCTTCGGATGATTGAGTATATTATTGATACTATTGGGGATAAGGTTTCTAGTCGCAAAATCCTACTATCTTCCTGGGATTCTAGCGTCAGTGTGGTATTTTTAGCGATGTTTTTTCTATCATATCTGGTGAAATCATGGACTACGAAGCGGAAAATTTTGTTCTACAGGTAATATATATATATATATATATATATATATATATATATATATATATGTGTGTGTGTGTGTGTGTGTGTGTGTGTGTGTGTGTTTACGGAAAAATAGCGATAACACATAAGTCCCCTTCAAATACTCAACTTATCCCAGCGCCCCGACAAGTTCTCAAAATAATCTGCAAAGTCCTTCTTTTGGGATCACCAGCTGCTACCTCATCGCATTCTTCTTTATCTCGTCAACGGTTTGGAATCTCCTCAATCAACAGTGAAAAACAAAACGTTGCAGTGAAACTAATTTCAGATGAATGAAGGCTGACTCTGTTGGATGATGTAATGTTTTTAAAAAACTACGCAGGAAGTAAAAATTGATCATGCTCGGTTATAATGAATGCAAAGGTCTCACTGGACATGAACTTACCAAGCTGTCGAATGAGTTACCCCACTGAAGAGTGTCCGTTCACCGATGTGAAGTAAGGTCCTCCGATTCAAAATGAACTGAAAATGTGCGGACAGACTCCGCATCTTTAGAAAAAAAAATTGCTGAAAATATATTTTTTGATTATTTTTCTTTTGATGGCAACAAATTAGATCAATAAAATGTGGACAAATTTCCTCAATTCATACTCAATGGAAAAGTTTTTATTCAAACATAAAAAGGAATAGTATCTATATGAAATTTGCTCGTTGGTATACTCAAAATATTGTTGTCAGACACATATTGATGATAAAGAGACATAGTTAAGTTCTATATATACTCTGGTATCGATCCTTGGGCTCAATTCACACTCGCATGCTTTCATAAATATTTACATAAATATGCATAATGATGTTGTATGAAACAATTGCCTTATCCTGTAGAAATCTCATATATCATGAATGAATGAAGATATACGTGTGAGAGTTAGCGCACATATGTTCTCATATGTATTATGTAGAGATATTCGAGCTTGCTTGTCTTCTGATGTATAATTATGTGTGACGGCTCCAGTGCACCTAATAAATTAGTATCAAATATTATGTTCTTAAGTGCGAATACTTCAATCCAGGATAATGCGGCAATCTGATGAATGATTATATCTGGAGAATAATTCATTATATACGTTGGTTGCAAGTTCATTATTGTATTTTTATACCACTGTTTACACTTCTCATAGCCGCCACACGAGCATCTGTGTACCGCAGGGCGTTATATTATTTCTGTGGTTGTCTTTGGCGATGGCACTCGTATTCCAATATAGTTTCTATTGTGTCTATATTATGTAATTAGAAATACATACCAGTAGGTTGACTCAAGAACTATAAGCTGTAACTATTTAACATTTCTGTAATCTCCTGATGTATTGTCGAATATTGAATAAGAGAAGAAAAATGTTATAAATTTGTTTTGTTTTTTTTTAATAGATCCTTAGCTTCTTTTGGCTGACACTTATCAGAGGATGACTCGTCAGAAAAATGCTCGAATATACCGTGGAAATAATCTGAACAAATTTTTTTTAAAAATCGTTTAAAACGGCAAGCAAATATGTTGGATACATTTGCAAAGAATCACTGACGTAACAATCGAAAATTAAAATACACTTAGAATACAGTTAGATAGAAGATTTGGCGTAAAAACAAATTCTTTTTGTTTGCATAGTTCCGTTTTATATTTGTTTTGTTTTTTGTTTGGTTTTTGTTTTGTTTTCTTTCAGTTTTGATGTAAATTGACTCCAAAGCCCCCAGATGGAAAGAATACTGACAACTTGGAAGCGTTCCTCTTTATATGTTTTTGCACTCTTGGGGTTATTTAACAGACGTTGGTCTACATGGTACATTTGAACATTTTTGAAGGAAGCATTTTCTCCCTCCAAAAATATTCTTAATGATGTCTTCAAGGTGTACTTATGGAAACTTGAAATATACTCCAATAGAGCTTAGAGAAGATTAAAAGAGTCCAAAATGACAAAAAAATATTTCATAAAAAAAATTACGAAAATTTTCAAGAATCAAAGAGAAATTTTTTTTAGAATTCATGCTGTGGGGTACACATGCGAATTTGCAATGTTCTAAGACAAATGTTGAGTCTGGTAATGATAGAAGTTTCTTTCAAGTGTCAAAATATCCCCAACAATTCAATTTACAAAATTTACAAAACTGTCTCAAAATCCAAGCAACTATTTTCCAAAGATGTCTGGTTAAGTATTCATTCGAATTTTCCCAGATCCGGATGAATGGTGTGTCCGGCAGTGCTGACAAAGGATTTCTTCGCAAAAGTCTGAATTTTTTTTTTAAAATCCCATACTGGAAGAACATTCTCTGATAATTAAAAAAAAAACATATTTAAATGAATGGAATACTCTCACTGATTTGCGATGTTCCAGCCAAATCATGATATTTGGAAGTGCTGATACAACGAGAACAAATGAGTAAAAAGGAACAATATCCCATGTTTTTTTTGGGGGGGGGATATATATATATATATACATATATATGTTTAGTAGGAGTACTTCTTGAAAAATTTTTTATTATCACGTGGGCATGTTCTGCAGTATTTCGATGGTTGCAAGCCATCTTTTTGCAAAGAAACTTGTAGCGATGCAGAGATGACTGAATGCTGTTTGCATTGTTTAAGATTCAAGGAAGAAATTAGGAGATTTCTATGTTGAGGGCTGTTTAGTAGGAGTGAGAGGGGGTGTTTGTATCTGAGTAGGTGAGAGTCAAGTTTGGTGTGAAATGGGAAGGGTCTGTGAGAGGAGGGTCAGAGATGTATCAGGCTTATCTGAGATAAGAAGAGGCAATCGGAGGAAGGGTCGGGACGAGGAAGGTCAGTTATCACGGGAAGTTCGTTTGGTTGTTGTTGTTTTTTTTTGTTTGGCTTTTTTTGTTTGTTGTTTTCTTTTTGTGTTGGTGTCCAACATTTAATTGACAGGTGTTGACATCTATGGGGCTGAGTGGATGTAGGGTGTGCTATCTTATATCTTAAAATTGTCAACTTTTTTCACATCATATATATATATATATATATATATATATATATATATATATATATATATATATATATATATATATTTATATATATTTATATATATATATATATATATATATATATATACATATATATATATATATATATTTATATATTTATATATATATATATACATATATACATATATATATATATATATATATATATATATATATATATATATATATATATATATATATATATGTGTATGTATGTATGTATGTATGTATGATTTGGAAAAAAGTGACAATTCGGAAATGAACAGACTTGAGGCTAATTAGCATATCCCCAATTCTGTATTCTAAAGTAACATTGAGTCTAAAATTTGGACTTTTTCTCAGCTTCTAGCGAAGAGAAGTGTGAGAAATCGATTGTGAGTTCACTTGTCGCAAAACCTAGCTGTGATGTGATAATAGTGGATTTTTTTTGTAATGACTTCGTTATCGAAATAGTTTTGAAAGCTTCTGTTGTTGAACATTTTTATGATGGGGATGACAGCGCTACAGAAATGTGCAAAGTTTCTAAAGGGATAGTTTCTACAGGATGATGAATGTAATCATGTTCTATTAATAAGAAGAAAGTTAGGTAGTTGAAGTGTTTGTGTGTATAGGCAGTAAAAGGGAGGATTGGTGAACCATACCTCTGTTGTAACTCTAACCGGTGCCAAGAGCGTTCCTTTTGTAACGTATCCCATGTTGCATAGCTTCTAATAACTAACTACCAATAACGGATTTGAGATGTACTAATCAGCCTCAAGTATTCTCCTCTTTAAAATTGATAACCTTTTTCACATCACCTCGTCGGATATATATCCATTTTTCTAACACACCCACACCCACACACGCACATATATACATATATACATACATATATATATATATATATATATATATATATATATATATATATATATATATATATATATATATATATATATATATATATATATATATATATATATATATATATAATGGGGGCAGGCTCAATTTTTGTAAGCCTCTTTTCCATTAGACGTTCATCTTTTCATTCCATTTCTGTTGGTTCAAATAATTTATAATTTTTTATACAAAAATATCACACCCTTTTTAGATCTAAACCATACACAATCGATTCTTTTTTATTCTTCGATGTTATTTGTGTAAGTATTCTTTCATCTAGGACGGAAGGAAAATACAAAGTCAAGTCTTCCGATTCTTTGTTAAAGATTTTTTTGTAAATAAAAATACTTGGCAAAATCAGATTGGGGAATTTGTTGTACGCTCCATTAATTCTAATGCATGTTCCAGTTTTTCTGTCCTCGGGGTATAAACGTTTGTGTTATTTGAATGACTTAATGAAGTTTGTAAACAATTCAGTTATTATCCTCCTATGAACTAAACAATTTAGGTAGCTAATCATGTGATTTATATTTGGAGTCATCATCATCAGTCTTTTAACGTCAGTCGTAGGACATAGACCTCTCCCAGGATTCGCCACAATCCTCTATCATTGGCATTGCGGAGCCAGTTAATTTGAATTTGTCACTTATGGAGCAGAAACATGGAATTTAACCAAGAGACAGACTCGCAAACTGAGAAGCATGCAACACACATGAGAGAATCATACTCAACCTCACATGGAGGGATCACATGACAGCACAGTATATAAGGAAATAAACGGGAGTCAGAGACATCATAGAATTTATTAAATAATCTCAAATGTCAATGGGCAGGCCAAGTTGCAAGAATGACTGACAACCGATGGACATCACGACTCCCAACATGGATCCCCAGAGATCACATGCGAAGCCGAGACCGACAAAATACAAGACAGAGAAGTGAACTGGATATTTGAAGTAAGTATGATTAATTTGTATCGCTATAATACTTGCAGACCGTATCCTTATCTTTGTAGTCTTCATCATAACCATTCAGTTGTTGAACTCTCTGGTCTTATTTCCGTAGTCCTCAGACCAGTAGTTGTTCCTATTATACATTGATTCATTTATACTATTGCTCCTTAATGGCAACCTTTCAGTTTCTATACTGTCTGGCTTTCCAGGGTCTCCCAACACAATTCTCTTCTTTGACACATCGGGATATGTTGTTTCCATTCCTTTAGCCGTCACATCTCGAGTTCCTACAAGATAATGTTGAACAGAAGCCTTTTTTTTAATCAACGAATTTCATATCCTCTAACTTTCTATGCTTCTTTATGATACCACTCCTTTTTCCCCCCACTTAACTGGTTTATGAGCCTCTTCTACCTGACCCAGGAATTTGACTGATACCGCCAAGGAAGCAGATAATCTTTATGGAATCCAACAAACATCTGAGGAAGGCAGGAGAGCACGGCGACCGAATTATTGTGATGAAGACCACGATGTCAAGGAAACCTATCTGAAAATTTCCTGGTAGTGTTACGAATAAAGTCACTCCAAATGTTGCGGTTATCATTGCCATGATCGGTATTATCATCATTGGAATCTTCAAAACCATGACTCCTGTCTTCAGAATTTTCACCAACATTAACTTTGTGGACTGTCTGATTAATTCTTAGAAAAAACAAAGATGTTATTTTGTAATTGCCGAAAATGAAAGAATAAAATTTCCCATTTGAGCAGAGCAGTAAATGTTGGTTATTAAGTGGCTTTTGACAGAGACTTCTCTCTTGAGTCTGTCGGAGAGAACCGTCAGATCACAACGGTATAATGCCAATTGAATAGCACGTTCACATCTTTCCTTGAAGTGACAGAAAAAAAAGGGGGACAAAGGAAGATAGAAAATCGAAGACAGTATCAAAGGAGGAGAAAAAAAGAGACAACATGAAGAAAAACCGAAAGAAGAAAGTACCAATCAAAAATCCAAAATAAGGTGAAGATGATTTGAAAGAGGGGAGAGGAAGAAAAACAGGATGAAGAAGAAAAGACCGAAGGAATGGTGAAGCAAAGAAAACAATTAAATACAAGGGAAAACGAAACAAAATGAAAGTTAGAAGTAAAGAACAAAAGGGGAACGAAGGGGGAGACGGAAAAAAAAAGAAGGAGAGAAGCAAAGAGAACGGGAAAAAAGAAAGGGGGAGAAATGACAAGGTGGAGGAGAGAGTAAAAGAAGAATTTAAAAAAAAACAAAGAGAGGAATAAGCAAACAGAGGGAGAGGAATTAAAAAGTAAAGAATGAGGAAAGGAGTAATGTGGAAGCAAAAAAGGAAGGAAAGGAAAAGGAAAAAGAAACGTGATGAAAGAAATAAAGGAGAGAAGAAAACGGATGAAAAAGAGATAAATAAAAAAGAAACAAAGTGGAAGGAAGTATAAAACAAAATGAAAGAAAGAAAAAAGTAAAGAATCAAAGAAGAAAAAGGAGAAAGAAAGGGTGTGAGAAAGAGGAATGAACAATCAAAAAAGGAGAAAAAGAAAAATGCGAAGTGAAAGGGAATGAGAATTGAAGAAGACAAAAAGGTAAAGTAAAAAATGAAGAATGAAGCGAATATAAGGGGAGAAATCAGAAAAGGAAAAACAAAGTAGCAAAACGAAAGAAAGAAGTAAAGACAATGAAGTGAAGATTCAAAAGAAGAAGAAGAAGAAGAGTTAAAAGTGGGGTTGAAGCAAAAAGAGGGGACCGCAAAGGGAAAGGATTGAGGAGTTTTGCAAGGAGAATAAGAAAGGGGGAAATAAAGGAAGGAGGAAGCAAAGAAAAAGGCAGAAAAATCAATGGACAAAAAGAAAAAGAAACGAAGTGAATGAACGAGCAGCAAAGATAAGGAGGAGAAGAATTGAAGAAGAAGGAAAAGAAGAGAAAGAAGAAGAAACAAAATGAAAGGAAAGAAGAGCGGAGAAAAAAAGAAAAAAGCTGAGAAGTATCAATGAGGAAGGAAAAAGAAGCAATCAGTGAAGAAAACGAGAAAGAGGCAAAGTAGAAGAATGAAAAATCAAGGAAAGAAGAATCTTTGAATAATGAAGCAAATTGGGGGAAAATGCAAAGAAGAAACAAAGGAAAAAAGAAAGAAAGAAAAGTGAAAGTGTGGAAAAAGCGAAGAGAAAGGAATGAAGAATCAAAGAAGAAGAAAAGCAAGAGGCAGAGTTAAAAGCAATAAAGACATGAATCAAAAATAAGAAAAAGAAATGAAGGAAAGATGAAAAAAAGAAGAAAAAGAATTATCGAAATCGAAAACGAAAAGAAAAAGAAGAAAACATAACAAAGAGAAAAAAAGAAGCCAGTAGAAAGGGGAAATGTCCAACGAAAGGGAAACATCAAAAGCGGTGTGGAAAAAAAAGATGGATCCCCAGGAGACAAAGAAAAAATTAGAAAAAATATATATACTTCAAAGAAATTAAAAGAATAAAAGTTGATAACGGAAGACGCTTCCAAGTTGCCAAGAAAAAAAACTACCTTGTTTAAGCAAACAAATGAACTTACCATGAATTACTAAAATGCAATACCAACCAAATAACCCTCTTAATAGATGAAGACATACATGTGACATTAATGTCTTGTCAAAAAACTTCACTGAAAGCTGAGAGCACAATGAGTGAAACCAAGACAAAACCAAAGTGTAAACGGTGTCTCGCCAAGCAACGACTAAAACTATTAGATTCAAGTACTTTCAAAATCTGTGATAGCCTACATGTTCAATCCGAACGCACACTCAGTAATAGAAGCTACCTGGCGGACTTGTAATTACTTTTTTCCTGTCCTTAAAAAAAAATTCTATGATTTATTGGCAACATTCATAATGGCCATTTCTTCCAAAGCGTGATAATTGCTCATAATTTTTAAGACAACCTCAGCAGGAAGTGAAAAATAAATGAATAAATAAATAAATAAATAAATAAATAATCACGAAAATCAGGAGAGAACAAGCTTCGAACACGCTCATTTATTATTACTCGGTGCGTAACATTATCCTCTTTTTCTATAATGATTACGACACATAAATCTTGTCTGAAAACACGAAATAATTGCGAGATGTAATAAACCAAAGTGTTTTTTTATTATTATTTTTATTTTATAGAAGTTATAGCTCAGTTTTGCAGTTGTTTTGTGGTTTGTTTGTTTTTTTTTGGTTTGTTTTTGTTTTGTTTTTTTCGTTTTGCTTGACAATTGTGTTTTATTGTGTCACTGGTCTGGCTTTTCGGATTATTTACAAGAATTGATTCCGACATATAATAACTCGACTTGAATCAACTCGAAACGTTTCATATCGTCTCGTCGTTTTTTACAACGCTTGTTTCGTGCTGCCTGCATTAGAGGTTGGAATAAAAAAAAGTAACAAAACAGTTGAGAAAATCTGAAGATATAACACAGTCTCTGATAGCAGTCAATGTGAACAACGATGATGATCGAGTAATTGTGTTGGCGTTGAAGTTAGAATTACCAGTATGGGGGAAATGAAGTTGTCGCCATTGTAGTGACATGAAGGTTTATATGCACTTGATGGGAAAGAATGAGACGTACTATTTTTTTAGAAATAGCAATACCAAATATATCTATTGGTCTTACTTTTACGTGGAATTTAGTATGAAATGTTTATCTTCGACTGAATTATTACGATAACAACCTGACTAACGTTCATAGAAAGTTAGGTTAACGCATATGTTGTTCAAGTGTGAGCCAGCACGGCACATTCAGGAAAGGTAGGTAGACGAAACCCGAATAAAAATGGAGTGATGTTGTCTGAGATATGATTATGTCATGGTCATCGCGGGACAGAAATTTGGAATCTTTTTATAATCATTGATTGGAACCTAGAGCAAGCTCTTCACAGCGAAAAAGGATTAGTTACATAATAGTATGTTTTTTTCTGGGATGAGTTCATACCGATGGAAGTGATATTACATTGATTCACGTCCTTTTTTAAAGGCAACGGCCGAAATCAAGTAGAGTCTCACTACATAATTATCTCACAAACGGACGCTCATACACACAAAGACACCATGTGTACAAACCCTCCGCTTGATGAGTTTCGTTTATCTTAAGTGACAGAACATCAATTTTTCTGGAAATGCAGTCGAATATTGCGTTCATCTTTATCGTGCACCCGGTTGTATATGTGCGTTGTTTGATGAATATATATACTCAATCCTTTATTTCTTGCCTACAGTGCTCAACTTTTTTTATTTTGTGAGCTTGGACACCCTGCATTAAGAATCTGATTCATATAGCGATGAATCTTATAAGAATACGTCATTGCACTTTGAAATAATCACTGACTTTGTTTTTGTAAAAATTCTGGTGAAAATATTAAGTCATCTTTTTTAACCAAATTTTGTTAGTTATACGGTAAAAATGTCTATGTCTCGTTTTAGAGCTTTAATACATAGCTCATTTATGTAAATTAATTTAGTAATTATTTGAGATTGATTAATATAATACGAAACATTCAGAGTGCTCAAACTAAAGAGAAAAAAATGAACATAGTAGCTCTAAAAATAACGATTTTATCGTGGGCAAATGTTGGCCTAAATTTGAATCCCATTTTCTCAATTCTAGGCAGACTCATTTATAGACTTGCAAATCTTGATGTATATAATTTAGTATACATATATGTCTGTGCGTGGTGATAATATTAGACAAAACAACTAGACAAATCTTAACACTGTGTTTCGTGAGAGACGCTCATCAAAAAGACTTTAGATTATCGTCTCTCACGAAAAGATCTCAGCTCATGTTTCTAATATCATCATTATGCTCCCTATGCATATCATGTATATATTAAGCATTTGACAAAATGAGAAAAAAATGGAGAGATCTTAACACTGTTTTGTGAAAGATGCTCATCAATTATTCATATGAATTCAACATTACTGCCTTTTCAGTTTATATTTTCCTTTAAATTTACGCTATAACAAACCACGATATATCAACATTTTACGCAACAACATATTTGATGGTCAACAATCATTAACGTATCTTTATTATAAGGATACAAATTAACGCAAGAGGGCGTCCGACGAATAACAGAGTGCAAAAAAAAAGAAAAACGAACTATCCGGCAAAAAAAGACGAGATGCAATAAAACTTTATTATCATTTTTTTTTTAAACTTCTCTATTTTTTTTCTTTGTTGAAATACTTTTTTTTTTTTTTTGTTCTGATTGAAAAAAAAACTATCTACTGGAAATGAAGTTCCCAAGTTACATCGATGCCACTGAACTGGTTACCGAGATATTCAAAATGGCTGGATATTTGCTTGACAGATCAGATATAATTTGGCTTCTAAATCACGACAGACCCGAGCAAATATCTATTCTCGTTAACTGGCTTGCACTCATGGAAATTCAAATTTAGAGAACGAACTGATTGATCGAAATCATGTTGGTATCGAGGTGAAGCGGATATAAACAAAACGAGTATTGGAATCGATTAGCGTTGAGGCGTTTTGATTTCCTGACAAATATTTGCTACTGCGTCTATGGTTCCTGCAGAGACAGCAAAAAAAATTCTAATAATAAGTGTTACACGGAAACTGTAATCTTCAAACAGAGGCTATCAGATTGAATTACTGAAAAGCATTGACATCTGTGTTGACCACCAGATAAGCATGTAAAATGACTGAGAAAGATGCAAGATTCGAGAACATGTGACCAGTAAATACTAATGTCGAATTGTTATATTTCTACTTATACCACCACCGTTTTTCAGTGTCGTTATGTCTATCAGTCCATAAGTAGGTTTGTGTGTATATGTGTACGTGCGTGTATAAGTGCCTGGGCATTTGTATCAAAATAGTTTGATCAAATGTCCGTTTATATTCATATCTACATGCTTATTCCTTACCCTCTCAATATATATATATATATATATATATATATATATATATATGTGTGTGTGTGTGTGTGTGTGTGTGTATATATATTGATAATACAATAATTGTGTCATCCACAGACAGCTGTTTCGTCGTATTAAAACTCTTCAGTGTGGCTATAGACTATTCATTATCCCATCCAGTATCACGAGGTAGGATCGAAACCTTCGATTCAGACACAGAGGCTGGCATCTACCTCTGCCCTACGCAGAACTGGACGGTCAGTAAGGATGAATTTCAACCAATGTATTTATTCACCCAGAATGCGCCATCCACCAGAGTGCTCTATTCCTAAGCTGGAAGAGCATTGCATAAGCTTATAATGAGTTACCTAACTTAAAGAGTGCTCAACCCTGAATAAGTGGGTGTTAATTATATTAATGATTAAATAATATATACATATATATATATATATATGTGTGTGTGTGTGTGTGCATTTGTGTATCAGTGTATCTTACGAGCATGTGCTGCGTTTTCACCGTGATTCAAAATATTTAGCGTTTGAATCCACGCTGTATAAAATTTCGTAACATTATTTACTTGAAAAATTATACATTGTTCAATTTGAAATTGCTATGACAAAGCAAAAAGGATAAACATGATAGTATAATAAACTTGATTTAGATCTATTTTCCCGTTTGGTTCATTTTATAATCGGTGTGGGGATGGGTTGTTAGCGCACAGAATTTCCCCATTTTGTCGCATGACATCCAGTGATTTAAATAGATTTTTTTTAATGAATATACACCAAATTGGTTGGATTAATTTTTTCAATAAGATTATTGAATTTGAAAGAATATTTCATAAATTGAAGAAAACTGAAAATTGCTGCGTAAGTACATTATCCCTTTGCTATGAAGTCCCGAAATACGATCAGATGCAACAAGCAACCTTCAAAACTGGAATACTTGTGTGAATGTGTCTCTCACCTTGTTTGTTTTTCGTTTTGTATTGTTTATTTCGTTTGTTGTTTTTTTTGTTGTTTTTTTTCATACATCTTTTAATGTATCTCTTCACAGCGAGTAACATTTTCAATGCGTTATCCAAACAAACCTTCCCGTTTACTCATTCTCTCGGTCTGAGAAATGGCGCCTAACTGTCGATCTATCCGTTGGCAAATGCGAGTGTTACCCTTGACAACTATTATTAAAACAAGAACCATGTTCAACGATGCGTCCACCGACGTGGTAGCAGGAGGAGGAGGAGGGGGGAGAAGGGGGAAAAGAGATAGGGAAGAAAAGTAGGTAGGCTCTCTTTGAGTCAATTGATTCCCAGACTTGTTAAACATTGCGATATGGAAATATTCACTGAGTATTATTTTCAATAAAAATCGTAAGTAGCCATTTTTGTTTTTCTTTGTTTTTTTTTTGTTTTTTTTTTGGTTTCGTTTTTTTTTTATACTTTGGTAATATTCTGTTTGCTTCATTAGCAAGCTGGTAAAAATTAATGTAGATAAGAATAGTGTTCATTAATGACACCACACCTTTTAATCCTATCACACATCTTCTTTCCTATTTCTGATCTTTAATTTAACTGGGACCGACAGACGGACCCGCTCACCGACCGACAGTCAGAAAAGCGTCTTATGGAGATGCGTGAGCACAATTAAAGCAAAAACTTCCAAGAGGAAAGATGAAGAGAACTTTGAAAACGTTGATGATAATTAATTCGGTGGTGAAAACAATGGAATTAAGCAAACAAAGACAGTTTGCATCACAGACTATCTTATTCGAGTGGGTGAAAAAAACAATACAAAGATTGGCTGATAGACGGAATTCGTTGAATTGTTCCATTTCATTTTCACGTCTCTGTTGTGCATTGTGCGTCTACAACAGCGTTGTAGAAGATTCGAGAGATGATTATTCACATCTACATCAATTTGTCTAAGTGTCTTTTATTGTTATTTCTGCCTCTGTATTTGTCATTCCTTTTTCGATCTTTTGTTTGTGGCCCTCTCGTCACAGTTAAAATTCTTGTTGTTTTAATTGAATTAGACACTGGCAACCAAAACTGTCACTATAACAGTCAACATAAGTTTTTTTTCAGTTTTCAGATTGGTTTGGCTGGCTATGTATGTATGTATGTATGTATAACACTGCGGGTAAAAAGCTGGAAAATTAGAGATTCACTAGAAAAATTATGTCTGGATAAAAACGCTTTAGCTTCTTTGTGTGCAAAGGATGTCAAATTACAATGTTAGTTAATGTTAAATTGATCATTTAGTTTGTGTCATTTACTCTTGTTTTTTAATTGATCACCCCCAGACAAGATATGCTGCCATAAGACGTTGATCATGTGATGCTCTCAATTGAATGACAAACCAAACATTTTTTTTTATACTGATGATGTCATTGTTATCATATCTATCCTCGTATATCAACGACAGGCGTTTCTTCTTACCACAACCCAGCATTATCCAGACTTATTATTGTTGTTGTTGTTATTATCATTATTATTATTATTATTATTATTATTATTATTATTATTATTATTATCATTATTACTATTATTATTAACAACAGGTAAGTGCCTTGAGAGATCGTGAATTCTGACGCAAATATATAAAAACGAAAAACTATCTCACTACGATGCAGTGAAATGAAAAACTCACTTTTGACGTTTGAGGATAGTCAAAGTATTCAATCTTTTTTTTTTTTTTTTCTTGTAGTGAATAGTTCTATCGTGTACCTACCCCACGTTTGCATTATTCGTTCTGGGGTTTTAACCATATCTTTTTTTTTTATCCACATTTTTTATTACATTCATGCACAGGCGGGTGAAAACTCTTTGGGTAATGAGGGCAGACAAAGCACTCGATTTGCCTGAAATTTCACACGGTTTTGCTTCGATTTTCTTCTCAGAATGGGATAGTACTAGCCCTCTTACCCCCACACTCACATGCATATATATATATATATATATATATATATATATATATATATATATATATATATATATATATATATATATATATATATATATATATATATATATATATGTATGTATAGTTACAAAATTATGGTAAATGATTATATAATGATTATGCAATATGTACTATATGATTATATAATAATTATTTAATATTTATGATTATATTATATATATATTTAAATTATAATATATGATTGTTTATTCTATTTACGTTGTCTGGAGTAAGTGATTCATTCACTGTGTTACGATGGGAGATCTTCTCATCATTAAGTTTTTATACAATATAACGAACTTTATTAATATATATTGGTCAATCCAAGATGGAAGAGGAGTGTTTCTATGAAATATTTTTTTTTTTTTTTTGCTTTCCAATTCTTTCATTTAATGTATTTATTTTTTGTTCAACTGGTATCTTATGGTTAATATATGCGTGATTCTCGGGAACCAGTTTCGACTACCTGGACATCTTCAGAGTTTAGGTTGGAATGGATGAGAAGCTCCAGTTGACTCACATGATGGTGGCCTCCTGGAGGCTGGTTAGGTTCCACGTTACTGGACATTTCGCTTTTCATCCTTTCCTCGTCTGTCTCAATAGAATAGGCGTCATAAAGTGATAAAAACCCATTTAGGACCATGGATAAAAGTCTCGACGCTGTTTTTCTATCAATTCAATGTGAAGTGATGTGTGTATGTGCGTGCGTGTGTGCGTTAATGTACAGTAATTCACTAATGATAGAGAAGTTACAATCATGAGTTCTATCCAAATCAGCTTTCCACACCACTGGACCGAATAAATTCTTAATAAAGCTAACGTTAGTTAAGATTTCTCATGCGCTTCGCGTTGGGACAATTGTTAGCCAACCCGTTTCATAGATTTATGACTATCATAGTTATTATGATCTTCTAAGTGCCGGACATTTGCCGGTTTGTGTCAAAGTAATCTTAGTTAAGTAGGTAACTGATGAGCAGTTCGCTTTAAAACAATTTTATAGCTGAGATGATTACCGGGCCATTATTATTGTATTGAATTCAATTTAATGCTCTATACTTGTGGTCATGTTTCACACAATGCTAAACTTAGTATATATATCAATTTGCTTTGACTAAGCGTATTTTCTGGTGGATCTGATATATTTCTTCCTGATCTTAACAGTATTTATCCATTTCGCCTGGAGCAATTGTGACATTTGGATTTTTGAACATTTACTGTTTGCCTCCAGCTACATGAGTTACTTTTCGAGCACTACAAAAATTAGAATTTCAATTTAGAATTTAGAAGACAATTCCAAAAGCAGACTGACCAAATTTCTCGACAGTTACTGGTGAAGTGAAAAGTCTATTTAGTTCTCAAACAACCATCTGTTTTTTTTTGTTTTTGTTTTTTTTTTCGTCCGAAATGCCGAATATATTCAGCTGGCAATGTTATGGAATACTCCTGAGGAATTTAAAGCTAAATTTTACATCTCAAAATTGGGGTCGGCTTTAGCTTTAAATTCCTGCAATTAATGATTTGTTATTTCTTGTAATAACTATCTATGTGCACGTTTGATAGGGCCGCTATTCTCACTTGTACAGTTGTTAAATAATCATGGCGTTTTTCAATAGAATTTCATGATCTACAGGATACAAATTAGGCCTTTTTTTTTTTCGAGTTAGAAGAGTCTTAGGAATTCTCATTTATTTTCCATCAACAAATTATCGATGTTTGCATAACATTCTTTATACAACAATGTTCATTTGCACATTAAGTGAAGGCAAACATTTTCAACTGGAAAGAGTTATTCGTCGGAAACAATGTCAAAATGATAAGGCATTCGCTTAGGATCGATCTCACGAGACTAGCGATTCGGTCTGCAAGATGAGCTATGGTAAACATCTTTCTCAAGTTTTAAGGTTAATTTTTTTCCTTTTTGTAGCAAATGTCGCTCTTACACTGAGTATGGACAACTGCATCGCTTATTACCTCCCTTGAAAGTATTATCTCTCTCTCTCTCTCTCTCTCTCTCTCTCTCTCTCTCTCTCTCTCTCTCTCTCTCTCATCTAGCTATCTTCCATTATTTGGTCATTATGGCAGATTCTTTCTCATTATTTAATCCATTCTCCTTCCTTCCTTCCTTCCTTCCTTCCTTCCTTCCTTCCTTTCACTCTCTTTCTCAATCTTTTCCTCAGCAGTCATTATCACTCATCCATCTCCCTCCCTCCTTCTCATTTTTCAGTACGCTGAGGTGGGTGTCACAATCAGGGACCAGCCCCCCGCTGAGTGCACTGAGAGCCGCAACAAAACACGGCAATAATGAATTTTATCTAAACACATAAAGTAACACGAGAATCACTTTCTTTATCACGCTCATTGATGGAGGTCTATCGTTTAGCCCATATGTATGGCGCCGCTGCGATCTCTGCTTATATATAAGCAACAGCTGGGGAAAGACTTATGGAAGTGGGGACTAGACTAGAGAGAAAGATAGCAGGCACGCCCCTCGACTATCCCAACACGTTGCCTGTGATATGTTCCAGAGCAAATCTCAAAGAGTGAACAATGGTTATTACTTATCCCTTTTTCATTATCGACTCTATCTTTCTTTCATTTTTGGTTTCAATGTCTCTGATGTCTTCTTCACAACAGCTATTCTATTTATAATTTGTCAGCTTTTTATTATACTACACACGGATTCCCTTCCCCGCTACCCGAAAATGTAGCGTCTCCATAAAAGACTTTCGTAAGTTGAAATGGCGTGAAATGGAAAAGTATTCTTATCAATTTATAAGGAAAATACTTAAGAGCTTTCCCAGACGTACCCTTCATCTCTCTATGTCTGTTAGTTTTTACGCTAGGCTTAATACCCTCACGAGCAGTCAAGGGCTATTCTGATACTCTAGGAGACGGGTGCACAAGATAAAACACAGATGTTCACAGACACAATTCAAAGCCATGGCAGCTGGACATATTTCGTAAACAGCGAATTTTCGTAAAACGAGGGATAGCTGTATGTATTTGCCACATTGGTTTCTCCAGCTTTCAAGGTGGCATGAGTGGCTGGCTGGCTAGCTCGCTGTGTATTTATAATGCGTTTGGGATGCAAGCATTCGAGCTATATAATATCTTTGAAAACTTTTTAGAAATTATTTTAAGCCCATCCCCAATTAGATTTTTAATAGCGAATGTAATTTCCTATGTACGTTTATAGTAAATTGATCTCGTACTTTTTGTCCGGTGGCATTCACGTTACATCATATTAACCTCACATTGTATCAAATCATTTGTATTACTAAGTATTATACATACACATTTTGTGCATTTGTGCAGTGAGCTTGAATATGCTGAAATTTGTTTCATGGTAAAAAAAAACGAAATTTAAACCCCTTAGAGTCACCCCCTGATTGACCTAACCAAACTTTTAGAAGTCTATCTGGTAAAGTTTCGCTATATTTTAACAGAAATTGGGATGAGGGAAGGCTCATGAAAGAGGAGCTTCGGGGGTAAAGAAGCATTGGGTTTTGGACCCCTGTTGACCCCTTACAGTAGATATATATAAATTCATATAATGTTATTCTGTAAACAAAAGCAGATGCCTTTTTTAATTGGTATATTACATTATCAGAAATAAGCATTTTATAATGAATACTTCTTTGCTTGCCCCAAAGATAATCTATTTGGGGGAAATCCAGTTAAGTTTGTAAAACTCGTCGAAATGGCCATTTTCATTTAAACTTTGATGACATCCTACTTATCCATTTGCCCCACCCTATATACTAACTAACTAGAATGGTTGACATTCTCTTCTTCTCAATGATTTTTAGATTCTTATCCTGGTCCCTTTTTTTTTCATCTTTGTCATTCTACTTAGAGGAACATTTTTCGGGGGAATTTTTTTTTCTCCAGACTCACCTATCTTTATCAACGTTTTCCTGCTGTCAATCCGTCTATTCTTTTCGCACTTTCTTTTGTCCTTTTCTCTTTCTTTCTTCCTTTATTCTTCATTCATTCCTTCTTTCTTAGATTTGTTCCTTCATTTTGTCTTGTTTTTTTCCTTACTCCATTTCAAATTTCTTTCTGACTTATCCTTACCACTTTTTTCGTTCTTCCTCACCTTCCTTCCTTTATTCATCCAATCTAGACTTTCTACCTTCTGCCTTTTCTTTTTCTTTCTTTAATTCCTTTCTTTCCTCAATTTATCCTCCCTCCCCCTCCTTGCTTAAATTTCCCCGACCTGTTCTTTCTTCCTCTTTCCTTTCTTTCTTTCTTTCCTCCCTTCATGTATTTCTTTCTTTCCTTCTTTTCCTTTCTTTCTTCTTATCTTTTTTCCTCTTCTTGGGAGTTTCTTTCAATTTTCCCCTCCTATCTGTGGTCCTTATTTTCTGGTTTATACCCAAACCTTTGATTTTCTCATTTTTTTTCCATGTATTTTTCTGTACACCTCACAAACGGGTTTAATTGGTGCGCCAGATGTACTTGAAGACCCCTTCACCTATTGGCAGACATCGATACTTGTGCGTTGTCTCTAATTTTCATGTGGAATTGTGTTTTCATTCAATAAAAACAATTGTTCTTCTCTTCTCTCATTGACCTTTCCCCATGATTCAATTCCATTTACTCATGTTTATATTCCAATTACGTATGTGCATATCCTGATCAACTGACACAAACACACACATAGATAAATACATATAGATACAATCTAAGCCTCACTTAATCTGACACAGAGACACAGCAGTAGATCAACAAATAATATTCGAAGTCACTACATTTTCGAAATATACAAGAATAGCAATGTAAAAAGCATAGCTTTAGTTATTATATATCATATAGTTTAGTTATTATATATCAGAAAATAACAGAATATATTTCGACCCCCAAAATACAGTTTATGAGCCGAACTTTTAAGTCTAATGCATCAGGATCAAAGAGATGAATAGAACTCTGAAAAGAATAAATGTTTGAATACTCTATCCATCGAATGATTAAAAAAAAGTCTATGAATTTTTAAATTTTGAACAACTTGAACAATCATTTTTCTGCTTTGATATTCCGTATTCGATATTTTTTCGAGTTGAAAGGAAATACTATTAATTCAAAGGAAATAATGTATTCTTAAAACAAAATGTGTCCCTGTGTTTAGAGATTATCACTTCTTACGGGAATAGTTGATAGTTAATAAGCTCAGCGTAATTCAACACAAAGCCAGAAGTTTGGGGCACCCATTGGTGATTGAACTCATTTCAATAGGTCTGAAGGATTATTAGAAACTGTCAGACAATACTGTCACCAAAAAATGTCATCATAGGTTTCTCTAGTTTTCAAAGTTGTCTATCTAGTTGTGCGTGATATGTGTAGTACAACTCGCCTACAGGCCGTACCAAAGGAGTTAGAATGCAGAAATTATCAACATTTAGTACGGTTTTTGTATTTCTTTGAATCTCCCCACACACAAAGAAAAAAGTTCGGAAGGGTGATTCCATTTGCTCTGTAAGTCTATGCTAAATCGGTCCCCATGTGTGCCAGCATTCATGCTTTTTTTTTTTGTTTGTTTGTTTGTTTGTTTGTTTGTTTTACTTTTTAGTGATCATGGCCTGACAAAAATCAAGAAAACAATTTTATTCATTGATCAACTTTTTTTCTCATTCTTTTTTCAATTGATTACCCCAAACATGGCATGCTGCCAAAAGAAACTGTTTGCCTGACTATTCAGGCAAGAATCTTACGAGGTTAAATAAAACATATTTGAAGTTAAGGGGGAAGAGGATAAAAGCAGGAGTGAACGTGAACAAAACTTTTCTTATAGTAAATTTGATAGTTGCCAACTGATTCTAAAACTTGCTGTACCAAGCTGACCCTTGGTTGGCATTCAAGCTGATAGATAAGTGAAAACAGTTTTCTCTTTCTCTATCTTTCTTGTCTCACACACTTTCTATTTATCTCTCACGCCCAGTTCAAGTATTTACCACCTACAGTGATACCGAACGCAGAAATGTCACACTCATTATAGAAGCAGTCATTTGAACAAAATATTTAAATAGCTTTAAAAATGCACAGATAAGCTACCGGCTGAGGAGACGTGATTAGCGAGCTAAACTGAGGGGCTGTTTCTAGTTTAATGAGCTCGATCCCTATGGAATACCGTACGATTTGAGTCTTGTGCTAGACCATGTCTAAATTAGAAAATATCAGTACCGAATAAGCACATGCATACTCAAATTCATATGTACCCGTCTTGCTAAATATACAAGACGTACACATATCATGGGAAAGGACTCGAAATCAATATCATATACACATTAACCGATACACACCACAAAACCGCTCATACTGGAAACGTAATAAATCTGTTACCATGGAAAATTCTCTGAGAAAGTGACATAATCTTATATTATACTCGATTGACCAAAACCAATATATCATCACCACCACTGTCATCACCCATTGCAGGTCCACAGCTGGACAGAGGCCTTTTCAGTTCCTTCCATGCTGAATGTGACTGTGCTAACCTCTTCTATGTCTTCCCAGCATATCTTTCCATCTTCATTTTATGCCTGGTCTTTTTCTACCACGTTGTAATCTCTAAAGCAACAATCGACTAACCTTTTGCCCCTTTCGGTTATCCCACCCAACCTTGATACGTTCCACGGTAACGCCCTAAGAATGACAATGAGGAAGGAGGAGGAGGAATTGGGAGAGGTTGAGGAATACACATATCTATACAAAGGTCATACGTGCAAATTAATATGCTTAATTATAGAATTGTCAGTGTCCTGTCCTGTTATAACCTAAATTTTAAAATGGATTGGTCCACGTGAACTTGATTAGCAGAGCTAATCCAACAATTAAGAGGTTTTGAAATGAGGTTGTTAACAATGAAGAATGCGGAAAAGCTGGCCATGTGAAACTAAATAAGAGACAAAAGAATGAGGGGTTTTTTTGCGATTAAATGTCATGTTTTTTTTTAAATAACTTTCTCCCTATAATGTTTCATTCATACCGCACGATGTCGGAAGTGATTTTCTCACTTAGCATTCAATCTCAAGACTTGTCCGATTACCCTTGAAACCAGCTTGAGTTGAGTTAAGACTATAGAAAAAAAGATTAAATAATTTGAATTATCTTTTCACTCAATAAAATAACTTCAAAATATTCATTATCGAACCAGACATCAAGTATCTCAGCCTTTTGACTGGTGTATTCTTGTACATGTATAAATATTCCAGTAAGATTGTGAAAGTATAGATTTTGTTGAGCCTCTCAGTAATTTGTGAAATCAGTGAGCATTTCTGTAATTTCGTGATATTCCTAGTTTCACAATACTACTGTAACGAGTTCGATCCTCACTGTGGCCTTGTGTCGAACTAAGGTGTATATACAGTGCGAATACTGAAGCTGAATGTTATTGATATTATTTCGACACGAAGTACAATGCTTCGTGTGTGAGTGGGCAAATATAGACGAGAATGATCAATACGTCCATTGCCTGGCACCGTCATTAGCTGAATGTTGATCGGGAATGTTTAATCTACATGATTAGTGGTAAAGCTGGATCAAGTGCATGAACAAAGAAGGAGATTAGGTCGAAAATAAATATTTGTTGTGTAAAATAAATGTGTTTTCACCATTACACACACACACACACACACATTTATTTATATATATATATATATATATATATATATATATATATATATATATATATATATATATATATATATATATATATATTATAAATCAGGAATACAGTATTATATGATATAATGCAATACACGCTGTGTGATTGGATCATCATCATCATCATCAGACTTTTAACGTCCGTCGTTGGACATAGACCTTCCCCAGGATTTTCCACACTTTTCCTCCATCTATTGGGCGATTTTCGGCTATTTCCTGCGGGAGGAATCATTATCCTTCCAGAGGTAGCGAAAAACTCTCAGCTAGTATGTATACGTAAATACGTATATTGAACGAAAAGTAAAGGTTCTACTTATCACTCGAGGTAAAATGTAAGTAGGACCCCCTTCTAGAGTCATCAGTAGGCGTGGTCAGTGACTGTTCAGAAAAAAAGCAATAAAAAATAGTTTTAAAATAGAATCTATCAGAGCATCTATTATCAAAAGACAAAAAGCTTAAAAGAAATATAATACTTCAATGTAAGAACGAGTAAATTTTAATGTCTATTATACACACTTACACATATATCAATGTGTGTGTTTATATATATATAGATAATTGTGTCATCCACAGATAGTTGTTTTGATGTATTATATCTCTTCAGTGAGGCTATATACCATCCAATATCACAAGGCAGGATTGAAACCTTAGCTTCAGACCTGGAGACCAATATCCTACCTCTGAGCTACGGAACTAGACGGTCATTTAGTCTGGATCTAAGCGATATATTTACCTACTTATATTTAGTGCTCTATTCCTATATATATATATATATATATATATATATATATATATATATATATATATATATATATATATATATATATATATATGTATATATGTATATATGTGTGTGTGTGTGTGTGATAATGCGTGTGTGTGCGTATTTTTATGCCTGCGAACATAAAGTAGAGAAATGTCTCACCAGAATGTTGGTTGTTTAGTTGGTGAGAGCAGAGACGCGTACAAGCTGCTTCCTGGTGGATGTTCATTCCTTTATTTGTCTTCTCGATCTGGGGCTGCTCGATTTGCCATTGAGTAACGTCAGTGCCGAGCAAAAAAGGTTCCTACAGTCATTTCTTATTATCACATAAATAGTTTCATATAGATGAATATGTGTTATACCTATATATGATCTCCTGACATCCTCTCAGTCAGTCTTGAAAAAGCCCCGGAAGGATGCATGCGTTTCCTCAAACGAGTATCAATAAAATGGCGGCTGATCTCACTAGTCTCAAATCAGTACGATTGTACATGCGCATGATATGGGTACGTTTTTATGTATGTATGTAAGGTTAGTGTATATGTACGAATGTAAACGAAGGTTTAATGCATGCATGTTCACCAGCGAATGTGAATAAAAGAGACGATGAATGGTGCCCCACCCCGAACAAAAATATCTGTAAAGCGTATGAGTGGGTGTGATAGAATGAGAGGGTGTTTTTTTTTTCCCCTTTTTCCCCCCCTGTGGGCGTCTACGACTCTAAATAAATACAGAAACGCGCTTGCGCGAGAACATATAATCACGCTCACTACCCCTCTCGCCTACTCCCTCAAAAGCTCAATCGCTCGCTCTTCTGCTTCGTTTTTCCATCATCAATTTTTACTACGTACAATAACGTCAACAGAATGTGGCCAATAGTGATGTTTTTATTGCTCGTGGTGACAGAAAGAGTAGGAATTTGAAAGGCAATTAGATTTTTTTTCTAGGTGGGAGCAGTCGCTTTTTCTTCCTTTCTCTCTCTCTCTCTCTTTTTTTAACCTCAGTCCCGTTTTCATTAGAATTTTATTCTTAGGTAGCAGCAAAGCAATCGTACGACCACCGAGCATAAAAAGGTTTCTATTGTCCGCGCTGGGAGTGACGTTCTCAGACATTGATGATGAAGGGGAGGAATTATATAATATTGGAGAGAATGATCGAGAGAGTTTGTGTATCGGAAATGGTGGAGAAAATGGAGGATTTGCAATTGTGCTTGAAGAAATGAGAACAAAAGGAGAGAAAAGGGAGAAAAACATGAAAGGGAAATAGAGAAATAGAAAGAGAGGAAAAGGGGAGGGTAAAGCAAAAAGAAAAAAAAGAAAACTTAGTGAAAAAAGAAGAGAAGGAATTGAGACAAAAAAGGAATCACAGAAAAAAAAGGGAAGTAAGAAAGACTGAAATGGAGGGGAAACAAAATTGAAAGAGAAAGATCAAGGAAATAAGAGAAAAGAAAAATAAGGAGAGGATAAAAAGAGAACAAAGACGAAAGAAAAACGAAAGAAATGGAAAGAGGAAGAAAAAGAGTAACAAGAAGAAAATGGAAAAAGGAGAGAAAATCGAATTTAAAGTGAAAATGGAAAGGAAAGGAATGAAAGATGAAAAAGAAAGAAAGTGAAAAGAAGACGACAGAGAAAGAGAGAAAAAATGAATGAAAGGCAAGAAAAGTTAAAAAGAGAGGAAATGAATTCAAAATGTTTAATTCGGTGGGCTAGCAAGATATAATATAAAAAAACAAATTCCGAAGGCGAAAAACAGTGATGGGAACGAAAACAAATTTATTCGCAAAGAAATAAATGAAAAAGAATTCCCAATTGGACGTAATCACAAAACTAAGCAAAGAAAAAGAAACGTATCAAAAATGTGTAATAAATAAAATAGGCTTAAAAAGAGATGATGGAATATTCATTTATTCATTTATCCATGAATATGTAACCCTGTCATTTTTGACAGGCACTACGCTATCATATATATATATATATATATATATATGTGTGTGTGTGTGTGTATGTATGTTTGTATGTATCAAAGTACAAATCTGTAATTAAATGACCGATGTGCAATGGGGTTTGATAATACTTTATGGACAACTTGACCCCCTTTTCATAATTATCTTAGATATATAGAAGCAAATCCACGTAGAATATAAAAAGAATTGAACTTAAACAACTAAAGTCATGTAAAAGTGAACCCTAACGGCGGAAAGGGAAAGCAGATAAAAATAGTAAAAGAATACTTCTCTGGAGGAAACATACCACGAGGAGCAGGTAGATTAACAACACACCGATAAAGAAAATTAGTGTCAGTAATATTCAATGTGATTTATAACAATCGGACATGAATCTATTCCTCCTATGGAAATTAACACAAAAAATGACCAATAACTAAACAAGGAAAAATGAGGATGTATAAATAGAATAGGGCGAAGTTGTCCACCCAGAAATATATATATACATATATATATATATATATATATATATATATATATATATATATATATATATATATATATGTATACGTGTGTGTGTATGTGTTAGCGTACTGTCTGCATGGATAAATGATATATATATATATATATATATATATATACACTCAGACACAAACATATATATATACATATATATATATATATATATATATATATATAGAGAGAGAGAGAGAGAGAGTATGCATATATTGTCTCAATTTGTTGCAAACAAATGAAAACAGACTATCCGCTGTAGATGTTCAATCTCAATGCTCAATATTTAACACGGTGAAGAGAGCTACTAATTCTTAGAAATAAATAAATATCGTTTACTGTTTCCAAGGATAACCAGTCCATTTACTTTTGAAAAACATGTTCTACAATCATCCAATCAGGCTTAAAGGTTTCGTACGGTTCAACAGCTCTAACTATTACCACTATTTATCTATACGAACGAACTCTCACCTAACTCCCCTTTTCTTGGACTACCAACTGAACCTGTATAATACTTCTGCCTTTGTATTTAGCGTCAGGGTTTCAACTGTAAAGTGAAATTGGCATCGAGAATAGTATCAAAATATTTATAGCGATTTTTACGAACCACTGATTCCTAGAGTGAGATGTCGTTCTATGATCAATTATGGTTTAGATGTAATGAACGGTAACTTTAACTGTATTTTTACTGATTTTACGTTATTTGTAGGTTTTTTGTCGGGTTATTTTATTAAATTTAAAAGACTTCAATGCAAAGTGAGTGTTACAAATCCCGACTAATAAAGGTGATCATACTGTAAATAAATTCATATGGATCCTTTAATAAGGTGCGGAGTTTAGCTTGTTCCCTACCCGATAGGATTCCTATACGTCAGGCAGGGTTTTACTCTTGTTTTTTATATAGCGAGATGAATCACCGTATTACTAATCCACCCCAAGTATTCACATTAATGGCCGTCGAATTCTCTGAGGAATGTTCAAGGTTTAGATCAGTTCATTGTTGCAAATTGATTAGATTTTACTGTTTGACTTTTGATTATCTACTGTCTAAACTAAGCTTAGTTTGCTGCTGCGCTGTTTTGGTTGGGAAGGTTGTAAGTAAACGAAGGACAAGTGCAAGAGGCGGGAAATGTTCTCATTCACTGGGTACATGTCCTTGTGAATATCATTTCATTCATATATATATATATATTAATTAATTAATATAAAGCAAGCCATTTTGTTTGCGTCGTATGGCTGGCCAAATGGCTGACATTAGGGGTTGAAAATCAGTCTATCAGTGTACCTTTATTTGCTGATAGACATCGAATAGGTCGGGCTGACCCCTGAGGTTACTAGACATTGCCATGGGTCAATTAAGGGAAAAAATTGTGTTTTCCAAGAAGGAGCATCTTTTCTGAAACGCTGCAGAAACAGGAGACTCCTTCTTGTGAGTGTCTTTGTATTGGATGCAAACATTTATTCATTTCTAAGAAAAACGCCATTAAAGGTTCCGGTGCTCTAGCGATTAGTAGTGTGGAAAATAAAATCAGTAAGCTGATTTTAAGATCAGTCATGGATATTCTACGTTCACTTTGTAATAATATCCTTTTGAAAGGCATGAATAGCAGTACAAGATGCAATTGACATCGAACCAAAGTTTTCGATTAACATTCATTCACATATAGTAATCACGAAAATTGTCACAGAATTTTGAAAAAAAAAGCCTTTTTTTTTTTTCAAGAAAAAAAACTTTCAAAATGCTCAGAATTGAACTTCATTTCTGGTCTTATATTTTTTCATTTATGGTTTTGCAAATACTTATAAAGGTAAATTAATATCTTGCAAATCGCAATTCTTATAGAATCAACATTCCTAAACAAACTGAAGCATATCTTTGAAGCAATTGGTTAAAAGAATAGTGGAATCGTATGATTGTATCCATTTCAGATATTTTGAAACTCACAAGAGGCCTGGTTCGTTTTCTAGTATTATTACAAATGTTTCGTGACAATTCTTTGAGTACGACATTATTTGTGTAATAGCTCGATTCCAAGATTTTACTCTTACCTCCGTAATCTCAGATAGGTCCATTCCTTGTTAGGTGTTTATATTTTTGGCCAAAGCAGAACCGACTGCAGGAAGAACAAACCTACTTTATCAAAGAATCCCATCCACTAGATGTGAAAAAAAATGTTATTATACACTGTCTTCATATCCATCCCAATTGTTTTCATATACTCGAAAGTTTTTTTTATGTATCTGTATAGAATGTAAAGAATGCTCATATTGTTATATTGGCGAGCCGATCATTGTGCTGTGAGTCATTGTTCAGCTGTGTCTTATATATATATATATATATATATATATATATATATATATATATATATATATGGGTGGATTTTTCGATCTGTATTCTTATCATTTTGTGCAAATATAATGCATATTATTGTCTTTTCGATGTCATGCTGTATTGACTGATTGATCGGTCCATGCGCTGCATTTCCCATTGAAAGAATCAAAGAGAATAAGGAAGAAAAATACAATGCCAAACGAACGTTATAAGAAGCAAAAAAAAAGCACACGTCGACAAACTTGCAAATGCATTATTCTTAACTTAGATGTATCGATTAGGCCTGACAAATCAGAAAAAGAACATCATTGCTTGGCACCTGCCTTGTAAGAACAATATCCATTTATAGGCTTTGATCTCTGGGAACAGACTAATCAATATAAGTGTTCTGAAATTTTTTTTTTTACACCTTCACACCAGAGTTGTCCAGCAGTCGTCACATGGGAGCGAGTGACAGTAGGTTTCTTCAAATTTCCAGCACACTCTCCAGTATATCACTGGCTCCCAAACTGCCACTGTCTAAAAATTGTTATGTTCAGAGTTTTATTCTGATCTAGATGTTCTTATGTTGAGAGTAAATGTCTTCATTCAATTCGCAGTAGAATGGCTGCTACCCAACAAGCTGGTTTCTGTAGCAATCGGACTACTTTGAAAGATATTGTCTTTCCTGAAAATCAAACACTGATTTATGTTAGTATATCTCTGAATTTTTCAAATGAGGTATTATTATTAATTCTATTATTATTATTATTGAACCATCCTCATCTTGGTTGTTTTTCATACAACGTTTCGGCCGCCGTACTCTACATGGACACATAGCGTAGTGGTTACAGAATCAGACAAAATTACTGCAAGTAATCTGATGGTTCTAGGTTCAATCCCAGTGTGAGAAAATAATAATACTACTAATGCTAAGAGGGGAGTGCAGTCAATATTCCCCTGTCGGTTAAAATAAAGGGTTCGCTTCGTTACTTCCCAACACCTACCAGATGATACCTGATGAAGGCCGTAGAGTACAACGGCGGAAACGTTGTATGAAAAACAACCAAGATGAGGATGTTCCGAATAATAATACTGATTTTTGTTATTTCAGCAAAGAAATGGTTTCATGGAATCGCTCAACTCTCGAAGAGTGGAGTCCTTAAGTTTGTTGTTCTCATCATTACATCGCATATTCATATATGCTTATTTCGAATGGGCCGACCCAATATGAAATTCAATACTGTGTGGGTACTTGAGTTCTGAAGAGCTAGAATAATTTTTTTTCTAAATGGAGGTTAAGGTTCCAAATAAAAACTACTATTCTTTTGGAATTGGGTAGTTTTTATTTCCAGTTTGACCCGGTAATTATTGTTATGAAAACACGGCATAGGTGCTATGATCTGAGGAATGATGAGATGAAAATTGCATGACAACGTTCAACGTTACTGGATAGAACGTAGAGACAACTTAAATAAAGTTACCAGCTGAAATAATGCATTGGAGTTGGGCCAAGAAATTGCCTCCTGGGTGGCAGTTAACTGGCTGCATTTCTAGTAACATTATACATAAAAAAAATCTCACTAAGTGACGGAAGTTTTCAACCTTCTCATTTGCAGAGATTCCTTTTATTTAAATGAATTTTCACGTAAAACGTAGGCTTTTAGGATGCCTGTCTACTGAACAATGTCACAGACTCATGCCCTTCAAAGCTCTGCTCACGGATACAATAATTTTGTTGATCGTTAGGGATCTGCAGTTGGGAGCCATTGCACTAAATGTGGGAGGAGGATAAGAAGCCATCCCACCCCCAATTCTGAGTTCTCAAATCTCCAGATATGCCTTTAGATCAGTCCTCACTATTTTTTTTCAACGAGAGAATCACATTATTTTTATTCAACTTCATTGATCATGACAAGGTATTACTTCGGGAAAGGAGAGCATTGATATTCCACTGGCATTTCCAAAACAGTGGTTCAAATTTAATACTTGCTGTAAGAGGCTTTTATATCTCGTACGTTGCAGTCAATATCACTGAAAAACAGTTTCAAAAAGGGTATAATGTTCTGGCCAATCAAATGTCTTCAGATCGACAGCTGCTCTCTTTCCGTGTATTTTCAAGTTTGTCAGTATTAAACAAACCGTTAATAACGAGAATCATTTTTCAACACCTCTCATAGTGGGTAACTTATGGTAGCTTCTCAAGATTTGTTTAGATTTTTTGTTTTTTATTTCTGTTATAATAAATAAAACCAAGGAATTGCATGATATTCTTTTACCACACGAAAACAGCACAGAAAACATATCAATTGACAGATTTGCTTGATCACTAAATAGAAACTGTCACATAACCAACGTCTTTTGGCAGCATGCCATTTGGGGGAAATCAATTAGAAATATGGAAAAAAGGGTGATCAATGAGTAGATTACACCTCTCTTTTTTTTCTTTTCTTTTTGTTGAGCCGTAATCACTAAATCTGAATTTGAAAAAGAAATAAGCAAGTCCAGACTGGGGATCGATTTAACATGAAATTATATTACAAACTGAATTCCTACTAAAAACCTATTGGGGGATTAAAAAATGATTTTGTTGGCACGATAAGGAGTAAATATTTAAATTTGAAGTCAAAACTGTTCTTTGAGCCTTTGCTTTACCGCTGGCAGTTAAGCTCAATGGTAAGAGCAAGGCTACATTGAGGTAGCTACCTCATCAGCTGCAGGTGCAATTCCTGCAGAAGCCCCATCTTCTTCAGTTGTTCTATTCTATTTATGTTGTCTAGGCGAAATGATACATTCACTGAGTAATGACGGAGGGATCTTTTCAAATAGAACTTCAATGTAATATAACACAATTTATGATCATTCTGTCGGATCATGTACCAATTTTCTTAATTACATTCTTTTTAAAAATGTCTTCCAAATCCATTGAGTCAGCATAACAAATCCGGTTGGGCTGCACTCACGTTTAGGCGCTTTTTAGAGAGAAAAAGATAAGCACTTAGACAGACAGCTCTTGCTTATATGTTTATAAGATAATCAAAAAGCCTGAGGTTTGTAAATGCTTTCACCGTCATCAAAGACTCGAAATGATTTTAGTATTAGAGGATATTGGTTCCGAACAAGGACAGCCGTATAATTAATATAGTCATTGTCATCTTATATCTATGGTGACAAGTATAATAATGAATGTTTTTCAAAGTTCTTTACTCGTAATATTCTAATACGGCAAAGATATTCATTGAAATGGGGTAAAGTAAACGAAAGATAAGGAATAATGACAGTGACGGAAGGTGTGAAGAATGTATTACGGCAGACAGAATGAAGGTTAAGAGTTAATGAAAGAAAAGAAAAAAGACTCGAGAAAAGAGATGTGAAAGCAGGGGAGATAACCATGGGAGATCTGTTGATAAAAATTCAAAGTTGTTTAGTCCGTGTTGAGGAAAAGAATAATGTGTAAAAACGGCAGCTAATTAGCGACTAGCAAACAAGATTGAGACATCATTTTTTCTGTGCTAATTTATCATCAAAGTTGGTTGAGATTTCGCCAAGATGTTATCTTCTGTTGTTGTAAATATCATTTAGTCTAGGTTTCTTTTAAGGTGTATGTGGCGCCTGTGGAGGTTCTCAATGGGTGTAACAACTTTTTATAGTTATTACTGCCTGGACTGTAGTAAAGGGAGTATGCCTTACTCAAGTGTTCTCACGCCTACACTTTTTTGTCAACTATCGTGGCATCTCAGAGCCAATAAATTTTATCAATACGGGGGAGACTGAGGCTAGTAACAGATAGAGGCAGGTTGAGTCGCTTGTTGTAATTTTTTACACCACTTGATGGCGCCACCGTAGGTCTCATTTTGAGCAGAAAAATTTCAGGATTTTTTGTCATCTGTGTTGTAAGCCCGATGAGCCTTGCATAAAAAAACGTTTTTCGCGTTCGTAAGTAACTTTTTTCAGTTTGACAAACGAGTGCCTAGTTCATGCGGCAATGAGCTGTTGTTGATAACGTAGTCTATATTTATGAGAAGTGGCAATTAACAGTAAATATACTACATCTCAAGCAGATTCTGTCAGAACTTGGAATAGAATGTAGAGGAAATCATGGTTGGTACATTGTAAATGGGGCTACTTGGTAGGCTGTAATTTATGCAATTTGGGCACTGGAAAAACAAAAAGCCAGTAAAAAAAAAGAAAAAACTTTAAACAATTCATTGGTGACGTCGTTCATTACTGAGGTACTTTTTTCATCTTCCACCTTATTACAGAGCACTCATATATGTTTTTTCGGTCCGACTACATGGCCGTTATAATCCTAAAATCTTATTTTTCGCTCAAATACATTCTTCTGTCTGATTAAAAATATGGGTTACACCGGTCCAAAATCACCGTAGAAACAAAAAACAGGTCCTTTTTCGAAAAAAAACCCATAAGATAACCGTTTTTAGATGGTACCAAGTGGTGTGCTCACGCAAGTTTCTCATGATGTCACCCCTAAAATGTGACCAAGAACGCCTGGAGACATACATTCACGGAAAGACGAGGTTGAAAGAATCTGTAACCCACTTGGCTGGTTCGTAATTTGTTGGACCACGCTGATTCGATAGATTATCTTCATTTATTTCCTTCTCTCTCCATCTCGCGCTACCCTCTTTCTTTCACTCTCTCACTCACCTTCTCCCCGTATCTCTCTATCTCATCCTTCAACATTTCTATTCTCCTACGCTCAACACTCTTCACCCTTAAGCATATACCTCAACCGCCTTGCTCAAAATAGCCGTTCAATTCACTTTATGCAGAAAAAAAAAACCGAATTTCAAAATATTTCCATTTCTGGAGATTTCGAATCGACAGCTCTAATCTCGTTGTTATCTCGTCCGCCATGATGAAAGCTAGGCGCTAAAGATAAAAATCCAAACAATTTGAAAACAGATTTTTGGTTTTCAGGCGAACGAATTCAAGATCGCTGTTGTTTTCTTGTCTGCATTACCTACTCAATACATATGTCAAGTATCTTTCTTCCTGCTCTTACAGTATAGCGTTTCATTGCAGATGTCGTTCTGCAATCTAAAGTTTGAAATAGAGAGAAACATTGCGTAAACAACCAAAAAGCATCAATATTTTTTGGAATTGATGTCGATAAACATTTGAAAACCAGACGATAAACTAAAACACGGAAAATGAGCTAACCATGATATTTTCTGATACCTCTCTGACACAGAGGAGAACAAGACTGACTTTTTCAGGATTCCAAACATACTTGTTAGAATTGCCAGTTGGGCTCAGTTGGTAAGAGAACTGAATAGCAATTACGAAGTTGTTATTTTAAATTTCGGTGGGGGAATTTTATTTTATATATCTGTCTGGTTTAATGTGTTGGGATAGACAAAATGGGAAGAGCTTATTGCTCTAAATTTAGTGGAGATTATCCTTGTTATGGGGTGAGGAACATTGATTCCAACTTGGACTAAAATTTGGATAATCTGAAAGCCGGTTTCCATGTAGCTTAAAAATCATAGGAATCAATTAGCTCTTTCTGACATAGTTCGGTCAACACCATCACAGCCTTAGCAAACCTCACTAAATTCAGTTCCGTAAATAGTTTGGTCTACACCATCATGGCCTGATCGGTACTATCCTAATTCAGCTGTTGGAACACTTTGGTTCACACCATCATGGACTTAACGGGCCTATTTCAATTCAGCGATTGAAATAAGTTTACAAAGGCCCTGGCGGAGCGGAAAAAATTCAACTAAGGGTCGTTGTAATCCTGCACTTTCTGACTGGGCATCAAGGTCAATATCATTTGAGTTTACAGCACAGTCATCGAATAATATAACACGTACAAAAAACGGAGATTGACCATTTTATAACTTTTCTCAGCCGGTATTAAATTTAGATAAGATTTCGAAGTCGGTAAGTAAATTTATTGCGCCCTTTGTGGCTATTCGTTAGAAATTGAGAAAGCTCCATCTCCATATAAAAGTACATTTGGTGAAAAAAAGGGTTTTGATTTTGTGTCTTAATCTGAAACATGTGTTGGCTTCTCCATCGACTTTCAATTCTCCAGAAATTCGTCCGTATGTGGCAGCTTGTAATAATGTGATTTTTAGGTAGGGTTGTAGCAAGTTAATTCTTGAAAATCACCCCACCTAATATGCCCTATTAAAAGGGTGATCAGTTTACAATGAAATTTCATCTTGAATTGCTTATTATCGTAATTTCATCACGCTGTCAGCGCCTGTTCACGTGGATTTGGGAATGAAATCCTGTGTGTAAGAGGAAAAAGAGAGAGAGAGGGGGTTCGAGAGAAAAAGAGAAAAAGATAGAGAGAAAAAAAAGACAAGCAGCAACACACTTTGATACTAATCGACAGTAATGACCAAGTGTGTTTATTTGTATATAGTAAGTGAGAGAGCATTTTTAGTCTTTTTTTTTCTTTTTACAGATATATCGAAAAAAAAAAGCATCTCTATAAGTCACTTTTCGGTCGGTGTGTTCTGTTATTATGTAAAATAAAAAGGAAAGAAGGGGTAGTCTTATTTATTTCAGTAGCAGCAGCAATAGCCTTTAAGTGTCTGTGGTTGATTTCTTCTCTTTAGGATTTAATGGAAATATGTTATTATAGGTAGATTTTGTGATCGACTTTGACAAGTTCTGAGTTTTCGATTTTATGCTGTGCCTTTGTCTCCAACGTGTTTGGTGTACATGACATTTGTGACCAACTGTTATTATGTCGGAAGAGAATACGTGTTGTCATTAAGAGAATATTCTTTTAAGCAAATCTAGGAATAAAAATAATGGATGATGCATAAGCCTTCTTTTTAATAGGCATCTTTAGACCCTTCCACACTTCATTATGAGACATTTCTCTGGTGGGTTGATCCCGATTATATCAGATAATTTTCTCAGTCGCATTGCCGGGTTCTATTTTTTTCCTTTTTCTTCTCTATCCTTCACCATAGCTTCCTGCTACTCCCACCACTACGAAAAATGTTAAATATCATTTTTCCCAGTCTACACATGATGGATCGATATGAATATTGGCCAAAATCTTCGGGTAAACCATCCAATCTTCCCCTACCCCTCCTCTTCCTTCTATTCCAACTACTACTACTACTACTACTACTACTACTACTACTACATTTTGAATCCCTTTGAAATATGGACGTATCGACGGTGGATGTATCATTGAACTTATGATTTTTGTTCTTGAATCAATTGGAAAATTACGCAAATTGCTTTTCCACAAATAAATATTACATTAAACAGCTTCGGTGCCGTATATATATATATATATATATATATATATATATATATATATATATATATATATATATATATATATATATATATATATATATACTATGATAGGATCTCTGTTTTTAACATTACGCCCCCTTTAGGGAACATTATACCTCTTTCGGAAAGTCTCATTAGTCCTAAAAATAAAGGGTATACATCTAATGCATTCTCTACACAGTCACCTATGGGACTGCGAGATGGAACTCACGCTAAGTATTCACCCTCAAATTGAGAACCATGGAACGTGCACGGATGTCGATCAGTTTCAACATCACATGAAGAGATCATAAAACAGCGCAATATATTAGAGAATTGCAGTAGTCAAGAATCGATTAGAAAACTCAAATGGCAAAGGACAGGTCATGTTGCAAAATGACAGACAATTGCTGGACATAACAACGCACAACGTAAGACCATCTGCGAAACTGTGACTGACAAAAAAAGGCGTGTCTAATAAGACGTGTTCAGAAAGTATTGGCTCCACGACGACTACGATAGAGAAGTCTGGCAGCTGTATCGGAAGGTCTATGTCAAACCACAGATGCTAATCATGAATCTAGCTAGTCGTATGGATTAGAAGAGTTCATTTGAAGTTCGTGATTAATTTTAGTCTCTTTTATTTTACATTTGTTGCTTTTCATTGCAAGGTTTAGGTGGCTGTGTATTCAAAAAACGCCAAGTAGTATGGATCTTAAAAAATGATCTGCACTCATATCTCATATCCTTTGGTACCCTGTCTATTTGGCTGCAGAGACCAATCTAGTTTTACGCTACTAACAAAAATGCTTTGTGTAAGTAGTTCGAACAATTTCAAACTTATAAGTACATTATTGCTTGGTTCCAACAAACAATATGACGTGGAGAAACTCGAAGAAGGAAGAATGTGTATGACTAAATTTGAAATGTACTTATTCATGGGCCTCCGTATCTAAATTGTTCATGTGCTATCCATCTTAGATTGGCCACTCAAGTATTTGATGCTGCATAGTGATGGCTCACAAGCTTGTTTTAAAAGATCCTGGGTTCGATCCCCGCTGGGTGACACTCAATTTTGATGCTATGCCCATAAGGTATCTAATGCACCGTCCGTATGATGATGGGTAACAATTTAGAGTTTTTTCTATTGTAATGTTCAGTCTTCGCTGGGGCCCACAAGGATATTACCCCAAGCCCTGACAACACTAAACTTAGTAAATACCTGCATATAGAAAATATCCCAAAAATGCATGCATACAGACATTTTTGCATATTTCTACTCATCATATGGAGGCAGTGAGTGCCGTAACGGTTGTCAGCACAGAAAACGGGGTCGGTTAACATAGTTTGATTTTCGGTTGAAGCAGTGCACTGATTGTGATGGGGGTGTATTCTCTCTCTGCTTTGTACTATCGGAGGATTCCGATTTTTTTAAGCTCCCATCGCTGGCATCCCTTTTAGTTGACGCATAATCAGATGGTTTGAATGGAACATGGGAAAACCACTCTCCAATACCTGTATTACCATCCCAGGGGCAAGCATCTAAAAATATCACCCCTGCAATAAACCTTGATAGGGGTATATAACATAATCTATATCATTCTTTCTACTACTCAGCTTGTTATACATATCGAAATACTTGGGAGAAAATCTTGCCGAGGCGCTATCCAAATTTATGGAAATTCAGAGTACTTGCTCGAAAGTAATAGCGTTGAGATACTGCTCACAACGGGTTGCTGTAAAGCTCGGTACGATAATCGGTTCGTGTATGCAGTACAATTTCTCAGAACATTCGTGTAGCAACCCGAATAAGTCGGCTTGTTTACGAGTTTACTCCGACTGAAACTGTGCGATATTCAAAAGATAAGAGTAAGAATAGACATTTTTCATTTTTAGAGTTTTTGGCATCTCATTGTCAGATAAGATTAGCAGGAACCAGTAGCAAATTAGATATTTTAACAATTTTCTCAAACTCTTCCTGAGAGGCAAACCATCCCCCATGTAGTTGACCATTCAAAAAAATAAAATGCAGAATATTAATTCTTTCTAAGTCTGGCCTTGTCAGTTGCCTATAACTGTTTTTTTAGAGGTCGCTACGTTTTACGAACTAAATACTTATTTGCAAGTAAATAAGTTTGAACACAACTATAAATATGTTTTCGTATATGGGATCAAGTTAAAAATAATACATTGACAAGAATAGATAGATAGATGAATAGACATAACGCCGATATTCAAGACAATATCATTTTAAGAGAACGTGTTGCTCTATTTAGTCTAATCTTGACAAAATATGAACAAGAACACGAGATCTACTTCAGTTGTGTACTTGGTGAAAAAAAAACAAATACAGGAAGAGAATAGACCGAGAATAAACGAGATGAGAATTTCGTGTGAAAACAGCAATTTCGGCCTTTGCATTACCGGCGACTGCTTAGGTCAATGGTAAGAAGATCGCTACATTGAAGCAACTACCTGATCTGTGACAGTTTTTATTCCTGCAGCAATTCTATTTTCCCGTTTGTTTATTCTATTTACGTTTTCTAGGATGAGTGATAGATTAACCGTGTAACGACAGGAGATCATTTTCAATAAGTTTCTATATAATGTAACGCAATTTATACGTACATATAAATATGAATATTGATGTAAAAAATAATTTCAAGGACATAGGTTGCCTGTAATCGTGTTTGTGCGAGCACATAGAATCAAAGAGCTATTTGAAAGTTTCAGAACCAGTATTTGTCGGTGGCAGGTGGGTGCATTACTGATTCTTACACAGGTCCATGCCATGTTAATACAAAACTCTTACCGTGGTTTAATCGGCAAGCTTAGCCGACAGCCAAGACGTGCGAATACAGATTTTTCTAATGAAGGTAATTTTGCAAAAATCCGTTCTCTGATACCTAATTGTATTCAATCTCAGGAATCAATATGTTTGGGATGTATGAATTTTGAAAAGATTTTTAAAATATGACTCTCCACAAAATCACTCACTTCCACTTTCAATGCTGAAGTTATTCAATTGTTAATATCGGATAGGCTTGTTAACTAATAAATTTAAAATAAAGAAACAACATATTGGTTGGATATAATCATCTACTGCTCTATCGGCGTCGATGGTGATAGGCTTTTCTGCAACAGATACATTTTTTCCCTCATAATATGTTCAGAATAAGTCGATATAAATATATATAGACCATCTCTGTCTCAACTTTTTACTGTACGATTATATACAGATATATGTGTGTGTATGTGTGTGTGTTTATGAGTAATTTAGTACATCTATAAATGAAAAAAAAACATTCTTAGGATGAATTTTCTGAAGTTTTTGTATTAGGTCTTGACATTTTTGTTGTATTGCTTCATTTGGTCGACTGCATAAGAGTTATGGCCTAGCAAGATAGGCTCGCAAGTTTAATTAATTGTATCTCTGCAGCAGACTCCGCCACAGAATCCTCGTGTCAGAGGATGTTCAGTTCATATTAATATCTTGCCTCGTTTTCAAGTTGACTCTATGATTTACCAATACGGGCACGTCTTCGGCTTGGTAGGCCGTCTGTACTGTGTCAGTGTGGATCAGCCTTGGATCAGATTAGATTATCTGTTTGCACTCAGTAATCCCAAAATAGCTAGCTGGAATCATAAAAAAAAAGGTTATAATAAAAAAGATATTATAGCCAGTCGACATCGCACCAAATGCACTGAGCTTAATTTTTATGTCCTCCCCAACGCCAAATGCCTCGAAATGTTTAAAATGATCGGTGTGACCCGGTGCAAATTTGAAGGTGCATTTTCCCTTCATTCTAAATTAATCTGAGCAAACGGTTCAAGAGATACGGTTACCATGGCTTTATAAATATCAGCGTTGCTAGAGTAGACAACGGATGTTTACTGTTCTTCCACTTATTAAATAGGCATTTATATACTCCCAGTATGACCCGTTAAAACGATTTACGAATGCACATATAAGAAAGGACCATTCCTCACTGGTTTTCGCCCATCTGTTGTTCGAAACCAATAATTGAATGGAGCCAGGTAAGTGGAGTGGGGGCAGGGAGGCACGTCCTGATCTCGAGCAATGGCTGAAGGAACATCTATATTTTTTCATCAACCTTCTTCTTCCCAACCACCTACGAAGTTAAAAGCTTAATGGTCAGTCGTTTTTTATCCGAAATACTCTCAGATAACATTGTCTCCTTTGATTGTATAGTGCGTAGACGCAGCAAACTATTCTAAATGATAATGAATAATAAACACCATACACACACACGCATGCACGCACGCACGCACGCACACACACACACACACACATACACACACACATATATATATATATATATATATATATATATATATATATATATATATGCCTGCACAGTGGTTGATAGGTATCAATTGAGTTTAGTAATATTCTGTATATCTCTCCCTCTGCTTTATTGATACGTAACCGTTCAATCACTGAACATATATATATATATATATATATATATATATATATATATATATATATATATATATATATATATATATATATATATATATATATATATATATTAGAGTGAAATAAGAATTCAAACGGCCAAGGAATAACGGCGACTCGTGTCTTGTAGTGTGCAGTGTAGTGATGTACAATATCAGCCCCAATGCCCCGAACTGCTAATATATCTATCCGTTATTTTCAGCTTACAGCCTCACACTCATATCATTACCTATCTTCAGTTAACTGCCACACACACACACACACACACACACACACACTAACGCCCCATACTTACTACGTTTTCCAAGTTACATTCCCACGCCCTATCCCTCTCTATCTAATAAGCACGCGAACATCTGTTTGATTTGTCAACACTTAATACACGGCACCTAACACCACTCTAAATTAAGAAATTCTCCATTCAAATAGAACACGATTTCCTACTGCAGACCCATTTCTTTAATTGTTCATTCTATTCACATTGTCGAAGCCAAAGGATATATTTACCGTGTTATAACGAGAGATCATTTCAAATAAAAGTTCCCGTATGAAACAACGCAATTTGTAAGTATTCTGTCGTAACATACATCCATTTCTTAATATATATATATATATATATATATATATATATATATATATATATATATATATATATATATGATTATAAATTGCGTTATATTACATAAAAACATTTTTTTTGGAAATGAACACCTGACCCCTGCAGTAGTCCCATTTTCTTTCTTGAACATTCTATTCACGTTGTTAAAGCCAATGCGTAATAACGTGATAACGACTGTGCATTTCAAATGGGAGTTTC
This sequence comes from Thysanoteuthis rhombus, assembly GCA_963457665.1. NCBI lineage: Eukaryota > Metazoa > Mollusca > Cephalopoda > Oegopsida > Thysanoteuthidae > Thysanoteuthis > Thysanoteuthis major. The sequence continues at coordinate 27,257,500 of OY735199.1, read as the reverse complement.
CATATAATACAACACGATTATAATCATTCTGTGGGATCATATATCCATTTTGTAATAATATATATGGGTGTGTGTGTGTGTGTTTGTGTGTAGATGAAAATGACGATTGTAAGGTGTAGTGAAAAACTCAATAGATAGGTGTTACATCTCGAAGTTATTTCATTGTTATTTCGTGGGCACTGTTCGATGCATTTCGACGGCGGCTAACCATCTTTTCCAGAAAAAAATGTTCGTGGGGGTTTCAAAGATAATAATATGCTGTTTATTTCGATGCTGTGGTGGAAAATGTGAAATTATCTGTCTTCGGTTGCCTGGTTGGAGTTGGATGGGATGTGCTAGTATCTGTGTAATTGAGGGTAACAATTGGTTTGAAATGAGATGGGTTTATGAGAGGTAGGTTCAGGGTCAGGGGATGTATGTATCCAGTCTCTGTGGATGTTTGTCCAAGATAAGAGAGACAGTGATGGGCTAAAAATGGTCGTTTCTCAGGGAAAGGTGGATTTTGTTATCTGTATTTCAAGATGGCGAGGCGGTGTTGAGCAATGAATGAATAAGTGTCGGGGTATGTGGGGCAGGGTGGAAGTTGGTATGTTGTTTTCATTTAGTCTTTTTGGTTGGTGGTGGGTAAAACTTCTCTTACTGTTCTTGAAGGGATGGTCTAGGTGTGTGTTTGTATCATTTTTCGGAATGTATGTTGGTGTTGTTGGTCTTGTATTGTATCGCATCTATGTGGTTCTATTTTGGAATCAGAATCACAGAGACACTATACACTACAACACCAATAACACCAACATACAAAGTATTGACTAACAACCGACAATCCTTCCGGAAAATGATATAATGATGGATGCGAAAGAGCAGATGCTACTGATGATATATATATATATATATATATATATATATATATATATATATATATATATTCTCGTATATAAATTTATGTATATATTCATATTATAAAGAGATAGACATATATATATATATATATATATATATATATATATATATATATATATATATATATATATTCATATATTCATATAAATATATAGGTGTATATCTATGTATATGTTCACATACATATACATATATATATATAAGTGCATACATATTTTCATATATACATTTATATGTATATAATCATACACATATTCATATATCTACATATCTACAAATCTATTTATGTATGTTATCATACACATATTCATATATATATGTATAAATTTGATTATATATACATATATACTTTTATATACATATATTCATAATATATTTTTCATATCGGTAAAAGTACACATTTTATCTGTTGTTGATAATATTCATTTACCATGCTTAGTATCTATCAAAGTAAATAGAATTGTAAATGTATTAATGATGAGAATTCTAAGTATACATATCCGGCGTATTTTAATATTTCGGGCCTAACGCACTCTCCAACATCAATATGTTTTGTTCTAGTAATTATTGCCGGTTGCTGAGGGGTGTGTTAGGGCATGAATATGGTTCATTCAATGAGTGTATATCCTTGTAATTCCTATATATATATATATATATATATATATATATATATATATATATATATATATATATATATATATATATATATATATATATATATATATATATATATATATATATATATATATATAGTCCAGATAGATTTACAGCTATGAACACAAAACATTGATAATTTTAGTCAAAAAAAAATTCTGTATTTTTCTCTGTGAGCGCGTGAGTCACTCTGGTCACATATATCTCAATATCACTCAATATAGTTTATGCTACATTCTTGTGGGTTTTTCCCTGTTTCCCATGTATTTTGTCATTATGATACAATGGATAAATTGTCTCTTGTTGGGATCATCAGTTGTTTACCTTGTAACCGTTCCAGAGATATATATATATATATATATATATATATATATATATATATATATATATATATATATATATATATATATATAGTAGTCCTGAGAACAAAACTTACCCACAATGCATAGCCCCTGGAAATGGACTCTGGTTCCACATGGTACATTTTAATTCACACTCACACAGCACACACCACTGATGATGGGAAGAATCCCGAAACATGTATGGACGATTGACATATAAGGATTAATAAACCTTACCACCAAAAACTTCACTCCCAAGTCTGTCTCACTCTCTAAAGTACACATTATATATATATATATATATATATATATATATATATATATATATATATATATTTATATATATATATTTATATATATATATATATATATATATATATATATATATATATATATATTATATATATATATATATATATATATATATATATATATATATATATATATATATATGGGGCCATGAGTCTTCGCCTATTACTTCCGATTCACGCTCTTCATTAATGTTGTTGACAGTGTTGTGGCAATGTGCAGCTCCTGAATTCAGTATGAAGGAAATCCTATCAATACTGCAAACAATGCTTCATCTATTGTTACTTAAGATCAAGTCATAACATACAGAACGCAACTTTCCTTACTGATGAGTCATCTTAATTCCTCTTTTTTTTTTCCTCTTCACATTTCGTTGTTTTTTGTTGCATTTTTTCTTAGTTTGCTGATGCACATATCTTTTTTTAAACTCATGCATACATACATACCTTCACATTTATGTACGTATCTATATGTCGGGAATTGAGGAACTCATTAATAGTTACCTTTTCCCCTTGGGATTCTCGGAATAAACAAAATATATGAATTATAAAATCATAAATAAATCCCGTCATTTAAGTAAAATTTCGTTCTAGCTCATTTTAGATGACATTATAATCAAATTTTGTAAAATAAGATAAAAAGTATCTAAAGACTGAAAAAAAAGTCACAAGGAAATCGTTTTAGGAAAAGTAGATAAATACAAAAATATTGTCTTATGGCACCGATGGCAAATGGTAGTAACTATAAAATCGAGACAGAAGGAGATAGTTACCGAATAAAGTAGGGAAAAAAAAACGAAAAAGGCGATATAGTATTACAAAAGAATAAAAACTAATTTTTATATGCAATCGGGAACGGAAGCCTTGTATGACACTTTGGTCTTAAATCTTACTCGGAGCCAAAGAGGAAAAATAAAAAGGTTGAAGCGGATGTAAAGCCTCGAAGCATTAAACGAATATAAAAAAAAGGTTTAAGATGAAAACGGAAATCTAGCTCGTAAATCGACGTTTGGTAGAATCTGATGGTGGATGATGGCTTTTTAGTAAGAGATCAAGTTGAATAAATGCAGCAAACCCGGGATGAGGAGTTTACACCAATACACAGCTGCTTGGGAAGAGAAACTTTTTTTATCTTTTAAAAATGAATAGTCAAAATGGTGTAGGAAATGAAGATCAGAGATAAGATAAAGAGTGTAAAAAAAAAGCAAAAATGAATGGTGAAGACAGAGTGTATAGCAGAGGTTTTAGAGAACAAGTCACCGTAAAGAAGGGCAGTAACTAAAGAAAATTGAAGATGTTATAGAAAAAAAAAGGGAAAATGAAAACAAAGTATTCGAACGATTTCGAACACCTCGAGAACTGGTTGCACCGCCCTAATGTAACTCGGAAAACAATTATATGGGATCCTACTGCGCAAGCGTGAAGAGACAAGACAACACTGATTGAGCTTGTACTGTCTGACTATTACATTCACAATGAACGATCCTGTCTATTCTTCACGTTTTGTGCAAGGCTTTTGGGCAAAACATCGTATTCCGAATTTCGCTCGCAGTTACTTTTTTCCCGGAGAGAAATGAATGAGATTAAAGAGAACATGACGATGCACCTGATAACGATCCTTAAAGAAGACTTTTCGAAAGTTGAAAGGACGTTGGGAATAATGTGTTAAGCCTCGAGGGGATTACTTCTAAGGCACCTTTATCCTAGGTAGGCTATTAACTCATTAATATTAAATGCCAAGATACTTTCCCGACAGATCTTGTGTTAGCGCTGGAAGATGAATAATTTTATAAAATAAATCATTAACGCAGTGGAAGATGAATGTTTTTGATTTTTATTTTAAATTCGAAGGACGAAAAGCAGACTAAAACCGATTCTTTAAAAAAGAAAGGGAAGAAAAAGATTTAAAGTGTCAAAGACTGGAATGAGGAGAAAATACTCGTGAAATTCAAGAAGGTAATTGAAAGATTTCACTGCTTGGGTGGATACTGCAGTAAAGCATTCAGTGATTAATGCGTTTTTTTCCCCATGAGTTTTCAAATGTGTCGGGTCTAAAATGAAATACAGACAGCGTACTCAGGTGTAGAGTTCATACTGGAAATCATCAATTAGATTCTCGAGTGATTTAGCCAGGAGATTATGGGTCGTTAAAAAAGTCTAGAAAGGATTCTTAAAATGAAAAAAAAAGCCTAGGAAGATGAATAATTGTATAGGTACGTTCAGATCAGACATGAAGAGACAGAAATTTATTTAACATAATTATATCAGATTTTATCAGCGTTTATGTGCCGACCAAAGGTCTTGGAACCGGAATTATCTCAACAACAGATAGCCGCAACCAGAAATATATATATATATATATATATATATATATGTAAGTATATACGTATGTATGTATGTATGTATGTATGTATATATAAATTTGTTTGCGTGGGTGTGTGAGAGGCGTTAAACAAAAGTTCAGAGATCTTGACCGTAAAAGATAATAACTTACACTAACCCCTACTTTCCAACATTTATTTTACGCAACAAATACCTACTTTTCAACAATGATCTCCCTCCTTTCAAAGCACTTAATTCAGTGGTTAATATCAACCACTCAGATCGGATATCATACCGTGAACATTTCTTATCGTGGATACCCTCACTTTTTCTTACAATTCTCTATCAACTTTAGTGCAATCTTCATGAGGTTGGTTCTGAATGATTTTCTTGTATTTGGTCTTTGTTTTTTTTTTCCCCAACGTTTTGGTCGTGTATTCTGTAGCTCTCCTTGGATGTCTTTTGTGTTCTGGATAATTGTGGAATCTTGTTCTGGGGTAGCATAAGAATCCCCACTAATATGTGTCACGCCCAGCGCTCGTGTCGCTATGCACTTGTTAGGTTATTCAAGATGATTGGAATCAACTTTCTAGTCTCTGTCATTATAGAGCAGTACGAGGCAGTTAGATGGTTCTGCAAGTTTTTGGTAGAGTATTTCTATGCTTGTGTCGCGTTAAGTGCGTAACGGTCTGAAAGTTCTGGCCTGTTTTTTTTAGACGTGGTGTTAGAATTATTGTATATGTCTGGTTGTGACTTAATTCCTCGATCTTGTTGTATGAGCCGGACGTGACGCAAAGGAGAGAGTATGCAGATTCTCCCCCAGAGCAAGATTCGACAAAAATAGATACCCGAAGAAGGCCGGGGGTAACAGCCGAAACACAAGAAAAACTAAGAAAGAAGGTATTTAATTTAAGCCACATATGATTAAAACATCTCTTTTAGTAAAATTCAAACAAAATATTCTCAACTACTATTGTCTTTTTTTAAAGTACTGTTATCATTGCATTTTGGTTAATTGCACCAATTTCCTTATTATTTTTATTTTTATACACGATTGGGCAATTTGCAAGTTGGTTCCACGCGATTCCAAAGGGCAGTTATCTATGTCATTCAAGCAGACGAAATCTGTAAAACAACCCTTTTCTTTTGAACTCAAAGTCATTCAAAAATCGATTGCGCCAACGTCTCTTGAAAAACTGAAGAAAGCAGAAATCGATTTTTGTTGATCTAATTTAATCCCACTGGAATATTTCATTCATTCAAAAAAAAATGTTGCCTCAAACAGAATCTTGTACAGGCAGCGTAAGCTGGTGAGCTTGGTCTGCGGAAGGCATTTTACCATTACAATTATATATATATATATATATATATATATATATATATATATATATATATATATATATATATAACCTTTCTTAACCTTGCATATTATAATTATCCAATTTCTGTATCTTTGTTTTTATGTTTGCCTCATCAAATGTTTTTTATAGCCAAATACGTCTATGTGTTCGTACTAGGAGAATAAAGCAATGTTCACTCTAATTTGCATTTTGATAATAACAGTTAATCTATATTAAAATTATCTCATTTGTCAAGTGTGATAACTCTACGTGTATCACATGCTAATCATTCTTTCCATTATTTATCATCTATTTGCTCATTTATTTGCAAATAATTATAATGAGAATAAGTCTGGTTAGTCACTCAATAGAAACTGTTACGTGGCCAAGGTCTCTTGGTAGCAGGCTGTGTTGGGTGATCATTTAGAAATTGGAA